>OY726527.1:40495732-41095732 GCA_963383655.1 Bathymodiolus septemdierum
ATATTGAAAGTGATAAAGAAGAAGACATTGTGCCATGGAACGGGTCATCAACGACTGGAAAAGTAAAGTTATACTTATAAATCGCGGACTCTTAAATATTACTATAATTTTTACTCCAACAAGATTATTTCGCTAAGGAAATACAATCACTTTTCCATTGGACATCTTAATCATGATTTTGGTTGATAAAACTTTGTCGTTATACACTTAATGTGCATATATGCACGAAATAACACAGTTTGTTCAGTTGAATACAGCTTTGTGCCCGTCCCAAGCGATACTCTGGATTTCCAACGTCATATGTATTGGTCTTTTCGTGTGTTCAGTGAGTGGGAGATGTGATTATTAGATTTGTGAATATTTGTGTATTAGGGCCCTGGTGGCTCAATGAGTTAGGTAGTTGGATTACCTAACAACTCATACAAGCCTATCACCAATACGGTGTGGGTTCGCGCCCGGCTTTGGAAATTACAAAAGTGTGCACTCGACTCGCAGACGCAAGTGATAAAGTTTACCAGTTGCTTGCCCATGGTCAGTGGTTCTCTCCGGGTACCCCGGCTTCTTCCACCACTAGAACTGGTCGCCATGATATAGGTGAAATATTGCTGAATGTGGTGTTAAACACAATAAATCATTAAATCAAATCAATATTTGTGTACAAATGTACTTTTTGACCATCACATACTTTCTTTTCATCAGGATAAAATACATAAAATTCGAACCTCCCCAAAAAACATTAAAACGGATGTTGATTTGGTTTTGGCTAGGTTTTTTTATGGTATTTTAACACCACTTTCAACAAACGGATATTGTACTAAACACAAGTGCATATGCATATGCACATTTTCAATAAAAGAATACCATATAACGTACCTGTTGAATGTTCCGGTGCACACAGACAGTACAGACACCCAGATGGACCGTGTGCATACCCATGACTACATTGTAGATTACATTTCTGACTGGGAACGCATGCGTTCGGCAGTGTAATCGATGAAGGAGTGGTTGGTTTCGCTAAGGTATAAAATAAAATTTAAATGACGCATTCTTGTTTTGATTTGAGTATGTCCTTAAATACTGAACATGTAAAATAATATAAATATGCATTAAGAAAATAATTTGAGGGTCTCCATGGATGGTACCACATAATAGATGGTTTCATATATCTGTATATTCGATGGCTACCCACAGTATTGGCCGTTAGCTGTTTTCATGCACATTGATCTTTAATTATAAAGATATAAATATATTATCGTATTAAGACACGTTCGTCTGTTTGATACATTCAAACCTGTATTAAGAGGTCATCTTGGGGACAATGAAAAAGTGGCCTTATAAGATAGGTGATCTTTTAAAAGAGGTTCAATTTCTATGCAAAACATGAAATCAAACCTGTCCATGCGGTCACCTCTATTAAGCAGTCACCGGTATTAAAAGTTCTTGTCTTGTCATAGAACATTTCATGTGAATCGAACCTCTTTTAAGAGGTCACCTGTCTTATAAGGCCATTTTTTCTTTGTCCCAAAGGTCATGACCTCTTAATACAGGTTTGACTGTACTTGGTATGTATCCTTAAGAGAACAACTGTTACATTTTGTTGTTGTTGTGAGGGGGGTAATATTTTTCGTGTTTTGTCATATCCTGTTCGTCCCATATTCGAAAATGCCTTCCGAATTGTGTCCTCTGTGCTCCTTTGGTAACGACAGTGCCGGGTTTAACTATAAGCTCCGGCCAAGATGTATAGTATTTTTAACACTTCTTGGATTTTCACACTTATGCTGTCGTAACGTACTGTACTTTCTAAACAACCCTCCAGTAATTTTCCTTACACAGTTGCACTCCATTTCAGAATATTGCAGAATTTTAAACACCCATCTACATCTTCGCCTTTATTGAAATTGATTAAACACACTTCCATCTTCCTCCAGTTGTGAAGGTGGGGAATTAGGAGTGGCTTCATAAGTGCAATAGCATAGGTCCTCTCTTTATATAAATCCGACATTGGGTAACGACAACTGTTATTATCCCGTGTTAACAAGTTTGACCAGGTATAAGCGTAGTATTACTATGATCCAACTATTGAAGTTTAAAATGCAGTTTAACTTCTTGGATAAGACTTTTCCATGGATATCTCGGAAGTCAAAATCTGGCCCGTTAGTTTTATTTACCCCGGACAACTCGAATACGCGACTATACCAAATTAAAAAAAAAATTGTCACTTCTACATCGACACAATGATATTCAATTTCAGTCGCATATCATGGCATTTCCACTTACAGTTTCAATTAAAATTATTAAGAAATTACTGTAATAATTCAGTTGACCTTCATCTTCGGTAACCCAAGGATTATCACGCTCGGATATTCTCCACTCGTCACCCGTGGGTCAACTGACAGCGGAATCCTTGTAGGAATGAATTATTCATGAGTCATATAAATACATTTTTATTAGTTCCGACGAGTTGTTTGACAGCCAATCAAATCACAGATTAAAAAAAACGGATTTCACAGCAAATGAAAATAATAATAGGAAAAGAGCGGGTTATGGAGAATGACGACATATTTTATAATCTGTTCAATTCGCATAACAGAAAATGTCAGTTGCTATGAAAACTACACAATACAGATCAGTTTCGGTACAAACTCCAAAATACGTTTGTTATATGAAATGACGCACGGGTAACGAGGGGAGAGTATCGAAACAAGCATGATCAACCGTGGGTTATCGGTAATGGTTGATTATCTATTTATTAAAAATGCTCTATATGTACCTGTTGTAATATGTTGCTTATACGGTGAACAAATACAATACTGGCAGTTGTTTGGACCAATCAAATATCCGTATGCACAAGATTTGTCACATGTTTTCTCACTAGGAACACACGGATTTGTTAATTGAACTGAATAATGTCTTCGTGTTGTTGGTACGTGTGTTGTTGCTGAAAATATGAAAAAAGACAATATTACGGTTTTTAGCGCATCCGTGGCGTAATAGTTAGCGTGATCGCCTCGAGTGCGGTAAATCGTGGTTTCAAGGTTCGGTCGGGTCAAACCAAAGACGATACAATTGGTATTTGTTGCTTCTCCGCTAAGCGCACAATATTAAGGAGAAAGAACAACGACTGGAATTGACTCGAAATCAGGATAATGTGTCCGAGTAGAGCGACATGTCTATCCGCGGATTGTTTTTTCAGTGAGCTAGCACTATTAAAACCCAACTAAGCATGTTGGTATAGTACAAAGCGGATCTCACCATCATCTCATTGAAAATTAACTTGTTCTCGCCATGAAATAGCCGAAAAATTTCTGAATTGGCGTTAACCAGAGCAATCACTCACTCACTCACTCACTCACTATTATACGATTCGAGCCATTGGATCATTAACTGGTACCATTTTTTTCCTATATACATAGACAGGGAACCATTGTAGGATTAAGCGCTGTTTTTTATGAATTCGTGCATGTGTAAACGGTGCCGGTGCACTCACAAGCTGAATATAAGTACAAATTAAGGCTTATGATTTCATCATGTGGTATCTGCAAACTTTTCTTATCAAGATTGAACTAATTTTAATATTAGAATCTTGTAACGATATAGCCCAGAATATTGTTGCAATGTATGTATGTTTGTTTGTTTGATGGTGTTTAATGCCACTTTCAACAATATGAGTATCTATGTTGTCTCTGTTATAAACTGGGTTCCTTTTTAAAAAAAAGTCATTAGAACTCAGGACAGGGGACTCCTAACATATTTACTTGAAAATGTCGATTTTATGTTCTCTTTGTTACATGTTTATTTGCATAATTTGCATAATTGTCACATGTTTAATGACACTACAATTTTGAATTTGAAAAAAAAAAATCATATCAGCGTGGTGTTATTTTGTTCTTTTCACTACTGCAGTCTTTACCTGGTACACTCTGATCACACAAACAGTACTGACAGCCATTGGTACCAGTTAAAAATTTCTCACACTTTAAAATACAATATGCTTCTCGAGGTACACATGGATTATGGTACGAAGAGCCTTGAATGAATGTCCCTGGGCCGGGAAGTCTTTGTATAGGTGTTGTCTGAACGAACACGTTTGTTGTTTGTTGCTTAAACTGTGGAGACGTAGTGACTGCAATTATACAAGAAATAGCGCTACAAGTGCATTAATTAGTTCTATTGCAAATTACGATTAGTGTTATTAAAAATAACGATAGTTTAATTGAAAATAACGGTAGTGTAATTAAAAATAACGATAGTTTAATTGAAAATAACGGTAGTGTAATTAAAAATTACGATAGTTTAATCGAAAATAACGATAGCTTAATTTAAACTAAAGATAATTGTATGGTGTTGCAAAAAGTATGTGGTATTTTTCTGAGTTGAAACGAATTTGTACAAATTTTAAGAAAAATAAATCGAATGACAAATGAAAAAGGACAAAAAAACAAACGACGTTCTACAAAATACTACACAGAAAACTATCGAGAATTAACTTCTGTTGGCCACCTGGATGCTCATTCCTGCCACAAGCCATTCGAGAGCTAGGTTTTCATCGGCCTTTGTCCGACATTGCCATATCTGTCTTCAGAATCTTTGTTGTTCGACAGACAAATGTTTGGTATTGTTGTGGTTGGTTATATTGATAATTATTATTGTTCTATCTTGTTAGCTTCAATTAAATTAAAAACAAAAATGCCGAACCGTCAGAATAGTTCTAAAATCCAATCAAAAATAGTTGAAAAGGAGGAAAAATCAGTCGATACCCTCAATACATATATGCATGACCGATCACTCTCATGTCATTTAGATAAATATTCCTCTCTTGTTGGTGAAATGATGCGAGTACAATGCAAACCCTCACATATAGGCGGGCATAGTTGTTGTCAAGATTGCCGAGCTATAATTTATAGGCCTAAGTGGGCGGGAAGATGTTGTTGTCAAGATCTCCGAGCTTTAATCTTGAACTTTATGCATAATATATTTATTGTAAATGTCACAGAAATTGCTTTATGTATACAAAAAATGTAATATAAGTTCTATGAAAGAGAGTCGGTGGCCTTAACCAACATTTAAATGCCAGACAGTGCACAAGGTCATCGGGTGTCATATTAGATCAACTTTAAATCAAAGTCTAATAGATTTGATTTTGGTGTTTAGCAATATTTCAGCTATATCATGGCGACCAGTTTTAATGCTGGAAAAAGCCGGAGTACCCGGAGAGAACCACCGACCATGGGAAAGCAACTGGTAAACTTGTACACCCGTTTTTGTAATTTACAAAGCCGGGCGCTAACCCACGCCGTATTGGTGATATGCTTGTATGAGTTGTTAGGTAATCCAACTACCTAACTCATTGAGCCACCCAGGCCCTGCAAAATCTAGTAGATCATTTGTACATTCCTAAGTTGATTCTAAAATTATATGCTTTCAAACCTTTATAACACGAGTTATTTCCCTTCCGGTGGGAAAATGGTACTCGGTCTATGAAGATCAATGGAAAGGTCACCGAGTTTGTGTATAACTTTCTCTCATAATTTGTAGATATTTGAACCATGTAAAAAATCAGATGAATTCATATCTAAAGATAGAAAATTCACCAGTTGTTACAACATTAAAATTCTGAACAGATTATGGGAAAAAAACATGAGTCTTATATCCATTGTGATTTGCATGAAATATGACCCCTTTTAAATTCGGCTTAAAGGGAAATTACTCATGTAGGAAGAGTTTGAAGATACAAAGGGGTATTTAGAATCTGTAAATTGAAGAAGGACAGACAACATAATAGCCGAAAGAAAGAAGACAAAAGTACAAACAACGATCTACAAAACATACACCCACAACTACAGATATAGTAACACGAACCCCCCTAAAAACCGGGGGTGAACTCAAATAGATCGTGTGGTCCTTGGTCAGTTTTCTGATATTTGCGGACCATGGAACCGTAACTCTTATAGTTCTTGGCCAGTTTTCGGACACCTGTCGTGTATTTTTAGTCATAAACCAGGCGTTAACTCATTAATGGGGAACAGGACCGGGAAGTATTTACGACAAGTGCAACATATCCGTGGTCATTTGTGATACATATATTTCATGGTGGCGACCGTAAAATCTTCGAAGTGACTGATGACTTCACCTTTAGCAATAGAAACCATTGGTTCAGTTGCTTCTTTGTTAGCAGCAACCCTTTGCAATCAAAGTCGGTAACGTGCAAATGGTCTATAAAGTATATTTTCGGCAATTTCACATAGGCTCAAAATAAAAGGATTTAAAAGGGACAGTTGCTCCTTAATATTGTTTGTAAGAATAAAATACTGACTTACCAATTGTAACCGCATCAGTGGCGTAATGGTTAGCGTGCTCGCCTCGAGTGTGGTAGATCGTGGGTTCGAGCCCCGGTCGGGTGAAACCAAAGACTTTAACATTGGTATTTGTTGCTTCTCCGCTAAGCACACAACATGAAGGATAAAGAGCAAAGTCTGGTTGACTCGGAATCAGAATAATGTGTCCGATGGAGCGACATGTCTACTCCCGGACTGTTGTTTCTGTGAGCTACCACTATAAAATATAACTCGGCGTGTTGGTCTAGAACAAAGCGTACCTCATCATCGTGTCATTGCAAATTAACTTGTTCTCGCCATGATATAGCTGAAAAAATTGCTGAATTGGCATTAAACAACAATCACTCACTCACTTACCTATTGTTTTGCACCTGCACGTTGCACATCCATTGACGATCTCATATCCGTTGGAACAACGTAATGTGCAGAAATTTGGAGGACAAAATTTAATAACGAGAAATCCAATCACATCTGAAAAACAATTAACTTTGAAATTACAATAAGACATATAATCTTTCAAACAGCATGTAATCGGTGAGTAAAAAAATAACGGATGTAGAGGGTATAAATACATCGTGAAGATATTACTGAAATCATGTCTGCGTTGTTATCCGTTATGTATCAAGGATGTAAAAGAAAAAGTAAGTGGCGATCTGAATTGTCATTGGTTTCTCGATCAAATAAACATCCTCGATTTGATTATAAAATTATACCTTTTTTTATATCTATTTGTCGTAAACACTTACCGGTCCTTTCCTCATTCACGACTTATTACCGGGTGTGTTACTAGATTAACGCGACGGGTGCCACTAGTAGAGCAGGAACTGCTTACCATTCCGGAGCACCCGAGTTCACCCCCGGTTTTTAGTTGTGTTCGTGTTACTCGATCTTTAGTTTTATGTGTATGTTTTGTAGATCGTTGTTTGTCCTTTTGTACTTTTTCTTTTGGTCCTTGTGTTGCCTGTTCTTCATCGATATACGGATTCTGATTGCCCCTTTGGTATCTTCAAAGTCTTCTTATATGGGTTACTTCCCTTACGACGTGCAAAATGGTACTCGGTCAAGCAAGAGCATCAGACAGGACGGCATAGTATTTGACAACAATATAATTTTCTAATACTTTGTAGATATTTAAACCTTGTAAATATCAGACGACAATTTCATTGAAAATACAAAATTCACAAATTGTTACAACAGTAGTATTTTGAACATATTATGTGAGAAATATGTCTTATTTTCGTTGAGCTTTTCATGAAAGGTAAATCGAATAATACGGCGCCCTCTATCGGCACTATCGCTAGATGTTAATGTAGCGACCAGCGGGAGCGTAATATAACGACTGGATTATTCGGGTTACATAAAAGGGGACCGTATTGCTCGCATTAAAGGGAAATCACTCCGGTAAAACGTATAATTTTAGAATCAACGTCGGAAAAGTTCAAAAGGTTTGTTGAATCTGTTACATGTATTTCATCGCTTTATCATCATTTAAACCTCATCAGAAATTATTTTTGACCATACAAAACACCCATGTCACGATAAAAAAATATTAGCGTAGCAATTTAATGGGTTTTTTCTCTCTCACTTAAATCTTCTACTATGAAAAAGAGGCCGTCGTCGTCGTCATCGTATGGTAGTTGTGAGTTCGAATAATGCTGATTGCGAGGTGTACACGTATCATCATTATGTGATAAAGTTAGTCAGTGACTTGCGTCAGGTCGATGGTTTTCTCTGGGTACTGTGGTTTACCCCACCAAAAAAACCAGGGGCGGATCCAGGAGGGGGGGGGGGTTGCGCACCCGGCGCGCCCCCCCCCCCCTAAAATTGAAAAAAATAAGATTTTTTGGCGTAAAATCGTGATTTTTCACACGAAATACCCCAAACATTTTCGCGCCTCCCTCCGCATTTGGAAAAAATATGATTTTTTGGCGTAAAATCGTGATTTTCACACGAAATACTCCCAAAATTTTCTCGCCTCTCTCCGCTCGGCGCAATTTTTTAAGTACGTCTCCCCTAACTTGAAATCCTGCATCCGCCCCTGAAAACTGACCTCCATGAAATAATTTAAATATTGTTGAAAGTGGCGTTAAACACAATAACCCTAACCCTACTATGAAAGCCGTATCTAATTATAGAATGTATATTAATAGACCAAAAGAGAAATGACTTCACAAATGTTGTACAACTATTGTATAATATCATTTACTATATATTTTAATAGCTGCGAAACCATAACTCTAATGGTATTTTTTCTTCTAATTTTCTTTTTTGTGAATCCGTCGCTATAAAAAAATAAAATGATTTAAAATAAATAATAAAAAGACCATAAAAGCTACTGTTCCGCATCTATATATTTTATAATGCAACTACAATTTGCTTAAATTAAGACCTAAGCACAATGACGTGTATTCTGTTTTCTTTATTCATAGTTTAATAAACCATTTGCATATGTCCGAGTTTATAGGAGCTATTTCCCTTTCAGATGGACAAAATACAAAATTCTATGAAAATAACGTACATTTTTCTCATACTTTCTACAAAATTTGATGTTGTAACAACTTGTAAATTATCTAGTTAATACAAAAGGTTCAAATATATACAACTTATCAGAAAACTACACTGCAATTATGTTCACCTTCCGTTGCTCCAGCTATGAAAAAGGTAGAAACATATAATTTTAGAATCAAATCCGGGAATGTGCAAAACGTATATTAGTGTTGCAAATTCCGGGTGTTTAAGGAAATATTTTGATTTCCAGCCTTTCGAATTTGAGCGTACCTGATGAAGGTTATACCAGCAACGCGTAGTGCGCACTAAATTTGATATCTACGATTTTATTAGGAACTCTTGTCTTTAAAAAAATGGACCTGGAAGATGGACAAACCTATTTAAAAGCTTTTAACTCTTACCTGATATTGTACATGTAATTATTAATAGAATAATGATAAAACACCTCATTTTTGAGTTTCCAAACAACAACCGTCACTTTTAGAAATTTGTCAATGAAAGTAAAATTATTTTATCTTAGTCACATGACCGCTTTACGCACTATCATAAAACCACAGGTTTATCAAGAATCAAAGGGATAATGAACCGGTTAACCCGCCTACCTTATCAGAAAGTTATTACAGAGAAACATGTCAAACTACGCATATATATATCACAGGGCATGTAAGACTTGTTTGTATAAATAAAAAGACAAGGAGTGTCAGGATCATAGTCATATTCCACCCCGCCATTCTCGATATTGGCTTTTTAAAATTGATATGGTTTATCATACAAACACACTAGTTACAGGCCTTGTGTACAGATACAACAGACTGATAATATAGGATTTGTCAGTTTTTAAGCCCATATGGTTCCCTTGGAGGGGTTATAGTGTTGTACTTCGTATGTCTAATGTCTGTCCGTCCGTCCGCCATTTTGTGTACCCACGTGTAACTGAAAGATGATTTGAGATTATGAGATTAATTTCTCTGCTTTAAGCAGTGCAGCAACCATTTTTACGACATTTTATTTACGTTGTATACATAACAACGTGTAATTGAAACGTTGTTTTAGAACATGAGCTTTTATCCGGTAGTGAAGTTGTACATAAAGATGAATAGATGCATTTTTTAAGAAGTGAAGATGACATTTGATCTTAATTTTGCATATGACCACATGTAAAGTGAAGGCTGTTTGAGATAATGGACTTATAAGTGAATAAGGAAATGCTACTTCAAGCAAATGTTTGACCCCGCTACATTGTAATGTCTCTCCTAAGACATGACCTTGATTTCCATCTGAATACGTTGTGATCCTTTTGTGTTCAATGGTTGATTTGATGTGAGACGTAGTTTGTCGTTGGTTGATTTGATGTGTGACGTAGTTTGTCGTTGGTTGATTTGATGTGTGACGTAGTTTGTCGTTGGTTGATTTGATGTGAGACGTAGTTTGTCGTTGGTTGATTTGATGTGAGACGTAGTTTGTCGTTGGTTGATTTGATGTGAGACGTAGTTTGTCGTTGGTTGATTTGATGTGAGACGTAGTTTGTCGTTGGTTGATTTGATGTGAGACGTAGTTTGTCGTTGGTTGATTTGATGTGAGACGTAGTTTGTCGTTGGTTGATTTAATGTGGGACGTAGTTTGTCGTTGGTTGATTTGATGTGTGACGTAGTTTGTCGTTGGTTGATTTGATGTGAGACGTAGTTTGTCGTTGGTTGATTTGATGTGTGACGTAGTTTGTCGTTGGTTGATTTGATGTGAGACGTAGTTTGTCGTTGGTTGATTTGATGTGAGACGTAGTTTGTCGTTGGTTGATTTGATGTGAGACGTAGTTTGTCGTTGGTTGATTTGATGTGAGACGTAGTTTGTCGTTGGTTGATTTGATGTGAGACGTAGTTTGTCGTTGGTTGATTTGATGTGAGACGTAGTTTGTCGTTGGTTGATTTGATGTGAGACGTAGTTTGTCGTTGGTTGATTTGATGTGAGACGTAGTTTGTCGTTGGTTGATTTGATGTGAGACGTAGTTTGTCGTTGGTTGATTTGATGTGAGACGTAGTTTGTCGTTGGTTGAATTGATGTGAGACGTAGTTTGTCGTTGGTTGAATTGATGTGAGACGTAGTTTGTCGTTGGTTGATTTGATGTGAGACGTAGTTTGTCGTTGGTTGATTTGATGTGAGACGTAGTTTGTCGTTGGTTGAATTGATGTGAGACGTAGTTTGTCGTTGGTTGAATTGATGTGGGACGTAGTTTGTCGTTGGTTGAATTGATGTGAGATGTAGTTTGTCGTTGGTTGATTTGATGTGAAACGTAGTTTGTCGTTGGTTGATTTGATGTGAGACGTAGTTTGTCGTTGGTTGAATTGATGTGAGACGTAGTTTGTCGTTGGTTGATTTGATGTGGGACGTAGTTTGTCGTTGGTTGATTTAATGTGGGACGTAGTTTGTCGTTTGTTGATTTAATGTGGGACGTAGTTTGTCGTTGGTTGATTTAATGTGGGACGTAGTTTGTCGTTGGTTGATTTGATGTGTGACGTAGTTTGTCGTTGGTTGATTTGATGTGAGACGTAGTTTGTCGTTGGTTGATTTGATGTGAGACGTAGTTTGTCGTTGGTTGATTTGATGTGAGACGTAGTTTGTCGTTGGTTGAATTGATGTGAGACGTAGTTTGTCGTTGGTTGATTTGATGTGGGACGTAGTTTGTCGTTGGTTGATTTAATGTGGGACGTAGTTTGTCGTTGGTTGATTTAATGTGGGACGTAGTTTGTCGTTGGTTGATTTAATGTGGGACGTAGTTTGTCGTTGGTGATTTGATGTGAGACGTAGTTTGTCGTTGGTTGATTTGATGTGAGACGTAGTTTGTCGTTGGTTGATTTGATGTGAGACGTAGTTTGTCGTTGGTTGATTTAATGTGGGACGTAGTTTGTCGTTGGTTGATTTAATGTGGGACGTAGTTTGTCGTTGGTTGATTTGATGTGAGACGTAGTTTGTCGTTGGTTGATTGATGTGAGACGTAGTTTGTCGTTGGTTGATTTGATGTGAGACGTAGTTTGTCGTTGCTTGATTTAATGTGAGACGTAGTTTGTCGTTGGTTGATTTGATGTGAGACGTAGTTTGTCGTTGGTTGAATTGCTGCCCATCACTTCTTAGACTGTCTTTTCATATTTTTTTTTCTCAAGAAGGCATGCATGTCGAGTTGCGGCCATTTTGATAACATTTGATGGACGTTATTTTAAGTTCCCAATCAATCAATCAGTACACACATTCATCCGACCGTCTGTCCACAATTTTGGAAAGTGGCCTTGGACATCATTATCAAAACGCGCAACATATTCAAGTGCAGACGAAAAGGAATAAACTCAAACGCACCAAACAAACCTTATCACATGATATGTCTACGTATCAGTTGTCACGTGATTGTTGAACGATAAAGCTCTCCATCCAACAATTTTTGAAAGTGGCCTTGGACATCATCATCAAAACGCGCAACATATTCAAGTGCAGACGAAAAGGAATAAACTCAAACGCACCAAACAAACCTTATCACATGATATGTCTACGTATCAGTTGTCACGTGATTGTTGAACGATAAAGCACATAGAAATACAAAATTAGTTTGTACTCAATATTGAAAATCTTACTGTGTTTTATTTAGCTATGTGACGTCATATATATGTATCTACTGTTTACCTATACGTACAGGAGAAACTCCAATCTCTACCCAGAGTTGTCGGTCCTTACACTCTCTTCAATCTCTGCCAACACCTATATGCCAAGAATCTTGGCAAAATCCGTTTATTAAAGGGTAACTTGATATAAACCGGTTATAATGACCCCATATATTGTAAAATATGTAAAGAATACCATATAACTAAGCTTCTTTGTTTATTTTCAAAGAAGATAAGGGATTATTTTTTATACGGTGATCAGTCATACAGCGCATAAATTCCATGTAATCAAAAACAATTCTATTGTTTGGTGTATTGCAAACGAAACACTCTATTTTTAATCGCTTCACGGTAGTATTCATACTGAATGCAAACCCACATGTAACGAAGGTCAATCCACCATTTTGACTGCTTCTTGTCTGGTCAGATGATAATTTTACGATCACATGATCAGAGAACACCGGACTACTTTTTAGGCGTTGACAGAGATTAGACAAAGTGTAAGGACCGACAACTCTGGGTAGAGATTGGAGAAACTCGTGATGTCAAAATGCATGCTTTTACCTTGTAATAACTGAGTATTCGAGTTGTCAGGCTTATCTGAAAACCACTCGAACCGGCCCAATTTTTTTAGTTCGAGTTATCTAAGAAAATATGGCTATTTTTTAGAATTTGAAATTGCTTCCAGCGAATACTTAAACATATTCTTTGAAATAACAAGGACATATCATTTAGAAGAAAATGTAATTTAGTACTCTATTGTAAGATATATTTTAGATTTTTAATTGCATTTATATTTTTGACCTACACACTGAAATTGATATCTACGTATTTTTACTATCACTGGGTCGATACCTGTACCGGTGGATTATTAGTCCCCGAGTGTATCATCCGCCCGGTTGTCAGTGCTTCGGCAGACATTGAAATACTATGTGGACTGTAGACCTTTGAAAAAATATCCCTAAAATTATTGTCCGTTATGGTTAGTTCCCAAAGAGCTGACCTGTCAAAGGTTCCTTAGATCTGTTTTTTTTATTTTTGCATAACACCGAGGTACCAGGTTAAATGGAGAACTGTTTGAAAAATTACTGCACTTAGTCACGCCAATTTCCATCATGACCGCACAATTTTTATCAAACGTGCGCAGAAGTCGAACTCGGCTATACGTTGCAATGACGAAGGGTCAAAATATAGCTTTAGAGCATTGGCACATGCTGGATTTACATGTACATATCTTCGTTTAACTTGTGCAGTTGAGATTAGTGTAATAAAGTGCATCTCAGGTTATCTAGATATAATCATTGATAATGCAAGAATGACATTTTCAATGTTTTAATAACCGCATCGATAGTGTAATGATTGGCGTGCTAGCCTTGAGTGTGGTAGGTCGTGTCGGACAAAGACGATACAATTGGTATTTGCTGTTTCTCTGCTAAGCACGCAGTATTAAGAAATAAGTGCAAAAACTGATTGTCTGGGATTCATGATAATGTGTCCTAGTGGAATGACATGTCTACGGTCCTCAGACTGTTGTGTCAGAGAGCTAGCACTATGCATATTCAATGGCTGAGTACAAATCGGACATCATCATCTCATTGAATATAGATGGTTCTCTCCACAGTATAGCTGAACAAATACAATTTGGCGTTTACAAAGAATCACGTCCTCTCTCATTCACTCAGTGTTTTTGAGAGATTTTTGCACTTATAGCAGAGTTATGACATTCATTTAGTTTTTTCTCTCTCAAAATTTCACAACTTTCACCAAGGTGTTATTAAATTGAATGTCGTCTATCTTTGTAGTAATCTAATTAAAATTAGATGTTTTGTTGGAGGCTTGCTGTTCATACCCACAAATATGGTAGACTCGTCAGTGATTGGTCGGTTGAAGATATTACCCCTAACTTCAAACCATGCGGGATGTCCTTAATGTGGGTATATTGCTAAAAAAATGATAAAACAGCCATCTAATTTTAATTCTTAAATTCTTAATTCTTAAATTCTTAATTCTTAAATTCTTAATTCTTAATTTTATATTCTTAATTTTTAAATTCTTAATTCTTAAGTTCTTAAATTCTTAATTCGTTATTTTTGCATTTTTAATTCTTAAATTCTTAATTCTTATTTCTTAAATTCTTAAATTATTAAATTATTAATTCTTATATTCTTAATTCTTAATTCTTAAATTCTTAATTCCTAAATTCTTAATTTTTACATTCTTAGATTTTCGAAGAATGTAAATTATCTGAATTTAGAATGCCTTAAATTTGTGCAAGCTCCTTTTATATTTGGGGATTCCGAATTTTAAAACAAATAATAAAATATGAAGCGATTGTGTAATTATATTGTTGTTCTGTTTTCGTAATGGAAGGGAACAAATAGTGCTCCGAATTCTTTAATGAGTAGATTGGCTGAGTGATAGGAACTAAGAAAATTGGTTCCTCGGGAATAAAATCAAATGTATTTCTCCATACCTTACGCAACGATAAGGCATTAGTCCCAAAATCAGACAAGAACTAATATTAGCCAGAAACACCTTAACCCTGACCCTTACTAACAATAGATCGTTTATCTACAATTGTGCTATATATAAGAGTACGTATGACAATGAGTTCACAACTCTCAATAACAATATTGGTTAGTAGTTTGTAGTATATCTTTGACACACTTTAGACCTTACAGACAACAATGGTAGTGCAACGTTCTGAGCTAGGGTCGAACCTATGTCCCTTTCAACGACAACGGCGAACGCTGTTTAAAGAAGAGTTTGAAAATACCAAAGGGGTAATCAGAATCCGAAATCGAAGAACAGACAACACAATGGCCAAAAGAAAAAGTACAAAAGGACAAACAACGATCTACAAAACACTACACAAAAAACTAAAGATCAAGTAATACGAACACCACTAAAATCGGGGGTGAACACAGATTAACTGAGATTAAGAAATTATCCACTATATCAAATAACAGAGAGGAAACCAATTTTAGCTTTATGTGTATGTTTTGTAAATCATTGTTTGTCCTTTTACTTTTGGCCATTGTGTTGTGTTGTCTGTTCTTCTTCGATTTACGGATTCTGATTACCCCTTTGGCATCTTCAAACTCTTCTTAACACATTGGTAAATGGCATGAAGAAGTGTCCAAATTCATCAAGTTTAGGGCACCACCGCTGCCACCATTGTAGCGTCCCGATTCAGGGTCGAACCCCGTCCCTTCTGCACCGAATGCACTACCAACTGAGCTAAAGAGCCAAAATTCCATTAGATCAACTAATGGAAGGTGTTTGATTATCATGGTACCTGCATGGTCTGGCTATTAACCTGTTTTGTCATAGTTCTGCCTAAGAATGTTGGTGAAGCTTTCACACATTTCCTCAATAATGCAATTATTAATAAAACTAAGGTCCCCTCCCACAGGCATAGGTGACATTAGCTGATTGTGGCTATCCTGCTTAGACCCTTTGGTTTAATTGCTCCCAAAACTTTAAATTTTTTGACTTTCCAATATTTCGATTTTGAGCGTACCTGATGAAGGTTATTCCACAAACGTGTCGTGCGCAGTAAATGTTATATCTACGTTTTTGTTGTCATAGCACTGCCTGACAATGGTTATATATGTATAGGTTATAGTATTTAACACCACTTTCAACAATATTTCAGTTATATCGTGGCGGTCAGTTTTATTGGGCGGAGGAAACTGGGGTACCCATAATGTTGCATTGAGTGCACCTTGCACGAACGGGATTAGAACTCACAACATTAGTAGTGATATACACTGATTACATATGTAATTATAAATCCAACTACCATACAATCACGGCCACGACGGCCCCCTAAGGATGTTGGATACACTTTCAATGAGTAGTAAAGAGAACACATAGTAACGGGGAATACAAACTTGTTCTCGCCATGATAAAGATGAGAAATTGTTCCTGTGGCGTTAAGCATCAATAACTCACACACCCCTGATACTAGCTACTCCTGGAGTGGTGTAGATACGATGAGGAATCAGAAACATTTTATTTGTCTGCTAACAAGAGAGCTAACTTTACTGAAGATTTTAAGTGGCTAAGTTTTAGAGTCGCCATCAACACTTGGTTAACCTTGTAGAATATCTATGGATGACCCTGAGTGTTTTTTATTGTTGATTTTTGGTGTTTTAAAGCCACTTTCAGCAATATTTCAGCAATATCATGGCGACCAGTTTTCGTGGTGGATGAAGCCGGAGTACTCGGAGAGAACCACCGACCTTGGGCAAGCAACTGGTAAGCTTTATCACTTGCGCTGCGAGTCGAGTGCACCCTTTTTTGTAATTGATAAAGCTAGGCGCGGACCCACGTCGTAATGGTGATAGGTTTGTATAAGCTGTTAGATCCAACGACCTAACTCATTGAGCCACCGAAGCCCCTGGCCCTGGATATGTTCCGTTTTCGTAGCAACAGTAAATATATCATAAAAGCCATGCATTGATTAAAATGTTCAATACATCTCCAATGCATCGGTTGTATGATGGATAGCGTGCTCCTCCCTAAGTGGGTAGGTCGTGGGTTCGAGCACCGGTCGGGTCAATTAAAGATTATAACATTGTTATTTGCTGTTTCTTCGCTAAATATGATGCTTTTAGGAGGAAGGGCATGACTGGTTGGCTTGGAATCGAGTGGATCGCCATGTTTACCCGTGGAGTGTTGCGTCAGTGAACTAGCACTATAAAGATCCAACAAAGCGGGCATCATCATCATCATCATCATCATTTCATTGGATGCAACTCGTTCTGGTCTTGATATAGCTGGAAAATTGTTGAAAGTAGCATGAATATTTGATGATATGAGACAACATCTTCCATCAATGGTTTTGAGTTCCACTATGTCAGTTTCACTATTTATGGAGATAAATACATTTTTATCGACAATAAACGAATATTGTACCAACTTTTACTGACACGATCAGAAACAATTTCTCTAGCACGACAGGGCTTATGCTGTTACCGTTTCGTACCTTTCGCACTACTCGAATGAGGTACCAGCAAAAATATATTAGGACTCCATGGCTAAAATAGCATGGACATTGACGAACAAAAATAGAGCCTCATTGGAATCAGTATTGTTTACATGGGAGGAAAATGTGAAAAGGTTAACGACGACGTTGGCAGGTTGAGCTAATCAAAGTACAAAACAAATATTTTTATTTAATTATTTAAGTTTGTGAACTATCCAGACATTTGCAGACAGGGCATCCTTGATCATCAATCTGGTACCCATTCATACACATCAATGTGCAGTCAAAGATACCAGGACACATAATGATGCCTCCTCCTGGTGGTCGTGACGTCACCACTGGTGATACTGTAGTACGTACATGAACAGCTGTAATATAAATGTAGATAAAAACATTAGTACTCACCACGTGCTTCTTGAAAGAAGCTACTGAACCAAGGATTCCTCTTAGTTAAGTTGAAGTCATCACTTCAAAAATTGTACGGTCGTCACCATGACCTGGTTGACCGTTATGGAATATCTGTGTCACAAATTACCACGGATATGTTTCACTTGTCGTAATCACTTCCCGATCCTTTCCTCGTTCATGACTTATCACCGGGTTTGTAACTAGATAAACACGACGGATGTCACTAGTGGAGCAGGAACTGCTTACCCTTCAGAAGCACCTGAGTTCACCCCCGGTTTTTAGTGGGGTTCGTGTTACTCGATCTTTAGATTTATATGTATGTTTTGTAGATCGTTGTTTGTCCTTTTGTACTTTTTCTTTTGGCCATTGTGTTGTCTGTTCTTCTTCGATATACGGATTCTGATTGCCCATTTGGTATCTTCAAACTCTTCTTCCATTTGGTACGGTGAGACAAAAGATTTGAAAGCAAAACGATCTAAAGATTCTTTTCATTTAAATAGCTTTTAATTTGTATTAATGAAAACGTAGACATCAAATCTAGTGCGCATGGCGCGTTTCTGGAACAACCTTCACCTGGTATGCTCAAAATTAAGTATGGCATTGCCTATCGTAATCGAACACTGACGGATGTAGATATCTAATTTAGTGCGCACGACGCGTTTCTGGAATTACCTATGATCAAAGTCAAAAGATTGGAAAGCCAAATAATTTTATTTCATATTCAATTGGTTCCTTTCACATACTATATTTAATTTATAATATGTCAGTGACTTGCGAAAGGTCAGTGGTTTTCTCCGGGTCCTCCGGTTTTCTCCACCAATTGTTGAAAGTGGCGTTAAACACCATAAACCAAACCAAACCAAGCATCAAATTAAAATATCTCGTTGAATGGTTTAATGTCTTTCAGTAACTCATTTTATTTCTTTTGAAAAGAATTAAAGTAAAGAACGACAAGAAAATCCATTAAGAAGCAATCTTTTTGAAAACACGTGACCGTCAACATCAGAAACTGTAAAGCACACATTACTGGTTCCGCTATTTTATAAATACTCTGAAGGTTTAAGTTTATGCTTAGAAAGTTTTTATTTCAGAAATATGGAAGAGCCGTAGTGGTCGTGATCTTATGGTAGTTGGATTTATAACTACCTGTGCAATCAGTATCTATCACCACTAAAGTTGTGAGTTCGAACCCCTTTCATGGCGAGGTGTATTCGATGCAACATTATGTGATAAAGTTTGGCAGTGACTTGCGACAGGTCGGTGGTTTTCTCCGGATGCTCCGGTTACCTCCACCAATAAAACTGACCGCCACGACAAAGCTGAAATATTGATGAATGTGGCGTTAAACACCATAACCCGAACCAGAAATATGGAATAGAGAAGCCTTAAGTATTATAAATAATATAAATTATTCAAACGAATGCCGCATTACCTGGAGAATCTGTAGTTACAATTCCGGAGCTACCCGACTGTACACATTGGCATAAGGGGCATCCGTTGACATCTGTCATATATCCATTGTCACATGTCGTCGTACAGAAAAAGTTGGACAAACAGGAAGTAGTGGTAGCACGTGTTAATACTGGAGTTGTCGTTATTGGATGTGTACGTCTAAGTGTAGATTTCATTACAGTTTGTGTCTGTACAGGTAATATCGTTGATTGTTCATTGTTTCCGGTTTGTACACCTTTCAAATATTTCTGCAATTCTAACAAAATAGGAAAACAATCTTAATTCTAGACTATCTTTTATTTAAGAGAGAGGTTATTTACTTTTTATATACCATTCATGCGGCATTAGAGGAGTAATTGATTGTTGTTACATAGGTTGTAGCTTTATGACACCAGGACGAGAATCGGTATGAAAGGGAACCCCATCCAGGGTTTTCGGAGATTCGTGTTTCTCGATATATTTACATTTCGGTTTGCTTAACAGTTATGTTTGTATCTGGGGCCGTAGTGGTCGTGATCGTATGGTATTGGATATACAGCAACCTATGCAATCAGTGCATATCACCACTAACGTTGTGAGTTCGAACCCCGCTCAGACGAAGTGCACTCGATACAACATTATGTGATAAAGCTTGTCAGTGACTTACGGCAGGTCGGAGATTTTCTCCGGGTTCTCGGGTTTCCTCCGCCAATGAAACTGACCGCCACGATATAACAGAAATATTGTTGAAAGTGACGTTAAACTCAATAACCCTAACACCATAACCCTAACCCCTATGTTTGTATTGCTGTATTTTTTTCCACTATAGATCCTTGTTGTCTCTGACTCTGATACATGTTCTTTCTAGACAAGTCGAAAAAAAAGAAAGAAACAAAAGTGAAAAATGATACCACTAATGGCGATAATCATCACAAATAAACATAAACTATGAAATATTTAGACGATAATAAGGAAGAAAATGAGTTCAAGTTATGGTGTTTAACGCCACTTTCAACAATATTTCAGTTATATCGTGGCGGTCAGTTTTATTGATGAAGGGAACCGCAGTACTTAGAGAAAACAACCGATCTGCCGCAAGTCACTGACAAACTTTATCACATAATGATGTATCGAGTGCACCTCGCCATGAGTGAGATTCGAATTCACAACGTTACTCACAACGTTAGTTATGATAGTAATTGCATATGTAGTAAATCCAACTACCATACGACAACGATCACGACGCCCCCTATCTAGATGATGATGATGAAGAATATGCATTTTGGATAAAGTAGAATAAGGTATAATAAAATGCTCAAAAGTTCAAATCGGAGGAATAGAGAAGAGGCAGGAAAGTTTCAATGAGTATGCTTAATACACCAGCTACGTTAAAGCGCGGTTAATGTTTAAGGTTACCTTCTCCACAATAACATAAGACGCAACCGTCTGAGTTGATAATCCTCTGACACCATGGAGGGGGCAGGGAACACGTATATGGTGCTGGATCACATGTCTTCTTGGGTGTAGGTACGGGCTGGTTTGAGTTCGGAAGTGGACCTGTTCCAATACCGGTTGGTCCCGTCAAACTACTAAATCCCATTCCACTTCCCCCTCCACCTCCTCCCATTTGGTGGAACATAGCCGCCATAGGATTCATTATTGAAGATTGACCTTAAATTGAACAATTTATTGATGCATTGATTGATTGATTAGAGCTGACGCGATATATAAAACACAATTAATGATTTGCAGTTCTACCCACACGATAGTCGAAAGCATACGGAAATTCTTAATCTAAAAACACGTAAACAATTGATGATTGTTGCAAGTTTTAATAGCCAAATCATATCCTAGTATGAATGTAATATGCATATTAATAAGCTTTGATTTCATCCTACTTCCAAAGACATGTCCCACCTCGTCGGTGGTATAATGGTTAGCGTGCTCGAGTCGAGTGCGGTTGATTTTGGCTTCGAGAATGGCCAGGTTCAAACCAAAGACTTTAAAATTGGGATTTGCTGCTTCTGCGCCAAGCACGCAACAATAAGGAGTAGGAACACAAATTTATTGGCTCGGAATCGGCATAATGTGTCCCTGTGGAGCGACATTTCTATCCGCTGACTTGTTTCACGAATCAAGCACATTAACAATTCAACTAGGCGGGTTGTTCTAGTACAAAGCGGACATCATCATCACATCATTGAATATATTTGTTCTCGACATTATATGGCTGAACCATTGTTCATTTGGCATTCAATTATCTAAAACAGGAAGAAGTTGTCGCCCTTTCTGCAACCCCTGATAACCGGAAGTATTTTGAATTTTATTTTTCATTCCGGTTCCGTAATTGTATTGTCAAAACCGGAAATTATTTTGTTGTCTTCTACAAATCCAATCATTCAGGTCTTAAACATCTTAGAGTAGTTTCGTTATAATAATACAGTTACTGCCTTCATATGAAGTGAACATCATGTTGTCAAAAAAACAAAACAAAAGAATACAAAATAATATATGGATAATATATAAGAAAATAATGCGATGCCATCTAAATGAGGTTTGTAAAAATAAAAAAAATTGTGAAATATAGCCTCATGATATGGGATAGAGATATGCATTTAATATTTACCATTGAAGTTAGGAAAACCTGGAAATCCACTCATTCCCGAGGAAAGCATAGAAGACATGCCTGGGAATGGACTTTGACGTGTTGAATTCCCTTGGTTACCACCTCTTCCGGCTAGAGCGTTGGGAAACCCTCCTGAAAGGTGTAATTATAGAACATTTATGTTCATTTCAATAAACACATATGATGTAAATATTAAACAACGAATGTTTCAAAAATTTAATTAAGATTCAATCACCTTTCCCCAGTTTTGCACCGAATACGCAAAAACTTTATATATTAAGACACTGCACTATTATTATGTTTATCCTGCAGAAAATATCACATTATCCCACGGGCGGTGATATTTGAATCAAGTTTAAAAAAAAATGATACAGCTATCCCGTGATTACCCCTGGTGATGTTTTCTATCAGCAGGAAATAAACTGATTTACAACTAGCTTCCCAAAGCTCGACAGATAAAACGTGAAAGTGGTAACAGAAAAGTTATATTTCGGTCAGTGACCGTATATGACAAAGGTTTATCCAGTCAATGCAATTTGGCTGCTGAAATAGAAGAAATATGCAGGACAAAAATGACCACTGAACCATCTGGTGCTATAAATAAACGAAGAAATGCCACCTACCCATAGAACATCTACATTTGGTGCATCCATTTGTATCTACTGTCCTTCTGCACCACGGAGCAGGCATGCAGGAAACAGATTGAGGACATTGTACACCATTTGTTTCATTTCTCTTTAGTTGTTGTCTAAATAAACCTAGTCCTCCTGGCTGTGCTATAAAAGTAACGATTTGCGTAAACGAAACACAGGAAGTGAAATATGAACGGATGTGTTGATTGGAGTAAAAGGGGAGATAATCGAGAGAGTAGGGAAATTGAACCTTGAAAAGGGAAATCCACAACAGCTCTCTCAACATTCTACCTACTAGGTTCTACTTAAATTTGCTTTTAAAGTGCAAGGAGGGTGGTATTCCCGAAAGACTAGACACCTATTTACCTCATACTATTTGGACTAATTGTGTACCTGGTCGTCTGGCTAGACCAACAAACTCCGATTTCGCAACATCAGTGAAAAAGCTAGAGTATTTATGAAATTAATGCAGAATGTTTCAGATGAAATACAGACCAAAGAAGGGATGAGTTCTTCTTTCAGGAAAAAAGAGATTTCTGTCGCCAAATGTTATAGAAACAATTTTGCTTAGCTAAATTTTGCAACAACAAAAAAACAAAAAACAAGACATAGTCTCCTATGGTACTTTTCAACGAGATTTGTAGGTAACATGTGACGAAAAACTCCTGTCCAATAAAAGAAATACCCTGATTTTTTTTTCCTGTAAAAAATCATTTTTTTTGCGCTGGGAAAAACACAGCCACTTCCCCATACATTTAAATGCACGGTTCCTAATTCGACTTACAAACGTACTTCGATTGTAGTTACATTTGGACTAGGAGTCGTCGTGGTCATGATCGTATGGTAGTTCGATTTTTAACTGCCTTTGCAATCAGTGCCTATCACCACTAACGTTGTGAGTTCGAATCCCGCTCAGGCGAGGTGTACTCAATACACTATTATGGGATCAAGCTTGTCAGTGACTTGTGGCAGGTCGGTGGATTTCTCTGGGTACTCCGGTTTCCCCCACAAATAAAACTGACTGAAAGTGGCGTTAAACACCATAACCTTAACCCTACATGACCATTATTCTAATATAAAACAGATGATTGATTGTTGTTTAACACCAAAAGAGCACATTTTCAGCAAAATGATGATGAATTCCGCTTTGTACTAGATTAACACACTTAATTGGATATTTATAATGAAAACTAATTAAAACAACAGTCTGGGTAGACATGTCGCTCCTATCAGACACAGTATCCTCCTTCCGAGTCACTCAGTCTTTGCTCCTACTCATTAATATCGCGTACTTAGCGAAGAATCAGATAATACTAATTTTATAGTTTTTGGTGTGATCAGACCGGGGTTCGAACACACAATTACGCTAATTATTACACCACCGATGTGGTTAATATGACAAATGCAAAATACCTACATTATGCCTAATAAATCGTCATGCTCCTAAGATGTATCAACCTTTCACGCATTTAACGACGGGCGCCACTAGAGTAGTGAAAACTTCTTACTCTTCCGGAGAAGATGCCTCCACCCCAATTCAATTCATTCATATTTTATTTCGACACTAAAATACAACACATGCACGTTGACCCTAATATTGTACAGTCCATGTTTATATTGTAATTCAATTGTTGTGATGGTATGTATAAAGTATATCCATTTTAAATGCTTTTAGATTTCTGTTAGCTGTAGTATCATGTTTACAATATACAGAATATCCTCGTTATAAAGCCCCTCTTTAATCCGCCACTCTCACTCATTGTCATCATCTTTCAAAGTCCAAATTTTCAAGGGGCCATCTTGGTCGTGATTGATAGTAGTTGGATTTAACACTACCTATGCAATCAGTGCCTATCAATACTAACGTTGAATCCCGCTCAGGCGAGTTGTACTTCAAACAACATTATGTGATAGAGTTTGTCTGTGACTTGCGATATAACTGAAATATTGTTCAAAGTGGCATAAAACACCCTAACCCAAAGCCTAACACCCCCATAGAATTCCATAAAAGCATGTATTTTATATGTAAATATCTCCCTCACCTCACCTTGTTTCTAAGGCGTCGCTATGATGAGTGTGAACTGTATAAAACCTGTAAATACTTACCACACACTGTCTGAAACACACTAAAGACTACTAAGTATATAAACATCGTCACTTCCATTTCCGGATCATGTTATTGTTATCACACCTAATATTACATAATACCAGCTGTTCCCGTATCTAGTAGTATTGGTCTTATCAGTTTAAGCTATCATTTGTTTACCCTTCAATGAAATGGACAATATAGGATTTAAATACAAAAGTAGGAAAATCGGTGAAAAGTGAGAATTTGTGTAAAATTTGTGTAAAAATTTAGAATTTTCCATTTTTCTGATTTTCACGTCAATATTTCTCATTTTTCGTTCTAATTAGTATGCAAGATGATAAGTCGAATACTCGAAAAATGAAAGATATCGCATCCTGCTTCTATCAAAAACGATATTCATAATGAGTTGCAGACTTTATGGTTGTAAACATGAAATCAGAATAAAGACCATACAATTGGTATATGATGTTGTTCAGCGTCGCACGCATCATTGGCTCAGAGACAGGATAAGGTGCCGAGGAATATGACTACCCGCACACTCTTGTTTCTGTGAGGTATCCCTATGAAACATCCAAATGTAAAGTTCCATTTTATTATTACTGTTTGATCAACATGAATCGTAAGTTGCATGTGGGAAAACACACACTCACACACACACTGATTTACGCAACAATGGTTTGGTTTATGGCTTAACGCCACTTTCAACAATATTTCAATTATATAGTGGCGGTCAGTTTTATTGGTGGAGGAAATCAGAGTGCCCGGAGAATACCATCGACCTGTCGCAAATCAATCACAAACTTTATCACATAATGTTGTATCGAGTACACCTCCCCATGAACGGGGTTCGAACTCACAAATTTAGTGGTGATATGCACTGATTGCACAGGTAGTTATAAATTCAACTACCATACGATCACGACCACAACGGCCCCTGCGCAACAATGAAATATAGGTCAAATAAGAGGGGGGGGGGGAATATAATTGATGTTTTGTTTTTACTTTTTGTATTTCTTTTTGTTCAGTGACTCTTAGACTTGGGAAAGTAAAATATACATATAATATATTCATGTCGATAACAGTGCATTTAGAAACATGTTATACAAATTTATTTTGGTTTGGCTGGTTTTTCTTTTAAATTTTGTGAGTACATGTATATGGTCATTATTTTATGTAATTATATTATTCATCGTTAAATAGTCCATTTTTGAAAACATATGTGTATGTTGCAAAAAGAAAAGGATTTGTTTTGCTATGTGCTCATTTGTTTTTTCCCTGTACAAATGAGTTTGGAAACAAGCCGGAACCCGAAGTAATCTACCCTCCGCTGCTTATGTTATTGCAAAGCGTGAGATTGTTCAATAAACTGTATATAATAACAATTGAAAATATAATAAAACATGAAAAATAAAAAAAAAATAACGATAAATACAATTAAGTGTGTTGGTCTAGTGTACAGTCGATATTATCTCATCCTAGCATAACGTGTCGCCATGATATTCCTGAAAATTGCTCACATTATGTTTAGCAATTGCTCACTTTGTGTTTAACAATTGCTCACTTTGTGTTTAACAATTGCTCACTTTGTGTTTAGCAATTGCTCACATTGTGTTTAACAATTGCTCACTTTGTGTTTAACAATTGCTCACATTGTGTTTAACGATTGCTCACTTTGTGTTTAACAATTCCTCACTTTGTGTTTAGCAATTGCTCACGTTGTGTTTAACAATTGCTCACATTGTGCTTAGCAATTGCTCACTTTGTGTTTAGCAATTGCTCACTTTGTGCTTAACAATTGCTCACTTTGTGCTTAACAATTGCTCACTTTGTGTTTAGCAATTGCTCACTTTGCGGTTAGCAATTGCTCACTTTGTGTTTAACAATTGTTCACGTTGTGTTTAGCAATTGTTCACTTTGTGATTAACTATTGCTCACTTTGTGTTTAACAATTGCTCATTTTGTGTTTAACAATTGCTCACGTTGTGTTTAACAATTGCTCACTTTGTGTTTAACAATTGCTCACTTTGTGCTTAACAATTGCTCACTTTGTGTTTAACAATTGCTCACTTTGTGTTTAACAATTGCTCACTTTGTGCTTAACAATTGCTCACATTGTGTTTAGCAATTGCTCGTATTGTGCTTAACAATTGCTCACTTTGTGATTAACAGCAATCACTCACACACTCACTCAGAGTGACCAATGAGATGACGCCTATATAAATGGCTGGCATGCATTTCGAGTGTGGTAGCCCTATTTTCATACTTAAAGTATAGCTTTGAAGCAATATATTATCAATTTCAAGAATAAAGTTTTGGATGTCTCTTGGTATCTTGGATATACTGTTGATCACTGTCCATCCACAGAAGCCATGCATTAACTTGGTTTCAATTATTGTTATCATTGAATGTGTTGCTTGATTGCTTGCTTACTTGCTTACGCCTGTTGCACCTTGGTGGTGGATAGGTCACTGAATGTGTTACCCCCAATTATATGTTAGATGGCTCATGTTTTACTTATGTTATTTTTATCTTGATTATATCAGTAATATGGCGGGTATCTTGATTATATCAGTAATATGGCGGGTATCTTGATTATATCAGTAATATGGCGGGTATCTTGATTATATCAGTAATATGGTGGGTATCTTGATTATATCAGTAATATGGCGGGTATCTTGATTATATCAGTAATATGGCGGGTATCTTGATTATATCAGTAATATGGCGGGTATCTTGATTATATCAGTAATATGGCGGGTATCTTGATTATATCAGTAATATGGCGGGTATCTTGATTATATCAGTAATATGGCAGGTATCTTGATTATATCAGTAATATGGCGGGTATCTTGATTATATCAGTAATATGGCGGGTATCTTGATTATATCAGTAATATGGCGGGTATCTTGATTATATCAGTAATATGGCGGGTATCCTGATTATATCAGTAATATGGCGGGTATCTTGATTATATCAGTAATATGGCGGGTATCTTGATTATATCAGTAATATGGCGGGTATCTTGATTATATCAGTAATATGGCGGGTATCTTGAATATATCAGTAATATGGCGGGTATCTTGATTATATCAGTAATAAGGCGGGTATCTTATAGGAGATAGGAACTGCTTACACTTCCCGAGCACTTGAGTTCACCCCTGGCTTTTAGAGGGGTTCGTGTTACTCGATCTTTAGTTTTATATGTGTGATTTGTTAATCGTTGTTTGTCTTTTTCAACTTTTTCTTTTGGCCATTGTGTTGTCTATTCTTCTTCGATGTACGAATTCTGATTACCCCTTTGGTATCTTCAAACTCCTCTTCCAGCCCCGATCGGGTCAAACCAAAGACTATAAAATTGCTCCATTCATTTGCTGCTTCTCGCTAAAATATTGAGATTGTGCTATATATTGACACAGTATTCATTTTAGGGATGTAGCGTACACGATTTGTATTGCTGCCCAAAGTAATGTAAATAAGTCGTGACTCACCAAACATTCACCAAATTTAAATTCGCTAATAAATCATTATTTCGTTATGTTTTCTTTGATTTTGTAAATTAATATTCTCTACATTAATAAGTAATTACGAAAACGGTGTTCAACGACAACAATGAAATATATTTAGTAAACGTTAGAGAATACCGAAGGTGCAATACAAAATGAACAATCCAGGGAAAATGGCGACACTGAGTAAACAAGACGAAGAAAAACAAAACACAAATACAAGACAATATGTATTGGACACTAATATACGCAAAAAACCCACAAATAAGGTAAATAAGACATGAGATCTCGTACAAACAACTGGAGGTAAAGACAAACTGAACATCGTTTTTAATTTTGTACCAACTTACGTATATTAATGAAAGATCTGCAACTAAATCGACATATTATGAAAACAATCATGGAATAAAGGGGAAGTTTGATGAAATGTCATCGTCGGTAACCCACAGCTCATCACGCTTCGATTACTCTCCACTCATCACTCGTGGGTCAACTGGCAGAGAAATCCTTGTAGTGACTCATCTGTAACCCACAGCTCATCACGCTTCGATTACTCTCCACTCATCACCCGTGGGTCAACTGACAGAGAAATCCGTGTAGTGACTCATCTGTAACCCACAGCTCATCACGCTTCGATTACTCTCCACTCATCACCCGTGGGTCAACTGACAGAGAAATTCGTGTAGTGACTCATCTGTAACCCACAGCTCATCACGCTTCAATTACTCTCCACTCATCACCCGTGGGTCAACTGACAGAGAAATTCTCGTAGTGACTCATATGTAACCAACAGCTCATCACGCTTCGATTACCCTCCACTCATCACCCGTGGGTCAACTGGAAGAGAAATCCTCGTAGTCATGTAATCGATTAAATACACTTTGACAAGCCCCGACGACTATCACATATTGTGTTGTGTTTTTGTTTTGTTTGTCTTCGCCTGGTGTCTTGTATACCCCATGTTGCTAGTTTCTCTGGATTGTCCATTTTTTATTGCCCCTCCGGTATTCTCTACTGTTTATTTAGATGTATCTAAATTAAGAAAGGAATTCTTTGCAAATTATGAGACCTATGCTAATATGTCAGTGGCAGGAAAAAGCAACAATATATAATTATTTCTAAATGTTACTTGATTTTTTCTCGTCGTACAGGAATAACAGCATTTTATATCATGTTCTTTTACACCCATGTCTCTGATCATATACGGGCCACTATGGTCGTGATCGCATGATAGTTGATTTACAACTACCTGTGCAATCAGTGCCTATCACCACTAACGTTGTGAGTTCGAACCTCGCGCATGGTGAGGTGCATTCGATACAACATTATGTGATAAAGTTTGTCAGTGGCTTGCGGCAGGTCGGTAATTTCCTCCAGGTACTCCGGTTTCCTCCACCAATAAAACTGACAGCCACGATATAAGTGAAATATTGTGGAAAATGGCTTTAAACACAATAAAACAAACCATCCAATCTCTTACATAGAGTTATCGCTCCTTACTTTCCCTCATATGATGAAGAAGTGTAAAGATCGACAACTCTTAACAATCTGTTATACAGAGTTACCTGTCCCTACTCTCTCTCATAGGATAAAGAAGTGTAAAGACCGACAACTCTTTTCAATCTTTTATACAGAGTTAACAGCCCTTACACACCATCATGCACATTTTTACAATGTTCTTGTAAAACCGAAACAAAATTAATTCAAACGATTTCCTCAAATTTCAAACATTTATTTAACTAACCATACCACTTATTATCACGAATTTCAATAATTTGAATATTGTATTCATTGATTGTTTCGTTAGATTGCATGACCAAAATATGTTGTTTTCTAAACAAACACGCAGTCGGATCGGAATAACACCCAGACAATGATAAGGTTCCATATCCGTTTCCATTAAATCTGTACATTATTGTGATATTCTTTCGTGCAAATTTGAATTATTTGAGACATTGAAGGATGTTAATAAGGAGAGATGACTCTGTGTAAGAAACTGCAACACCCATTCTTGTTAATTAATAAAGATATATTCTTTCTTTTTTATTATTTATCTTTTTTAACTCCTACATGTATATTAAAAATCTAGGTCATCATCATCCTTTCGAAAAGTATGTTTTCTCCTCCGTGTTATAAAACGCTCTGGTGACCAATCGTCGCTATCATATTGACCAGAAGCGCTGTCTAATCTACTTTCTCTTTGTGTTTCGAATTCCCACGAATTATCATCACCGAAGTCACTTAAATTGTCATCATAAAATTCCCAACTATCGCCACTATCATGGAAAGGACGACGGAATCTATTCATCCTCGGACTCTTGTCGCTGTCCCAACTGTCAGTACTGTCAAAGAAACGGAATTGCTTCCTTCTTTCCCCGGCTATCCGATTTCTATAGCTTCCCTTTCTGTCGTTTTCCCAACTGCCGCTGTTGTCATGGAAAATACGACGCATCTGTCTCATTCGTTCCGATATTTTCCTATTTCTATTATTTACGTCCTTCCTGTCATTGCCCCAACTGTCGCCACTATCAAAGTAAGTACGATGAGATTTCCTCATTCTTCCCCATGGTTTCCGATTTCGGTAGTTACCGTTCCTTTCGCTTTCCCAACTGTCTCCACTATCAAAGTATGTACGATGGAATTTGCCCTTTCTTTCCCAGGGTTTCCTATTTCGGTCGTTTCCGTTCCAGTCGCTTTCCCAGCTGTCGGTACTGTCATGATATCTACGACGGAAGTGCTGCATCCTTCCTCGGGGTCTCTTATTTCTATAGTTGTCGTTCATGTCGTCTTCCCAACTTTCGTTACTGTCATACAAACTTCGACGACGTGACTGCCTCATCCTCTCCCTGGCCTTTCTATATTTACCATGCTCAAAACTGTCGAAATCCAAACTGTCCATATCAGTTCTACCACGATAACCTCTTAGGAACTGCCTCATCCTCACGGCCTTCTTACTTCTAAGAAACTCCCCACTGTCCATATTGAGACTGTCAAAGAGATCTCGTGCCGACTTAAAACGGTGCTTCCTTTTATTATTATTATTGTGATTCCTCCCTATCCATTCGTCGCTTTCGATACTGCTTCGATCGTTATTTATTCTACTCTTTGTTCCCTTTTCATATCTTTCAATACTGTCATCCCAACGTTCGTTGCCCCAGCTACTATCAACCTCTTCTCTGGAATCTTGCATGCGATTTCTTTTTCCTCTCTTGTTGTAGTATTCCGAACTGCTACCCCAGTCACTAATCGCGTGATTCCCCCGCAAAATGTTACTGTTCTTATTTCGTAATATCATTTTATTAGATTTTTCACCAGTCCAGAATTCCAGCCGATTTCGCTTCTGAATTAGTGGTGTGGCACGTCGCGTTGCTGCTATCTTCGGTGGCTTTGGTCGTACTTGTGCTATCTTCTGAGGATTTTGTCGTACTGGTGCTCTCTTTGGTGGATTTGGTCGTACTGGTGCTACCTTCGGTGGCTTTTGTCGTACTGGTGCTATCTTTGGTGGATTTGGTCGTACCGGTGCTACCTTTGGTGGCTTTGGTCGTACTGGTGCTATCTTTGGTGGATTTGGTCGTACCGGTGCTACCTTCGGCGGTGGCTTTGCTTTTACTGGTGCCATCTTCGGTGGATTTGGTCGTACTGGTGCTTTCTTCGGTGGAATTGGCCTTCTTGTTGTTATCTTGGGTGGTAGTGGTTTTACTGGTATTATCTTTGGTGGATTTGGTATTTCAATTGTTACTACCGGACCGTTAATCCTCGGTTTTCCTATTGTTATTTCCTTAGTTTTAATCTCTGGAAGAATAGGTCTTCCTATTGTTATTTTCTTCTGAGATTTAACAATTATATTCTTCAACTTACTGTCCTCATCATCATTGCCTGACACAAATCCTATTATTTTCTTTGTTAGAGGTTGTCCAACTATCTTCGTTATAATTGGTGGTTTTATAACAACATTATGTGGCACAATGACACTTTTAGTTTTCGGTAGAGGTTGCCCTACTATTTTCGTTATAATTGGAGGTTTTACAGCAACCTTTGGTGGTTTTGGTTTGCCGATGATAGTTATATTTTGAGTTTTAACGACTACATGTTTGACCTTTGCACCGGCATCGATTGTCTTCACCACATTCCTCCCACCTTTAATTATCAGTGGAGGTTTTTTGGACATTGCTGCTATCTTTGGAGCTTTAACAAGTAACGTTTTACTGCCTTTCCCATCCTCCTCACGCTTAACTGACACATATCCAACTTTAGACTTTGACCTCGTGATTGACACAATTACTGGAGCGTTTTTAACAGATATTTCTAGTAATTTGTCTTTTGCATTTTGGGCTGGTAACTGACGTGGAGGTTGTTTTTTGATTTCGAATACCTTCTGCTGATAACCAACAGTTCGGTTACTCTTGGTGTTTAACAAAACATCCTTTATTCCGAATTTTGATTCGTCGTCATCTTCAGAACGTCCGGTTTTAAGCACGATTGCTTTACTTAGGTTACCAGTTAGTGGTGAGGTACGAATAGTTACGTTTTTCACTATTGCTTTATGAACTACCGCACCACCGACTTCTGGGAAATTTGATATGGAATTTTTGTCTGAAAATTGAATACAAATATTTGATATTAACATGTTAAAAATTGACATTTCAAAAACACGAATTTTATGCAATGTTAAAAAAACCAGAAACACACAAATATATGTATGTACAACAGACAAAACATGATTATACATAGGTAGGAAAGGGAAGCTCTAACCCTTCCGAAGCAATTAAGTTCACCCGCAGTTTTCAATGGTGTTCGTGTTGCGCAATCTTCAGTTTTATGTGAAGTGTTTTATAGATCACTGTTTGTTCTTTTTCATTTGGTCATTGTATTGTCTGTCCTTCGATTTACAGCTTTTCTTTATCCTCTTATATCTGTAAACCTGTCTATTGTTCTAATGTGGTGAATCTTGGATTTAAGTTATGCGTGGTTGATGTTATTTGCGCAGTGATGTTAAAGTTGTCCTATTCTGCAACATACTTTATATGATGTCCGTTACGACTTCCGCATAAAAATGATGTTCGGTTCGTCATTACATCCAGTTGTTTGTAGAAAGGCTCATGTCTTACTTACGTTATGTGTGTTTATTTGCATATAATGGTGTCCAACACACATTGTGTTGTGTATTTGTTTTGTTTGCTTGTCTTCGTCTTGCGCGCAATATGTTGCCGGTTTCTCTGTATTGTCCATGTTTGATTGCCCCTTCGGTATTCTCTAACGTTTATTTATAACAATTGATGACAATGCAATGTTTTATTGACGAAAACGCTTGTTGTTTTAACGGCGTCGTTGCACAACTTTGATAATTATAAGCTCTGTCGGTTTGAATTTGAATGATTAGTTTGAAAGGATAATAATTCGTGGAGTGCAAATTTTCGTGGATTTCGTGTTTCATTGAAACCACGAAATAAAATGTCCAACAAATTACCAATTTTACTTATTACATAAAATGTATTATTTTGTGCCAATTTTGAAACCACTGATATAAAGACCCCAAGATCCCAGGAAATTAACCCGAACCACGAATATAAAGAACTCGCGATCCCAGGAGGTTTACTCAAACCACGAATATAAAGAACCCACGATCCCAGGAAGCTTACTCGAAACACGAATATAAAGAAGAACCCACGATCCCAGGAAGTTTACTAGACCCACGGAAATAAAGAACCCACGATCCCAGGAAGTTTACTTGAACCACGGAAATAAAGAACCCACGATACCAGGAAATTTACTCCAACCACGAATATAAAGAACCCACGATCCCAGGAATCTTACCCGAACCACGAAAATTGTCATCCACGAATAAAAGTACTTTCACAGTATATGCTCGTCATGATATAAATAGTAACAACGAAATGATATCGTTAATAAATGTATACGTAACAATTTCCTAGCCTCTAGAGTTTTGTGTGGGATCTGTCAATCTGTCATAATTTACTATAAATAGACTGTAAACTGTGACGAGAACAAGTTCAGTAGTATATAAAAACTATATGGAAATGAGGGAAAGAATGGTTTAATCTGGTCAATGACATTTAACTGCCACTGAAAAAAAATAGAGAGAAGGATAGGGATGACAAATTTAACGGCTACAATGCGCCTACTATTTTTGAAATCTGCAAAAGATGTATTTAACTCACAGGGTGCAGGGCATTGTCCAAACACGTTATCCACTATGGTTCATGGTCAGGCTTCCCGTATTATAACCTGACCACTCCCCACCACAACGAGAGGGCTTCCCTATCTGCGACATGTAGAACCACTGAGCAGGTCTGGTGGTTTGAGCCCTGAGAATCGTCACCAGTACGTTACCCACCTTCCTGCTTCAATTTGAAGCATGCGTTTACAAATTTTGAATTTACTAAATATTTTTTGTGTCTCAAAATTTGAATATGAAAGATAGTAATTTATTTTACTAAAGTGCAATCTTTATAAATATTAATATTAGCAATATATCCTGATAGATGAATAGATAGGTAGATACAATTTGGGTTGCATATCAGTATTTATCCTGCAATTGGGTTATTTTTTGTTATAATAAATGGATTGAAATAAACTGCTGCTTTATTATGACAGTGTCATAATAACACTTTTCACCTTAGCCTAATAAAGCTATTTAAGCCACACTCCTGTCATAATAACACTATTCACATTACCTAATAAAGTTACTAAGCCACACCCCTGTCACAATAACACTTTTCACATTACCTAATAAAGCTATTAATCCACGCCCCTAACCGGAACTACTATTGAGGTATCAATGGGGTTTCCGTTATCTTTTTTATTATTATCAAATTAAATAACTTCTTTTTGCAAATTTCATTGCAGGATAAATACAATATTGGTGTATTGACGGTAAATATAGAATGTATGTAGCTCGGAACGAAACAGATGGAAACTCGTTAAATCTCGTCTTTCCCTCATTTCTAAGCCCCGCCACATCAATTATATAATTACAGTTAATCTTGTATCATGGATTCTAAAATTAGAAATACATATGTCTAAAATGATGGACGTTTACACAAAAGAAAGAACTTGTGAAATAATATTATTCATGGTAAATAAAATCTTGACAATACAATGTGATGGAGAAAAAAAATATCCATAATAAAAGGTAATGGTCACCTTATGACTATTGTAATTAATCTAGTGGAATGTTTAAATATTGATTTGTTGGCTCCTCTACAGATGGTTTGGTTGTGGTACCCTCACCGTCCACCCCATTTCCCCTTCCCGTTTTTTTATTATCTGTTAACATAACTATTTTCACTAAAAATAACTATTTGTGATCAAATTTCTTTATTTTTCATAAATTTTTCCTTTATCTTTTTCTGTCCACGTCAATACAGTCTAATAATAGTATCTGTTCTAACATGCGTCGGTATAAAACATTATGTATAAAAAATGTCACTACATAACCAATCAATGCTTTTTTTCGTTAATCTCTGATTAGTGAATTAGTGTTTTTATACTTAAAAAAAGCATTGTTTTGAGTTGTTTTTTATAATACTAATAAATATAATGATATAAATAATATTGGTAATTGCAGATCAATATATAAGGATGTTCTTGGCATTTTAGTCACAAAATAGCTGACAAATTGCTGAAAATCACCATAGATAACAATAACCCAATCTGCCATTTCACACTAATCTAAAAAAGTACCTTTACTCGTGACAATAATATCTCCATGTTGTAACCGTTGTTTAATATTTGGTAAAGGATTCACTATATCTGTATAAGTATATAAACAAACGTATAAGACAGATGAATGAAAGATGTGCATAATAGTATAAGATCTGATTCCGCACCCAACATTTCCCGCGCATTTTTTTATGGGATTTTGCAAACTTTTCAGATGTTGATTCGATATTGCATTACTTTTCTTGTAGCTAAGATGGTGGAAAAAGGACGGAGTTAAGAACAATACATATTCACCCCATGTAAGGACGTAATATAAATATTTAAAAAAAATTAACAACGGATGCTTGTAGAGCTACGGATCTGCAGCTATGCACTAGACCAACACCTTTAGTAAGAATTTCATAGTCCCAGCTCCCTGAAATCCCATATCAGCGGGTAGACATGTCACGTTACTCAGGTACATTATCCCGATTACGAGTCAACCAGTCTTTGCTCTTTATCATTAAAGCTGCGTGTGCCTATTTCATAATCTTTGGTTTGACACGATCGAAACTACGAGATGCCGCACTCGAAGCGAGCAGCACCCTAACCATTACACCATGCATAGATAGAAAACACAGATGTTACAAGACATTATCAACATTATTTTAACCGTTATTTTAAATATTAGCCTTTTTGGTTATAACTATCTTATATTACATAGCCAATTACATTTAAGTATAATTTAATTTGATTTAAATACTGCAATCTGATTGGCTGATCCGCTTGGAGAAAATGTTGGTTATACTCAATAACCTGGGTTGGTATTGTGACGCCACCAACATATTCATTCGCCAACGACAAATTCAAAAAGTCACATGAAATAATCGTAATTAAAATCGAGGAATCATTAAATTTTGCTGTAAAGATTAAATTTAACCTGGGTTGGTACAGTTTACGCTTTTCATAAACCGCTTCGCGTTTTATTAAGCGAAAACTGCCCCAAACCAGGTTATATCGTATAACCTGTTAAAAAATATCAAATATTCCCTAAATAGATAATTCCCTTCTAAAGCAAAAAGAACAATATATATCATTGTTTTAAGAACAGTGTGTATCGTGTGATATACATCTTTGTTCGTCACTGGCCTCAAGGGGTACATCTATTTTTAATAAATGTACTCCTCATAATACACGAAGCAATAAATATGACAACATTCTAGTACATTATTATTGTTCAGATGCAGAGCGCGTCAAATAGTTACATTCTTTTGCAACAAGTGCAATTTTATGTGTATTCCGTGTGGTAGGGATTGGCCATTTTGACTGTTTTCGTGTGACTATGTTTTCCCTCGAGCCAGAACATTCTTGTTCACACGAAACAGTAATAAGATTATTACTTTTCTGGACATGTAAAATAAGTATTTTCAAATGTAACCAAAAATTATTTCGCTGAAAACTCGTGCCAGGCTTTGTTGTTGTTGGTTTTTTTCATCAATTTATTGTTCTCCAATAAAATTTGGCTATGTCTAATGCTATGATGTTTCGACAATATTGCAGTGTATATGTATATATAATTTGGTGACAGAAAATAATAATAACTACAATAATAAATAAATAAATAAATAAATAAATAAATAAATAAATAAATAAATAAATAAATAAATAAATAAAATACTCTCTCCCACTAAAAGTTAAAGGGCCATTACTTTTGTTTCAAATCTTGGAAAATCTCAAAACTTTAGGGTGCAAGTACAATGTTATTTAAATCTAATTAATTCATACCTGCAATCGTTGAATTTTGAATACAAATGCAGAGGTCAAACGCTTACCAGTGTCATTTTAGTATTCATTAATTTGAAGGATAAAGGTAATTTCTGATGTTTATTATCACTATTCAATCAATCAATCAATCAATCGATCATAATACATACCTTTAATCGCTAAGCTTTCACTTGCTTTTGCTTTAATGATAATGCCATGTTTTAAAGGTTGCGGAAGTACGTTTACAGCATTTTTCACTAGACTGTGTTTAACAACTTTAATATGACCTTTAAAATAAATATATTGTAACATAAAATAGCAAATAATTTAACAACATGTTTCATTTTATGTGTTGCATCCATATATGTTTTGGTTTATTGCTTAATGCTACTTTCAAGCAATTCTCTTATCCGTACATCCTTGCTTTTTATGGGAAGGAGGTGAAGTCGGTATGTATCATTGGGATTTTACCTCCATTTCAATGGAAAATTTGATATATATTTATTTAAGAAAATCAAAAATGAGAGAGCACATTTAGTGTCAACATGGACGAAAGTCACAAATATAAACGAATATGCATGTTCTACAATGTAATCTAATGTAACAGCGACTGTAGGTTTTATAATGTTCAAACATTTGGGCTTTTATTTCTGTTAATTTAATGCAAATTTCTTGAAAAGTGGAAAATGGTACATTTCTCTCAAAAGCGGAGAAGTGTGTTTGTTTGTGTTATTTGTTTGTTTTGTGTGTTTTGTGTATCAAAAACTAGACCACTGTGCTTTCGTTTTGGAGTAAGCAATGCGTGTGTTTTGTCAAGAGTTGAGCATTATGTGCTCTTGTAGAAAGTGGACCGATGTGCGCTTTTGTAAAAGGTGCGCCACTCTGCATTTGTAGAAAGTGGGCCATTACGTGCTTTAGTAGAACGTGGGCAACTTTGAATACTTATCTTTTCGCATTGAGCTAACAAGACGTATTGTGTATTGTTCACGTTGTTACTAACAATATACTTACCATTAGACAAACTGCCATCCCCTTTAACTGTGCCTGTGACAAAATATAAATACATTAGTTTATTCAACCTTGTTAAATACAGAGATTATTTACTTTTATCAGAAAACGGTTCAAAAGAGATTTTATGATTTTTTGGCGTTGATCCTCATTTTTGCAGTATTTCATTTATAATCGTGACCTACAGTCTAATTGTGAGAGAAAATCTTGCTTCGGACTCGCGTATGATACTAGTGATCATGTCTGTCTCGACCCTCAAAACTGCCTATGGTCTATATTTACTGTACATTATTTTCAAAATATTTTAATTAGTCTTTCCAATTTGAAATATGTAATAGATATAATATTTTCTATATCGCGCATGGTATCATCGCTCTGTCCATATCGGATCTCGGGCTAAATTCCTCGAACCGATATGGAAATCCCGGGATGATATCAAGAATGATATGGGGAAAATATGAAGTAATAAATAATCTATAATAGCTTAGCATATATAAAATACATATAGTATAACGTCTCATATAAATGTCGAGACAGACATTTTCATTTGTATCACAGCGAGACCGATAAGACGGGTTGATGTGTGATACTATTAATAACGTTCGTCGAGACATTCAAAACTGACGTTATTGTTTTTATCGATAATGTCATATTGCGTTTGACGTCACATTTCCCAATACAATTTAGTATGAAAGTCAATTCGTTGATACTGACAGTATTACACTGTGAGATCAAAGGACAAGTATCCATATCACCGATAAAGGCAAATAACTCAACTATACTCGTGTCACATCGACTATCTCTCTCTCGGGTGACAGTAGCCGATTTTGGCTATCCTGTTGAGGCCCCTAGCTCCCTAACATCTTTAATTATTTGGCTTTCCAAACTTTCGTTTTTCATCGTACCTGATGAATGTTATTCCGGAAACGCGTCGTGTGCACTAAATTAGATATCTACGGTTTTTTTTATTGTTTTTTTATATTTATCTTTTTATATGCCAATTCCTTAGCCCTTTACATTGAAACTCAAATACTCTACTCTATCACAAGGTAAATGGTCCATGTTTTATAGTCTCCCTTTACAATTTGAATGACAAAATATGACCTGTGTCTTCTCTACGGAGATTTAGCACTCCATGATCACCATCTTTGTTTATAATAGGGCGCTGAGTTGTTTGCATCGCTTCGATTTTACCTCTACATTTTCAATAACAATTTTTTATTTAAAGTTTGTTTTTCAGTTGAATATGACAATATTGTCTTGCATCTTCTGACAACCTTTCGATGTCCATTTAACTACCGGTTCATATAAAGAAGAATCCCGACATATCCATAAATTGATGGTACTTTCCTCATAAATATTCATCATATTTAAATTAGATTTTGATCACGTGACTGCAGTTTCAAGCTTGATGGATCGTTTATTAGATTTGTCGTATAATAGCATACAGTACGGAAATGCAATGTGTCCGTCAATGATTCGAAAATTAAAAGTTATTGTTTATTTCCGCAAAGTTTTTCGTCTGTTAAAATACAAATAGTTTTGTTGTTTTCTTTCAAATTTAGCCATTTTTTGAACTTGTGTGCTTGCAAAGAAGCTAGAAATATAAGGTTTGTGAATAGTAATTTATCCAGAGTTCAGGAATTCAAATTAATTCCGCCAATTTGACCACAAAATATTATCGTTGGTAAATTTGGTGTCGAACTCTACCAATTTCATGTATTTCAGACATTTTACATATACTGTTAAGGCCAGTGTAACGGTTTGCCGCCTCGGATTTTCATACACTCCAGGAACCTCGAATATTTCACGGTTGTCATTCATTTTTATCTCATTTAATTTGGCTTAATTCAAAGTCCCATTTTCAATTCCGGCAATTAACATGCATGCAGCTAAAAAAATAGATATGCAAATGAGCAAATGTAATGTCATTTCTGGATATGAAGTCATCCGATCAAATGCATGGATCCATATGTCACTTCCGGCATGAAAAATGACTGAAAAGTCCTTGTATCTTCTATCGTATGCGAGTAAACATGTACATTCAAAGCGAATAGGGCTCGAGCCCCGGTCGGAACAAACCAAAGACTGTACAATTGGTATTTGTTGCTTCTCCACTAAGCACACAGTATTACGGAGAAAGAACAAGGACTGGTAAGCTCGGAATCAGGATAATGTGCACGAGTAGGGCGACATGTCTATCCGCGAACCGTTGTTTCAGTGAGCTAGCACTATAAAATCCAACTAAGCGTGTTGGTCTAGTACAAAAATGCCTTCATCAGCATGTCATTGAACATTAACTTGTTCACATCATGATATAGCCGAGTTGACGTTAGGCAACAGTCACTCGCTAACTCACTCAGTCATTCAAAGCGAATCAAAAAAAGTATAATGATGTCAATGTGGAATTTAAGTTGCACAACAATTTATTTCTCGGATGCACTTTAGTGTGACGCAAAGCCATGTGTGGTTTGTAGGAGGGCTCGTATCTTATTTACGTAATTTGTATTTGAATGCGCATAGTGGTGTCCAACACATATTGTGGTGTGTTTTTGTTTGTCTTCGTCTTGTGTCTTGTGTACCTTATGTTGCCAGTTTTTCTTTATTGTCCAATTTTGATTATCCTATTCGGTCGTCTCTAAGAAGAAAGAATATGTCACTTGTGTCACAATGATATTGGATCCGAGTATCATTATATTTTTGAATGTTCATTTCCTAATGCTATAGATATAAGAAAAAACATACACCTAGTTATTATACTAGATATCCAAATTTCCAAAAAATGATAGGACTTTTATTACTTTGTAATGTTCCAGTTTTGAAAAATTTATTAGTAAACTTAGAAAATATTTATAAATCCAGTGATATTGTGTCTGATTGCCTGTTAGTGATATCCATCATTGAATTTTTGTATTATATGTTATTGTTTGTATTCCTCTTGTTACACATGTATTGTGTCAGAGTATAATAAAAAAAGAAAAAGAAAAAAAGTCTAACGTTATTTTCATTTCCTACTGTTTGAATAGGCTACTAAGCTTGGTGACACATATTATAAGTCAATCAAAGAACATATTTTAGTAATCATAATGTGTCTGGGAAAGATAAATTTTGGACATTTTATCAAGGTCAAACATATAGATGTTGTTTATATTGTTTTTGTATATCAGAATAAGTCAGATCAAACGAGTCTTCAGTGACCAATGACATGATAGTAACACTATTGCATTTTATTACAGGAGAAAAAGTGGGAATTGATAATTATAACCCAAAACTTTTTTTATACAGTAAACTAAAATCTGATATTAAACTAGAAGAATATTTAAAAAGTGAAAGAAATTTCAAAAATCGTCAATTGTTGACAAAATTTCGCTTAAGTGATCATAACTTAGAAATAGAACTAGGCCGTTACAAAAATATTCCACGAAATCAAAGACATTGTAAATTTTGCAAAACACTGGATGACGAATTCCACTTTTTCTTTGATTGTAAAGTTACTAATAATATTAGACCTTCCTTTATTGATTTTTATGAAAACAAAATATCCTCACTTTAATCAACTAGATTCCCTTGAGAAGTTAAAAATTATTCTTAATCCTGATAAAGAAATTTTGCCCAGTGTTTGTAACTTTATAAAGCGATCATTAGAAGCGCGAATATGATGTTCACATTGGTCAAAACATATAAAACATAATATTGTTTTTATCAAACAGTGGTAGTTGTATTTGTTTATATATATACATTGTCTGTTTAATGTTAGTTTATGTTTGTATTGCTATACCCAAAAGGGTTTTATATGCAATACAGATTATTATTATAGAATAACGACAGCAATGAATGTCGAGACAGACTTCATGTCAGTGAGTCCGATCGAACGAACCGTGATACTAGTGATAAAATATGTCGAGACCTATAAAACACTGAAATTATTGTTTTATAGGTAATTTGGACATTCAGACTCGTAAGGACCGTCGTGGCCGTTATTGTATGGTAGTTGGATTTACGACTACCTATGGAATCAGTGCCTATCACTACTGATGTTTTTAAGTTCAAATCTCGATCAGGGCGAGGTGTACAACATTATGTGATAAAGTTTGTCAGTGACTTGCAACAGGTCGGTGGTTTTCTCCGGATACTCCAGTTTCCTCCACCAATAAAACTTACCGCCACGATATAACTGAAATATTTGAAAATGGGGTTAAACAACATCAAACAAACAAACAAAACATTCAGATTCGCTGTGATACTATTGATAATGTCTGTCTCGATCTTCGAACCTGACGTTATTCTTTATTTATTGGTAACGTCATGCCTCACAGCACAGTGACAGATAATTATCAGTATCAAATTCAGTGAGATCAAAAGAAACATTTTTATGGTTAAAATTAAAAAAAATCATATATCTTCAAATTCAAGGTGGAAAGTGATTTCATGACTTTTTATTTGTAATGGCGAATACAACTAATATTTTGTATACTAATATTAGATTGATAGACGTATGCATATAAGTACACTTTGAAAAAAAATCGTACATAGGAAATGGTCGTTGTCGTCGAGATAGTATGGTAGTATGATTTACAATTACCAACGCAATCGGTGCCTTTCACCACTAAAGTCGTGATATGCATCCCGCTCATGGCGAGGTGAATACGATCCAACAATATGTAATAAAGTTCGTCGGTAATTTTCAGCAGGTATGTGGTTTTCTCTGGTTTCCTGCACCAATAAAACTGACCGCCACGATATAGGAAATTATATTATCGCATATTTTAGCGAACTGTAGTGGTGATAAGCACCGATTGCATATATCTAGGGCTGTAAATTCAACTGTCAAAAGTTTTGATAAATTTAGAAAGTTATGTAATTGTATTAATAGCGGTATACTAATCGTCCTATTAAAATAAATAAATAAATAAATAAATAAATAAATAAATAAATAAATAAATAAATAAATAAATAAATAAATAAATAAATAAATAAATAAATAAATAAATAAATAAATAAATAAATAAATAACGCTTTCGTAATATGGCTCAGGCTGTATATGGTGTATCGGATGTTAGAGAACTGAATAAGTATTTTTTCAATCTTCAGAATAACTCGGTAACGTTTATACTAATGGCTCTTCGAAATGTGCGTGGAAATAATGGAAAATATATTTACATATTATGCATTGATATTCACTTATTGACGTATTTATGTTTTGTTTACATTTTTAGATTGTCTTTTTATGGTATCCACAGTCCCTGAGATTGGGGCTATCTTTATATGCGTATGGTAGTATGCTACCATTCATGTACAAAAATATCCGCCAAGTATTTGACAAACACGCCTTGAACTTGAAAGAAAATTTGCAATTTTTTGCAGTATTTTTTATTTAATTTTCTATTAATTTAACGAGTGTACAGTATCTTCGTCAAAATAAAAAAAGAATACGGTTGTTTCGAATCATTTCTATTCCGTCAAAATTTTATTATTTTCGTCCGTCAGATCACGTGCTTTCGATTGAACTCCTGGCACTGAACTTCCGGTGTCAATATACACGTTCGATCCTCAACTTAAATTTTTTTAACATTTTCTGTAAACGACAGATATCAATTAAATTATTTTATTAGTATCAAAGACTTCAATGCAGAGACAAATACTTCTTTAAAATTAAATTTGTTTTCTTTCTTTATTTGCGACTGTCAGCATCATCAAATGAAAACGATATGCCTTTATGTATATATTTCTGATATCAGACAGATAGTGGGGTACCAAACACCAGTATTTATTCAGCGGTTTCCTTGGCGTCTCCATATTACAATTAATTATAATCTACCGCATCTACGACTATGATATGCTGACGTTGTCATAGTAATAGCGTAAACACCGGTTTGTTCAGACGTCAAGACAAGAAAAAGACGGAACGTGGTCGGAATTGACTTGATTCGAAACAACCGTATTGCTTAATGTTCCATTACAAGTTCAAGACCTTGTGAACACAGAAATTGATTGGCTTGGTTTTGTTTTATGCTGCTTAATGCCACTTTCAACAATATTTCAGTTATATCATGGCGGTCAGTTTATTGGTGGAGGAAATTAAACCGGAAGACACGGAGAAAACCACCGATCTGTCGCAAGTCATTGACAAACTTGATCACATAATGTTGTACACCTCGCCCTGATCGAGATTCGAACTCACAACAGCAGGGGTGATAGGCACTGATTACTCAGGTAGTTATAAATCCAACATAGCCAGAAATCATGGGTGATTTTGCTCATGAATATTCATAAACCAAATCGCGTCATTTATGACGTCAGCAAATAAACGTTGAACCATATTTGGAAGACGTTGATGAAAACTCGTATCTATTTTTTTTTTAGTAATATTTCAACACGGTTTTGATCACATAAATAACTTCATAATTATTTGTGATCGTATCAAAATTAATTGTCATATGTTTATTAGGAATCCGATATCGATGATGTGTGTAAAAGATCGAAAATATATTTAATGTACTACTACCCTCCCCCCCCCCCCCCCTCCCCCCCCCCCCCCCCCCCCCATTTTTTTTCAATTTCTGCCCCACATAAGTATTAGTATGTCATTGAAATCGTTTAGTATATATATTGTTAAATTTTTTGAACTTTATATATCAGCAGTATTATTATAGTTACTTCTTCTGTTGTTTTGTCGAAATAAAAAATACCTTTGTGGAGCCTTTTTTTAATTGTTTATTTACATTTACAATGGAATGCGGTGCTTACTCAAATAATGCTATGTCTAGCAGAAGCTGTTTTACGAAATAGTAGATTTTTTTGCGTGAACCCCTATTGAAGCCCTCTTTTAAATTATCGTGGGAACCTTTAATTTTTCAGCAAAATATTTATCGAAGAAAGATTCCTCAACAATGTTACCGGAACTGACCGAATTTGTCCCGGCAACTAGAATGGGGATTGTAAGAAAAGTGCTTTTAGGTCTTGAAAACCGTGCAGGATGCATTTTTTCACTTCTTCTCAATGCTTTTGAATGGTGCTTACGCTTCAAAATTTGAAACTGGGTGGGAACCTTGAGTTTTCATGGTACAGCTGTAATATTTTGAGATATTGTTCAAGCCGGTGCATAGTTTGATTTTTAATCCCGGCAAATTGTCCGGCCCAAGCTAACAGAAAGTTTCCCGTTCAACTATATGTTAAAATCCAAATTCTCTTTGAGCCGCCATTTTGAATATGCAAATGAGCAAATCACCTATAATTTCTGGCTATGACTACCATACGATCTCGGCCACGACGGCCCCCAGAAAATTGAAATGCAAATAAATGTGACATGAAAATGATACGAAATAAACAAAAAATTCACTTACTTCCACTAATTAGAATCAATTGGAGACAAAAAAAGAGCACTGCATTTGACATTGCCTCTGCATGGACATGTGACTGTTGATACGTCCATACGGGCACTTGAGATGTCCACCGTTGATATGTTTACGACATAAATCACAATATAGCTAGCCTTAGGTAATATATTCTGAAATACTGCTCGCTGGACGTAAATATAGGACAGTTAATCATTATGAATGAAGCAAGCAGCTCCCGTCATTAATCCGGATTGAAGTGTAACTCGAACCAACGTTCAGAATGCACAACATATTTATATCTCCAAAACGAAACAAGCGTTCCCACGTTAATGCAATCTTAGATCTTAGAGTAAGTTGAACAAGCGTACAAAGAAAACCCGCAAAATATTAATATGTCCAAAACGTCAATCATGATAATACACAAGAAATTAACTTGCTCCCCGGGGATAAGATGAAGTGTTACACCAATTTTCTTTAAATAGAAGACATTTATCGCGAAACGCCTTGTCAGAGTTACATTATTATTGTCCTGCGTACAACATCGGGTAGAGTGCACAGGCACTTGTTTCATTCAAAAAATATATGCCCCCTCCTCTTCCTTACTTCAAGATAAACATCTGCCCTTTTCCCCTTCCCCACTTCGGCTCAACATTTTTCGCTTATTTGTGATCCTTTCGCTAACCCAATTATATCGTTACACTCCCGAGATATTTCTCTTTTCGACTGCCACATTTAAATATATCTACCGGCCCCCCTCAGTATTAAATTTACAACTTTTTGGAGGCTTCCTATTCTTTTTTTTTCTTTTTTTTTTTTGATAATACAATTGATCTATCTAATCCATTGAAAATTTGGAGTATGGTGTTTTAAGGATCCATTCATTTTCAGTTATAAACATAATTTGAAACACTTTACAATATGGTAAATTAAACCCTTTAGAATAATGTCGCAAACTATCGATATTTTCTAATCAGTTTCAACTTGTCAGAAATTTTCTCCCAAACGTAATTCTAAATTATGAATTAATATCTAACTGCACATATAGTTATACTGAAATACCCATTTTAATACTTGGAACAACTTGATTAACATGATGTACTTTTTTATTGTACAATAAAACTACAAGATAAGTGTTGAAATATATAGCAAATAGTTCATGACCCGAAGTGACATGAACTATTTGCTATACTATACTTTTTATCTAAAATAATAATGCAGGTACCGTTCCGGAACCGAATCGAAAACGAGGCAGTCCAGTCGCGGTCCATATAACGTTATATTGACCGGCTGCGCTAACAAAGACAAATAGGGAAAATAAAAACGCAAAGTATAATATACAATTATAGTGTGTTACGGTAAGGACAGTACGTTGCGGAAATGACATTAATGTTACGCTAATGACATAAATGGAACAAAATGATGCTAGTCAATTCAAAAAGCTAGCATAATCAAATCAATGTACTACAAAACTGATTAATACATGTCTTAATTTGTGTATTTCGTAATGAAGCCGTCATTACCGTAACGACAACACAATAAGTTACGCCGGGTAATGACTCGTTCCGGTAATGACATTTTGTTGATTTTTGATGATATAATGGGGGTTCTCGAGTGTAAAAGGCGCCAATCTTTGGTCGTTGTTGTACATAAGGTTAAAATCGTTGCATATGTGTTATTTTTGTAAAAATTATGATAAAACATAAAGTTATTTTACTGCATACGGTAATGACTTACAATTAACATACGTCCACAAATTGTCGAGTTAATGATCAAATTAAAGAAAATCTACGAAATATTCATGGTTACACCCGCCATCATGGATATAAAAAAAAGCGTCTGCTAAACTGTCACATGATCTATCTTTCTGTTATTATCTCCCATCAAACATTAGCGCAAAATTAAAATGCCGTTGCGGGAATGACTGCGTTTTTAAGGACGCCGTCATTTTAGGTAATAATGGCATGTTATAAAGCAAAAGCACTCATGAATAAGCACATATTGAAGCATCAATATGTAAACCATCTAATATATCTAAAATTAAGGTTGTTCAATATCATCTTATTTATTTGAGCATCAGTTAAATAAGCCGCAATGACTATTGGGACACGTTGCGGTAATTATATGTTGTACATTAACCTTCGAAAAAATTCTGTATACTATGAAAATTAAGTGAAAAAAAATTGTCTATTCAATTTACAATATTTTTTTCTCTTACAATTTAAAAAAAGAAATTGCAAATTTATTTGTTATTTTGTTTAAGCACCCCGGACACTAAATATGCTTAAAGTCAAATATTCACCCAGTTGTGTAATTTAATATATAAAATTTGTCCACGCTACGACATATACTACATGGACAATGCTTATTAGCTTAAACCGTTTACCACTATAGAATTACGTTTACATGAGTAATCATTAATCACTTTAAAATATTCCCACAGGTTAATTTTATATTTGATACACAACATCTGGGGATTTTCCGTAAAGCAAGATCAACGTTAGCTGCTGAACTGTAGCTCTATAATATGGTCCTGTTGTTGTTTTTTTAAGATATCGTAAAAAGAAAAAGAAAAAAAGGACCATAAAGAGCGACGGTTCCGCAGAGCTAGATCAACGTCTGATCGGTTTGGGATAAAGTAATAAGCTGTAATGTAATACCGCATCTACTATCTCACTTTAGTGCTGCATTTGTCTTATAGTTGTGTCTTATTTACATAGTTACACATACAAGAATAAGACTATAAGAATAAGAATAATATTTTATTGTCAATTTTGGGCCCACACATGGCAAACAAGAATACATATAAAGATAGAAATTACAAACTGATAGAAACATAAACTAAACTACAATATACACAATAACACAATCACAATAATGAGACAAATGACTAGATTTCTAAGAAAATCAAACTCTTCATGTTGCTCATACCCTATATATCTTTGTAATTGGTAATTTATTTTTAAAATATATATGAGCAAAAAGATATTGGAGTACTTTCAAAATTGCCTCGCGCACATCTCGTAGTAGTAGAACAAAGGGCTCAACTGCAGAAGGCATCAAGGGGCGATGCTTAAAGGCATGCTGATCAAATTCCACCTCAATGCATATAGAGACAGGTTGTTTTCAGGTTATAGCATAATAGGTTGCTTGACTTCAGAAGGCAGCAAGGGACGGTGCAAAATGATACACTAGAGTTGTACTAATGAATTAAAATTGATGAATAGTATGTCATATAAATTATACAAATGATTTTAATAAAACTCATATTTTAATTACCATAAAAATATTAATTTAATTGGACAATGGATAAAAATCAGAACACACAGGACAAATATCATATTCCGTGAAATAAAAATCATATTCCACCTCCTCGAAAGCCTCGCGGGTTTTCCCGCCAGGGGTTATCGTTCTTTGACAGGAAAACGTCAGAGGCACTCGGAACGCATCACTTGCAGGCCACCGTTACAATTGTCACAACCGAAAAGCGCTTCCATGTCCCATCAGTGGAAGAAATAGACAAGTTATTAACTGACAAAGAAAGTATTAATATACAAAAAGCTACACAATTGTCGTGAACAGGACTCTGATAATGTCGAGTTTGAGGAGTTTGCCTTGGAACATTTGAAAATTTGAAAAACACTTTATGTTGGTTCATAAATGAAGATAGAAATGTTGGTTTAAGGGTCATATTTCTAATGATCTTGAATCTCTTTACTGTTGTGGATGTGGTTTTTAAATGTCTGAGACAACGTTCCAATGGACATATACTGATATGTTTGCCAGTAATATTCTACATGTATTTGTTTTATTGGTTTCATTCGGTATAATAAAACATTTATAGCATGCGGGTTCAAGAAATATGAAGATTTATTCACCCATGAGTATCATATTTCCCTAGGGCGTTGCCCTCCGGGAATATGATACTCTTGGGTGAATAAATTTTCATATTTCCCTCACCAACATACAATAAATGTATAATATCATGCGTTGAATAAATGTACACCAGTATACCATCCTCGTGCCTAGTAATGCAGAGGAGCTAGCCATCTTTGGGTTATATTTTGCTTTTTGAAATCAAATTGCAGACTGATATAAAAAATTCAACATTCTCTGTGTTAAGTAGCCAAGTTAATTTTTGATTAGAGTTTAGACTATTGAAATTAGAACACAGAGAATTTATTTTTGAATTCACATACAAATGTATTCAAGTACCAACATGACATACACAAATGCTTTGACAGCATGACCTCTGAAATATTAAATTTCATTCATTCCCCGATATTCCTTCTTACATATGGTTGTCATGGCAACCTTTTAGGAATCTGACCTCTTCGTTTAGTATTACACAATAACTGTCTTGATCATTACACGCACGCAATTGACCTCTGGAGCATTAAATTTCATGTTTGACCTTTGAGACGGTTTCATATATATAGCGATAAACTTTGAACTGTATCCCCACAAGCTAAATAAATCAAAAGCCTAATAAATTACAATTTGTTATATAAAAATCTTACTCAACCTTTCGTTTAAAAAAAGTAGTCTTAATAAATCGTTGCTAACAAAATTCCATATAAATCAGTTATACACGTACTACTTACAGCATAAATAAAATTAAAAGATAACTTACATGAGTTTATCTGCTAGCCGCGAGTCTCAAAATGAAAATGGCGTATGCGGTTTGGTCGCGCGGGAAAACCACAGGAATCAGTATCGATGTTCTTAATGATGATAAATGAAATCTCCAGTCCACGTACTAGATTTCATATACAATGATTATTTTGTGTGTGTGTTTTTTAAATACTGGTTTATCTAGAATTAAGATATAAACAATCATACGTCAAATATTCAAACCAAGCGTCGGCAGATAACCTAATGTCGACCGTCGTTTTGTCAAAGTTAACCCAACGTTGGTGAAAAGACGAGAACCTAACCGTTGGTCTGTAAAATCTAACCCGACGTTGGCGAGAAAGCGAGAACCCGACCGTCGTTATGCCATATCTAGCCCAACGTCGGCTGAAGAACGGAAACTCGACCGTCGTTTTGCCTACGCTAATCCTACGTTGGTTCAATGTCGTCAAACCGACACCGACCTACAGCCGACCATTTCGAACTTTTACCGACGTTGGTTCGATGTCACCCTGCAGACTGGGGTAGCCCATATCAGAAAATTGGCCAAGGACCATAAATAAGGGCTACGGTTCCGCAGTTAAGTCGATACATGTGTTGTAGTGTAAATTTTGTCAAAATTATTCAAAATGTTTTCAATGTAAATTCGATTATTTCGGGAACTTTTTATTGATTCAATATGTATATTCTCATTGTCAAATTAGTCATTTGAAGTCAAATGTGTCAAATTAATGAGATTAAGTTGTAATTATTCAGTTTTTGTTCACTTCATATCTATTTTTATAATTTGCATTTAATCCAATACGTTTCAACATGTCATTTCCTGAGTAACAACAAGTCGTTGTCATGAAAATTTGTATAAATTCAGACCCAAAATAGTGTAATAACCAATTAGAAATCCTGATTGCAGAGTGTACGATATCGTATGTTGTGTTTGTTTTACAAATACTGGACTTATCGTAATTGTTATATTGGACTACCATATGTGAACATTATTTATTTCTGTTGTAAAATAATATTTGGATTTATTAATAGAACATTTGTCTGAGACCAGTTTTAGTCTTATATCTACCAGCTAGTTTTACCCACGTGTAAATTCGCTACACGTCACATGCAAGTTGTTGTTAACATAAGATTGTATGAATATTGACACGAACAAGTTAAAATAAGGAAAAAAGAGATGAAATAATAAAGAAATAAAGAAATTTTATTGAAAATAAATTTGTAAACAGAAAGTTAGAAAAAAGGGGGTAAGTCCGTGCCACGAGCGCCTGTGTACTTTATTAAAGCCTTAAAGATAACCGCCCCTTAAAATTGTAACAGTCTCGTCTTTTAAATCGTTAAACAAATGGCCCGAACAAGTTACATACCCTCGCCCTCCGGTGTACCTTAACACTACTATGATTAGGAAATGAACCACCGTCACCGGGGCACCTGGTTTTATTAGATAGCCATTTACAGTTATACACACTCTCTGGTGTACGTACCCCGCTACTAGCATCAGCCAATAAGTCACCGGAGCACCTTATTAAATAATTTTTGTTTTGTATCAGATGGATCCAAACTGTAAACCTTACAGTTAAAATTTGGTCGCCATTACTTGTATATAGCTGGTTACAAATAATATATATACAACAATGATTTATCAATCAGCACCGGCGCCCGGCTTTGTAAATTACAAAAAGGTGCACTCGACTCGCAGCGCAAGTGATAAAGTTTACCAGTTGCTTGCCCATGGTCGGTGGTTCTCTCCGGATACTCCGGCTTCCTCCACAACTAAAACTGGTCGCCATGATATAGCTGAAATATTGTTGAAAGTGGCGTTAAAACACCAAAAATCAAAATCAAAAATCAATCAGCAAAATGACACCGTCATGGGAGAACCATCACAGCACCGTCACCGGAGCACCAGCAAATCACCGGCTCCGGAGAACCTTGTTTTACATGCAACGCACCTTCACTTCGCTTAAGCTGTCGAAATATTTTTCCAACAATTATTTAATCCACAACTTTCAAGTTAGCCGCCTGAGAAACGCGTTCTGCCACCGTTCTCCGAATGCGAAGTATTTATAGTACAGATAGCCAATTAAATTGCAGAGTTGGCTCACTGCAATATTTAAACCAATCAAAACGTTTTGGAAACCAGGAGCTATAATCCGTGTCCTGAACTTCCCCCTTTCTGCATTGAATTTCCTGCCTTTTTCAGTTCTTGAAACGATTTGTATAGTAGTCCTATCATACAAATTCTTGGTTTTTTGTAAGCAAAATGCAGGGTGGTGTACAATTAAATTATTTTTAGACACAATTGTCTCTATGAAGTTTTAATTTGTTAATATAATAATTAAAATTACTTCAACCGACAACACATGTATTTTAAACCGGATTTCGATCCAACACGAGCATTAAAACTAGGAATCAAATGGATAACCGGTACGTTGGAAAACTGTCACCGAACATCAACAGATAAACAAACTTCATACAACATGCATTTGACAGAAAAATTCAGTTCCACTCAAACAAGCCAGTAAATATACCTAATGTACATGTACACCGCGACATGGACACGTGCGGTGAAATAAAGTTTAAAAAAAAAGTCTTAAATCCTCTCTGTTTACTCAAAATATCATCTGTAATTTCAACAACTTTCCTGTTCTTCCACATGGGTCCTCGTATATTCGAACATTATTTTATTTTATTTTCAAATAAACCCATATCTGTACAAAACATTCCTGCACGTTTAGCGAGAAAGCAAAAGTTCCTACATACACAAAATGTATATCCATTTGCATTTTAATAAAAAAATAAATGACGGATTATAAATAAACAGGTCAAAAGTTGTACAAAAAATACCACCGATCAGTAGAAGTTTGAGTGCCTGTCTTGTTTGACAGCTTTTTACAAAATATTCGAAAATGTTACGATATTGAGGTGAAATTGGGGGAAAGTCGGAACTTCCTGAAATATATTTAGAGTACGCATTGTGGAAGCTCACACATACAAAAGCTCTCATTACATTACAAAAATGACAGTTTTCTTTGTTTAGCAAAGTTTTTCATTCTATTTTTAATCATCGGAAATTAAGATTTTCTAATTGTTGAAACTTTAATTGTTTTGTACGATTCTGTTCAAATTATAAAGCCTCATTTATTTATATTCTGTAAATATGTTGTAAATATATGTTTTTGATAAAAAAAAGTCTTTAGTTACGGAAATTTCAACAGATCCGTACCCGAGATATCACAGGTATTTTTAATTAAGGGGAGATCATCAGAATTTGCGCGTTCACACAAATATTATCATCGAAAACTTGTTTAGAAGGCCAATAATGTAAGATTTGTTTATGTATAAGGCCCCATTCATGATTTCTATGTGTAAAGAATATAGATGCAAGTCTGTCGTAAATCACAATAATATGAAACAGACATGGCCATGAATGCTCGCGAATCTGAAAAGTATCTGGCAATTTCCCGCTCATCCAGTCATCAAAAAGTATCGAGATGTATCGGGAACGACTTTTTTTAGGCCTGTTTTTTTTATTCTCAAACTTGTTTATGGTTGAAAACAACCTTAAACATGTTTAAATCATGAACCATAAACATGTTTAAGATAGATAAAAAAAAAACCGCAATGTTGAAGAACAATATTTAAGAGAAATTTTCAAGTTCATTGATTATTTTTTAACAAAGTAAAATTAATTCTTCATTAACGAATAAAACAATCCAACTCTTAAACACACAAACAAAACAAAAACAACAAATAAAATAAGTTAATTCTTTATAAACAAATACAACAATGTAGAATGTCAATAAACAACTTGGAAATGGGTCTATAAATTAATACACAGATGTTCCTATTAGTATTACAAACATATACTGGTAATTAACAAGGTTCAAACATATTCAACCGTGCTTCGATCCTGGTTAAGATGTTCTTTATCCATTTAACCGCATGGTTAAAACCACACCGTAAAAAAACACTCGACCATAAAAAAGTTTAAAACAATGGTTAAGAATTAAAAAACAGGCCTCTAGCTATAGTCTCATTCAATCAAACTCGTTCCTTACGAAATCTCAAAAGTTAACTTCGCGTGGAAACAAAAATTATTGTCAGTATGTCAGAAGAGATTTCTTTGTTAAAGATGGCGGCAGGGGTTGACAGACTTCAACTAGCTCTCATAATTTTTGGATTGATCGAACGTTTTCAAACACCCAGTAACTTTGAGTTACATGTACATTATGTATATCCAGAAAACGTAGGCTTTTATGCCTGTTCTAGCATTCAAGCGAAGAGCAATTTCGACTTTGCTATTTTTAAATTATGTCCAGGTCAACTCGACTATTCAAACCAAAATGGCCGACCAAAGAAGAAACAACTCGAACAAAGTCAAAGAAAAGTAAATAGTCCATCAAAATTTGTTTTATTTGTACAATATTATTAAGTGGGGATGTGCACATGAACCCAGGTCCAATTAAATACCCCTGCACAAACTGCAAAAAGGGGATAAGATCCAACCAAAGAGCCATTCAATGCGATTTTTGTGACGAATGAAGTTGCATGAAATGTACCACCATATCTTTGTCACAGTTTAATAAACTCTCGACATCTGATGAAACATTTTACTGCACTAAATGCATTGATCGTCTACCATGTTTCACAGACTCATTTTTCCACAATATGTCCTTCAGATCTAGCGACACTGAATTTAGCAACACCGGAAGTTCGGAATGTGGAATATACCAACAAAATGTAAACAGTCGATGAAATTGAATCTAAGTGTGATGATGACATTTTCGATGAGCTAAAAAACTTGAGACGTAGAAATCCCAACAAATTCCTGATGGCATACTTAAATATTAATAGCTTACGGTACAAATTCTGTTACATAAGTGTACTACTAACAGCAAACATTGTAGATATGCTATTCTTGTCAGAGACTAAGATTGACGACTCGTTTACTGATTCACAATTTCAGGTAAACAATTACCAGACTGCACAGCCAACGGGGGGGGGGGGGGGGGGTAATAGCTGCATATGTTCGATCAGATTTGCCATGCGACAGAAAGAGGAAAATAGAATTTAACATAGTTGAATCTATAAACATTGAAATATTGATTGCTGACAAAAAATGGCTAATATCAGGGGTATATATATAGACCACAAACAATTGATGAAAAAACGTTTAATGAAGACTTTATAAAAACATGTGATCAAATAACAACAACATATGATAACTTCATGTTTATTGTTGACATTAATTATGACATGCTAGTCTCTGATAAATCTACCCCATTACAAAATGTATGTGATATTTTTGATTTAACTAATTTAGTAAAAAGTCCAACTTGTTATACCAAAAACTCAAATGTTCGATCAGATTTGCCATGCGACAGAAAGAGGAAAATAGAATTTAACATAGTTGAATCTATAAACATTGAAATATTGATTGCTGACAAAAAATGGCTAATATCAGGGGTATATATATAGACCACAAACAATTGATGAAAAAACGTTTAATGAAGACTTTATAAAAACATGTGATCAAATAACAACAACATATGATAACTTCATGTTTATTGTTGACATTAATTATGACATGCTAGTCTCTGATAAATCTACCCCATTACAAAATGTATGTGATATTTTTGATTTAACTAATTTAGTAAAAAGTCCAACTTGTTATACCAAAAACTCAAACCTAAGCCTTAATGATGTTATCTTGACCAATATGCCAAGCAATTGCATGAATGTAACAAATTTTAATTGTGGTATTAGTGATGTTCACAATCTTATTGCTGTGCAAATCAAAGGTTCCATCATACAAAGAAAAAATGAGCTAAAAAGTTACAGAAGTTTTAAGCATTTTTCAGAACAAGAATTCCTTAAAAGATCTTCAAGGATTTAATTTCAATAATATAATATAAGTAAACATGAAGACTTAGATGAAGCTTACTCAAATTTTGAAAACTCTTATCATCAAAACTTTAGATAAACATGCCCCTATTAAAAGAAGAAAACATATACCCCAACCCGTCCCTTTCATGAATAAACAGCTAAGACAAGCAATTTACAAGAAAAGAATGCTGCATAACACCTTTATTAAATGTAAAAATGATTACAACTGGGAACGATACAGGAAACAGAGAAATCATGTTAATAGAATTAAAAAACAATCCATAAAAACATATGTTTTATGAAAGATGTCTAGGCGGGCCAAAGTCCAGTGACTTCTGACCGACAATAAAACCTTTTTTATCCAACAAAAGCAACAACTGTAAGAAAGATATAATATTGGAAGAAGACAATAAAATGATAAATAACCAAACTGAAGTGTCAGAAATTTTTATTATTTTTTTTTATAAATGTAGCTAAAGATATTGGATCAAGTAATATTAAATCTGATGAAAGTCAACCAAGTATATCAACAATTATTGCCAACACTCCTGATATAGAAAATTTAGTGTTCCATGATATAAAAGAAGACTTCATAATAAAACAAATTAATCAAATTAATATAAAAAAAACAACAGGACAAGATGGCATCTTGGCTAAAATTTAAAAAATTGCGATACCAGTTATTGCAAAACCTATCTCTGAACTAGTAAATAAATCAATTTCATTGGGTAAATTTCCTGAAAAACTTAAAGAAGCTCAGGTAGTACCTTGTTATAAAAAGAGCAATGCTCTAGATAAAAGTAACTACAGGCCTGTGAGTATACTGCCAGTAATATCTAAATTTTTTGAAAGACCAATAAACGATCAGCTCGTTTTCTACTTTGGGGACAATAAAAGGCTGGTTTGTGTAAGGGGAGATCAATGCCATGATCACATTAAAGACGTCCGGAAAAGAGTAGACTAATATATGCCACTACAAGGACTGCTCTTGCACTCCCCAAAGTGAAGAGTGACATCACTTGTTTCAATCCACTATGAAGAAGTGATTTTAAAGTAAAATAATCTCTCAGTTCGGGGTATTGTCAGTCGGTTATTCATTCCAAACAAGTATCTCACTTTGTTAAATAACAAACGGTGCTGTCATTTTCTGTCATATAAACAACTGTTAACTTTTCCTGTTATTTTTTAATTTGAAATTCGTACATGTACATTTTGCAGCAGATTGAATGAATAAATTTCTGAACCGTGGAAGATACCAGATCGCAAACATTACAAGTTGACAGAATTCTCTTTATTGTTCACAACTTTCCACTTCATCCGTGAAAGTTAACAATTTTAATAATTAAATCATAAAGAAACAAAAAAACACGTTTCTTTTCTAATATTTAGTGAATACTTGTGTATTACATGAAAACGTGTAGGAAACGTGTATTGATTGGCTCGATAAAAATAAATAATTGGGAAGAACAGTAAATTACATTAGATGTGTATTCATTGGCTACAAAAATGTATTTGGACCAATTGCTGAGCTCGTAAAACAAACCGTTTTCGACTAGAACAGAAGAGTTATCTACCGTTGAAGTTAGTTTATGTCCGGTTTCGGTAAAACAACAATTTTTAACAGTCTTTTAGGCAATCGCCCAGACGTTTTTTGTTGGGCTAGTGACTTCCTAATTTGGAGCAGCTTTTGGTCGCCCGAATAAGATATTAGTCGCATTTGGGTGACCGGGTGACCGTCCATTTCAGGCACTGTACATGTATCACTCATTTATTCTATCAAACTTTATCTACTGCCCAGTAATTTGGCATTTTGTTCTGAAGCCAATACTAAAAAGATGGAAAAAATTCAAGAGAAAGCACTACAATTTATATATAATGAAAACCACTCCACATATGAAGAACTTCTGGCTAAATCAAAATTACCTTCTCTAAAAATTTGGCGTATAAGTACAATAGCTATTGAAACATTTAAAATTATAAATAAGGAAACCCCTCAATATCTACATGATCTTGTAACTTTAAAAAATAATAAATATAATTTTAGGTACAGCAATACAGCACATACAATGTATACCAACAGTCAAGACTACCCGGTATGGATTGAACTCTTTTAGATAATATGCTTCAAAAACTTGGAATGAGCTGCCAGACCATTTCAGGAAAGAAGCATCTTTCAATCAATTTAAGAGTTTAATAAACTCTTGGAATGGCAGCTCATGTCACTGCAGCTTCTGTGCATGATTTTAAATTATTTTCATACTTTTTTGCTTTATTTTTAATATTTTAGATATGCATGTATAGATGCATGTGCATGTGCTTTTAATTTAATTTTTTTAATTTTTGGGGATGTTGCTGGTATGTGTCATTTTATCCATGCTTTTTGTTTATTCACATCAATATATAATGTGCTTTTGAATTATGCTTCTGCTACTGCTGTGTTTTAAATTGCTTTCATATTTTAATTTGGTTTGAAATTTCATAGGAAATTTTAATATGACAATGTTTTTTTTATAGCTCACATGGCCATAGGCCATGTGAGCTCTTGTCATGGGTAAGCGTTCGTCGTCCGTCCATTAACTTTTCACATTTAAATCTTCTAATCTGAAACCATTGAACAGAATTGAACCAAACTTGCTAGAAATGTTCATTGGATGGTCCTCTACCAGATTTGTGTTTTTGGTGCTGATTTGAAATCCAACATGGCTGCCAGGGTCCATAATGTGTTCTTATTGGCTGAAATTTTAAAAATCTTCTTGTCAGAAACCGCCAAGCCAATTAAATTGTGACTTTGCAGGAATGATCATTAGGTGGTCCTGTACTAAACTTGTGAATCGTTTGCCGATCGGAAATTCAAGATGGCCACCATGACTTGACTTAGTTTTAACATAGGACCCATGGAAATTTGTTTTAAAAGTCTTCTCCTCTGAAACCAGTAAGTCAGTTTAAAGCAAATATGGCATGAATGGTCCTTAGGTGGTCAACTTTCAAAATTATGTCCTGTGACGCCGACCTCCATCCAAGATGGCCGCCATCAGTGGACATAGTTTCAACATAGGCCTCTATGGGAAAAATGTTTATTTTTTTTCCCCTCTGAAACCAGTAAGCCAATTTAAAGCAAACATGGCATGAATGGTCCTTAAATGGTCAACTTTCAAAATTATATCCAGTGACCCAGACCTCCATCCAAGATGGCCGCCATCAGCAGACATAGTTTTAATATAGATCCCTATGGGAAATATGTTTAAAAATCTTCTCCTCTGTAACCAGTAAGCCAATTTAAAGCAAACATGGCATGGATGGTCCTTAAGTGGTCAATTTTCAAAATTGTGTCCAGTGACCCTGACCTCCATCCAAGATGGCCACCTTCAGCAGACATAGTTTTAACATAGGATCCTATGGGGAAAAAATGTTTTAAAATCTTTTCCTCTGAAACCAGTCAGCCAATATAGCAAACATGTCATTGATGGTCCTTACATGTAGGTGGTCAACTGCCAAAATTATGTTCAGTGACCCCGATCTCGGTCCAAAATGGCCACCGACAGCGGACATAGTTTTAACATAGGACCTATGAGAAAATTGTTGAAAAGTCTTCTCCTCTGAAACCAGTCAGCCAATTTAAAGCAAACATGGCATGGATGGTCCTTGGGTAGTATACTTTCAAAATTGTATCCGGTGACCACGACCTTCATCCAAAGATGGCTGCCATGAGCAGACATAGTTTTAACATACATTGTAAAACTCTATGGGATTTGAATAGTAAAACTTAGATGTACATGTATTCGGCATGCAGACATTCTTAAGAGGGCTTATTTATGGCAGGTAAGCAATAGGTGTGAGCCTCTAGTTTTTTTTACAAATATTGTGTGCATGTTTTTGTTTTATTGTTTAATTTATATATGCATATTCTTATGTCGGATTTAAAAACTCATTAGAGCTTGTGTTGTAATGTTTGATGTTTTCCGACTTTAAAGCTTGTTGTATTGTATTGTATTTAATAAATTAAAAAATATCAATATAAGTAAAACAAGCTAAAAATTTGACTTTTTTATTTAATGGTCATAAACGCTTGATTTAATCATCCCTACAAAATAATTTGCACATATTCGAAGCATTTGTACACAGGTCTCTTTGTATTAGCCCGGCAATACATACCATATAAATGGGTGTCAATTTTTCTGAATTTTTCATTCATTGCATCGGAGCGACACCTAGCGGAGTACAGTACAGAAAGCGACATACCGTGATTGATCACTCCGAGAGACATAATTTTTAATCCTTTAGACAGATCATCACGGACATAACCGACTGTGATAGACCTAAAAAGGACCATAAAACAAGGTGGTGGGGATTAAATTTTATGGCTCTCGGTCACCTGTGCGCCGATTGATATTTTACCGCCAATTAAGAGATTAGCGTTACCTGTTCTACCTGTTGACTTTTAATATCGTAAGCCGTAATTATTGCTACTGAAGGTTGTATTTTTGACAATTAATTATGTATCCTCTTGCTGTTAATATTTGACTGTTTGTTGCTTTTAATTGCCAAAGAATGTCTGTCTTGTTATCGTTTTCGTTTGTTTTAGAAAGTTCTACTTTATGACCTCGAGTTCTATATTAAGAATTTTGTTGAAACCGCAACTGAACTTTATCTTGTTTAATTTTAATTTCTCATTTTTTTTCTACTGTTGGGTTGTATTCAGTATGTATTGAAATATTCGTAAATACGGGCTACTTCATCAATGTATTTTTTGTTTATAAGTTAAACCACAGTCGCGGGTTTTTGAAGCACGGACTTTGCAAGCGCGGGTTTTTAGTGTTTAGTTGGTAAAGAGCAGACTTAAAATTGATTATTGGTTTATTTTTGACTTTTACCTTTCGTATTGAAAAAAAAGTAACAATTCAAGTAAACTGTTTTACACACATGGCTTGTTACGTAATTTCGTAATAGATGAAAATAATTTTCTTTGAAATTGCAAACAAAAACCTATAACAATCCAAATTTACGTAGCCTAATGGCTACAAAATGAACAAAAAGCGGAAAACTATGAGCATGCTTTTAATTTGTTCCATAAACTTTGAGTTTTTTTTACTGTATTTTGTCATAAATCTATTGGGTTGAAAGCCAATTAAGATTTGAATTTGAATGAATAAATAAATAAATAAACTGGTGACATTTGATTTTGGTCAGATACTGTGTAATGTCAAACATTTGTAGGGGTAAAATCATGATGAAGGTTAATTCCTTATTTCCTTTCACGTTTCTAAACTTTCTGCAGATTAGCCGCTAATTTCCAAAATATATCCGTAAATTTAGTGACTTTTGGACATGTAGTACTTCTTTGAACGATCTGTTTATAAATATTTGTTTCGATAATTTTTAATCAAATTCTTCAATGACCGTATACAGGTATACAAATTATTTAGTACGTATTTCTACAACGAAAAGGGTTTTAACTGGGTTTTCTACGAAGATTAAAATAAAAAAAATTACTGAACGTATAGAAAATATTAGTGAACTAAAATGTAATATTGAACTGGAAATACGCTTTAAAACGTAAAATATTAGTGAACTAAAATGTAATGTTGAACTGGAAATACGCTTTAAAACGTAACAAATCACGCATATCGCGCATGTGTTTATGCAACTTCATTTGTGCACAAGCCAGGTCACGTGTCAATAAAATACTAGGGGTAGATACGCAATACACAGCCAAGGTTAAACAATTTTGAAACATATTTGCACAACCCATGATTTCACTGAATTGAAGTTGAATAATCATTTATTATTTATATTTTATTCATCAATTCAAATGAACTCTCCGTTCTCGTGCTATTTTCTCGATCTCGGGTTTCATTCAAGGATGTTTTACGTTTTGAGGAAAGAAATAAAAATGTTTTTTTTTTTAATTCTGAGGGGAATCGGAGACAGTACCTGAAAAAAAATAGGCGATTTAAAAACGTAATTTCACCTGTACATCTTATCTGACTAGTTTACCTGTAAAACGACACACTTGATTACAAGATTAACACCTGGTGTTTTATTGCCCCCTGATCACCGACATGAATTAAATTTTTTAATCCCCATCACTCTCCTAGACATGACCACTATCACGGTGATTGATCACGGCATGTCCCTTTCTGTACTGTAGCTGCAATAATGTAGCTCCTGTTACAAACTTGTGTCTCGGCAGAGCTACAACGCGGTCCCATTCGTCACAATGGAGCAAAAAAAAGTTGCAGTTGAAACATAAAAACTCACTATTTACGCTTCAAACATTTCATTATAACTATTACTGATGATCCCAGTCCTTGTTAAATCGGTTTGGCTGAGAAATATATGCTTTTCAAAGGTAGCAACAACCTTGTTCAAATTTATCGATCGTTTCCAAAACCGAAAACTACGGAAGGCGGAGCTTTTCTAAATATGGTATTTCTTCCTACGGCTGATGTAAACATTCACGCCTCAAATTGCCAAATATGGTATCGACATCCCAAATAGTGAGGCCGGAAATGACCAAATTCAAAATGTTCAGAGAAAAGTAAACATGGATTTTTATTTTGTGGGAATTACATTCTAAAATATTGGTAGGTGATAAAAACTTGTTATAATAATGGACAAAAGGAAAGGTTATGTCTTATTATTGATAAATGCAGGCGTCAGAAACTCTGTAAGCGAGTGCAAAAAATCTCGGCGGCTGCTCCATTACGTGTAATGGCATCCCGTTATAACCCTTGCGAGTAAGCGAGCATTTAGAGTTTTATTATTAGAACTACTAGCGGAGGTGCCAGTTGCTAATAACACAAGTTCCAGTGAGCTTTTAAATCCGACATAAGAATATACATATACAAGCAATAAAACAAAAACATGCACACAGTGTATATTAGTTCCTGACTTTGAAATATCACAGTTCACACACACGACACAACGGATTGTGTATTTTGAATGTGCGAATATTGAAATATGTAATGTGCAAGCTTTAATTCAACAGAATAACTCGCTACTTATTAGAGGAATATATTTTTGTTTCATTCTTATCTGCATGTTTAACTACCTAAAACTAATTGCCCATTAAAATAACTAGGACCTTCCTAACAACGAGTAATCTCCTTGACATTCGATTTCAATTAGAAGAAATTTTCTGTCTGTATCTACATCTCATCTCGTCACAACAAATAAAGACTATATTGTTTGAATATGTGTCCAGAAATTAGTATTTCAGCTATATTTAGGAATAGAACAAGTTCAGTAATAATAATTGATGAATGAGAGAAGGAATGGGTCAAACAGGGCAACACTTTTTGACGGTTTCAAGTCACTTTGACATCTAGTCAAATCGGCACCTATAGCTATTATATATGTATAATTAATGTTTTAATGTTCGTTTGTACATTTATATTAATCATTTTATTGATATTTTAGTGATTGTATATGTATGTGACTGACACTAACTTTCAAGGCATACCATGACGAGCTTTTTGATCCTAGATGGTTGCCATTACTATTTTCCCGCTTAATGAGATGTACTTACTAATACTTGATACCATATCATGTGATAAAGTTTATCAGTGACTAGCTGCAGGTCGGTTGTTTTCTCTGGTTTCCTCCACCAATAAAACTGACGGCCACAATATAGCTGAACTATTGTTGAAAGTGTCGTTAAACACCATAAGCCTAAGCCTAACGTCCAACAGTGATTTATTCGATGGAATTGGTAAATGAATGTTAAAAAGGATGTACATGTATGTAATCTCAAATCAACCAAATTGAAATAGTCCTACGCATAGCTGCTGCTATATACATGTAATGGTATATAGATTCTCCTTCAGTTGCCCGTGGGTTACGATATGTCTACACTCAAGAGAGTTAAATTTAAGATTTTAACCAGAAGTCGTAAGGCGAGTGGTTAAAATTGTTAATTTAACTCTCGAGAGTGGAGAAATATCGTAACCCACGGGCAACTGAAGGAGAATTTGTTTCTCCCATTATTTAACACGAACTTTATTTCAATATTTGAAATTAATGCGGGGAAAGGCACGAGACATTTTAATCCTCTAGAGGATTACATATTTTTCCACTACTTGTTCAGCGGGGTTAAAACGCCGTAATAACGGGAGAAATCATAATACCAGCTTTGTCTCAGATACATGTATGTTTGAACATCTGAAGTGGTCAACATTACAAATGAGACGCATAATAACAAGACAAATGGTATTCTATAACAGTGCTTCAGCTAGAATTTGAAAGGGGCAGGGTGCCAGCAAAGGGCAGGGCATTTTTTAATGATAAAAAGGGCACTTGGAGAATGTTTTACTTTGTTGTGCTTTTGTTTTAAATTGTATTGGTTTGTAATGGGTTTTTCCAGCATATAATAGAAAGACGCATCAATTATCTAAGCAATTTTATTATAAAGTCAATGACAAATGTATTATAGTAAAGAGACATCATACAAAATGTACATGCAGCACTAACAAAGTCAACTTCAGCACTAGTTTGTATACACCCCGCAACGAAATTGTAGGGGGTATACTGGTTTCACCATGTCCGTCCGTCTGTAGACAAATCCTATGTCGTACGATAACTTGAGTTGTGTTTCTTAGAATCTTTTAAATTTTTATCAGCTGTTTACTGGTGAAGAGGAGAGGATCCCTTTCATTTTTGACGATTTTCACTTTTGCCGTTCCAGAGTTATTGGACTTGATATGACTGAAAATAGGATTTTTACCCTATGTCGTATGATAACTTGAGTAGTGTTTCTCAGAATGTTTTGAAATTTTATCAGCAGCTTACCGGTGAAGAGAGGAGGGTCCCTTTCATTTTTGGTCGGAACAATCAGTAATGTTTTGGTCATGGAAATAGGTTGGACAGATCATGTGGGGAGCGGGGGTTATATCTTAGTGAGCTGTGCTCACAGTAATACTAGTTTTTAAAACACAATGTTCATATTAATACATGGTGTTTAGTCTTCTGTTTTTTGTTTGGAAGAAGTTGGTGACTGTAGGTTGTAGGACATGTTGGAACATTGTCTTGTCACGGTTGAGTTTGATGTTCAACAGGTGGTTCAGTGTTTAGCTCACCTTGCCATAGACAATGTGAGCTTTTGCCACCACTTGGCGTCCGTCTTCCGTCGTCCGTTAGCTTTTCACATTTTAATCTTCTCCTCTGAAACCCCTCTGCCAAATGAACTGAAACTTGATAGGAAGCATGATTGCTCATTTCGTCGTCCCGATCCGTTAACAAACATGGCCGCCACAGGCGATTCTTGTTTCTGATTGACCGATTTTTAAATATCTTCTCTGAAACGGCTTGACCAAATAAACCGAAACTTGGTAGGAAGCATCTATGGACGGTCCTTTACAAAGATTGCTCATTTGTTCCCGATCTGTTAACAAACATGGCCGCCATAGGCAGTTCTTGTTTCTGATTGGTCGGTTTCTAAAAATCTTCTCTGAAACCGCTTTGCCAAATGAACCGAAACTTGGTAGGAAGCATTTATGGAAGGTCATCTATACAGATTGCTCATTTCGTCCCGATCTGTTAAGAAGCATGGCCGCCACAGCCGATTCTTGTTTTATATTGACCGATTTTTTAAATCTTCTTCTCTGAAACCGCTCGACCAAAATGAACCGAAACTTGGTAGGAAGCATTTATGGGCGGTCCTCTATAAAGACTGCTCATTTCGTTCTGATTCGTTAACAAGCATGGCTGCCAGTCAATTCTTGTTTCTGATTGGTCGATTTCTAAAAATCTTCCCCGCTGAAACCGCTTGGCCAAATTAACCGAAACTTGGTAGGAAGCATATATAAAGACTGCTCATTTGGTCCCGATCTGGTAACAAACATGGCCGCCGTAGGCAGTTCTTGTTTCTGATTGGTCGATTTCTAAAAATCTTCTCTGAAACCGCTTTGCCAAATGAACTGAAACTTGGTAGGAAGCATTTATGGCAGGTCCTCTATACAGATTGCTCATTTCGTTCCGATCCGTTAACAAACATGGCCACCACAGGCAATTCTTGTTTCTGATTGGCCGATTAAAAAAAAATCTTCTTCGAAATCGTTTGGCCAAATGAAACGAAAATTGGTAAGAATGGGCAGTCCTCTCTAAATATTGCTCATTTTGTTCCGATTCGTTAACAAGCATGGCCGCCGCAGTCAATTCTTGTTTCTGATTGGTCGATTTCTAAAAATCTTCTCCTCTGAAACCGCTAGGTCAAATGAAGTGAAACGTGATAGGAAGCATCTATGGATGGTCCTCCATAAAGATTCCTCATTTCGTCTCGATCTGTTAAAAAACATGGCCGCCACAGCCAATTCTTGTTTCTGATTGGTCGATTTCTAAAAAAGCTCTTCCTCTGAAACCGTTTGACCAAATGAAATCAATCTTGGTAGGAAACATCTGCGTAAGGTCCTCTATAAAAATTGTTCATTTCGTCCCGATCCGTTGGCAAACATGGCTGCCATAGACCATTCTTGTTTTGGTTGGTTGATTTCTAAAAATCTTCTCTGAAACTGCTTAGCCAAATGAACCAAAATTTGGTGGGAAGGTTCTCTATTAAGTTTCCTCAAAGCAGAATGAAAGATGAGCGACACAGGCTCAAACCACTGAGCCTCTAGTTTTGTCTTGATGTTGCTTCTGTGACTGATCTTAATCAACTTTACCTGTGAAAAAACTCTCTCAACCTCTGCTCTACTAAGTGGAATAGTAGTGGCAATGCTGAACAGTCTGTAAACCAACGAGTACATGTTCTTGAGTCCTGTGTCATCTGAATTGTGTAGTAAATGAAGCAGGCTGGTCATTGATCTGTCCTGTGTTGGCATTGTGTTGAGTAGCTGTATAAAATCTTGCCATTGTAACTGCAGGTCATCTGGGTCCATTGAGAAGTGGGCTGCTATGTCGTACATCTCAGTATACCCATAAAGAGCTGGAAGGTCATCTGATGTTCCACTGAAGTCCATGCCAGCTAGCTGGTCAATGATGTCTGTATCGATGAATCTGTCTCTAATGTTGGTGATGAGTTGTGTGAGGAATGGCTCTGTAACCTTGGTGTTGAAATCTGCATTTGGTGTACCAGTCAGGTTAATATCTGAAGACATCTGTGAATATTTTAATTGCCATGGCCCATCTTGAGCTTGTCTGGTTTGCAGCATCTTTATTGTTTTGTCTACTGTTGTTTTCACTATTCCCAAATTCACATCTCTGTGTTGAAACACCAGTGATAAAGCTGTGATGTGTGGTAGTGTGTCTGCTAATAAGAGTAAATAGTTACAAGTAAAGGTAAATAGTTATAAGTACAAAACAAAACTGCACTAGACAGTTTTATTTCTTCAATAATTAATACATAGTAGATGCAATTAATTATTTTGTGGAATAGTGTCCAAACAATTTAAGAAATATTAAACATTGCATGTTGACAATATTAAACAAAAAAGCATGGCGGACATGTGATTTCCCGGTCTGGGAAAGAGTGAAGCACATTGTTCCTGTTTATAATGCGCACCCCTCCTACAAAAGAAAGAATCTGGGTAAAATCCTGCGCATTATGCAACCCTAAATACGGTAGTTGGATCTTTCAAAATGATACGCCAACATCTTACAATATTCATGTACCTCAAACATATTCTAATTCTACCAGACAGTAGAACAAAACATAAAATAGTTTACATTACAAACAAATTCATACAACTAAGGACTCGTATGAATTTTCATTCTATCCGTGCTATGTCAGGGGCGGATCCAGGATTTCAAGTTGGGGAGGGGGGGGGGGGGGGGCGCACTTAAAAAAAATGCGCCGAGAGGAGGGGGACGCGAAAATATTTGGGGTATTTGGTGTGAAAAATCACGATTTTACGCAAAAAAATCATATTTTTTCCAATTTTAGGGGATGGGGGGCGCTCGCCGGGTGCCCCCGGATCCGCCCCTGTACAGTAGTACGTAACATATAGAAATAGTAAATTTGTATTGGTTGTTAGCTAGGCACTATATTTCAACAGTATAGTTCATTTCTTGACTACGGGAGACTATGCTTCGCAACAGGCACTATGCAAACACGACCGTTTTTCCCGCCGGACTACCAAATTTCCCACGAGTTGACGTGATGAATCTTCAATAAATGTTGCTTCCCTTGATATGCGCGGCACTACGATTAACAGTTGATTACGTCATTGTTTACATTGCCGACATGGTAACTATACATTATGCTGAAAAGTAATTTTTCAGTCTAGATATCTTAAAGCAATTTTGTTCATATACTTGTTACTAGTATCGTAAATCTGTGATATATTTAATATTTCATAATAATTTAAAATCTATATATTATTTGTAAATTGTTTAGCCATTAGACATGTTACAGAAGGAATTTAAAAAACAAACACGACATGAAGCGAGCGGGGATAGAAAAAAAAGGTGTCCGCCTTTGTACATGTTTATGCATTGATAGTATATTTACGTGATGACAAGGCCCTGTGATTAAACCTCGCATTTGTGTTGGCGGTTGAGGAATCGCAATAATAAATGCACGCATTAATTTCTGGATTTACAGTATTCTTATGTAAAGTAGAAGAAGAAAACAACAACAAAATCAAACACGCAAAACGTATAAAGACAGAAAACAAAACAAACTTCAGATATGGATACACATTTTTCATATATTTAATGTCCCTTCCAGGGTAACAGTTTAATATCGATTTTTGTTTGCAAAACTGTGAAAACTAATAAAAAAATATCTCTTTCTACGTAACTCGACGGAAGAGCGGCGTAGGTAAAATCAACGGAACAGCCATAACATATCGGCTACACAACGTGTCCGAATCATCGTATTATTGAAATTTTAGGACTTCGTCCTTCAAACAGGTTGCCTGTCTCATATTAGTTCTATAACATGAAAACGTAAAATATGAACAGGGAATGTGAAGTCATATGTTATAGAACTAATATGAGACAGGCAACCTGTTTGAAGGACGAAGTCCTAAAATTTCAATAATACCATGATTCGTACACGTTATTATCTTTTATTTTGAATGATTTGTTATGGCTGTTCCGTTCATTTTACCTACGCCGCTCTTCCGTCGAGTTTCGTAGAAAGAGATTTTTTTATTAGAATTTTATTTCAAGTTTATTTCGATTTTCCAGAGTAAATAATTAAAGAATTGGGAATTTTTCATTGAAATATATTTCTTTTGCGTTTCTAAATATCAATTGATCTATTTTTTTAAACTTCCGGTGAACAGATATTTGGCTATCAATATAGAAAGGAGAAAAAATCGGACAGCCTACCGTTAAAAGGACTTCGTCCTTTATTAGTTCTATAACATATGACTTCACATTCCCTGTTCATATTGTACGTTTTCATTGAGATTTTTTTAATCTCCGCATGAAATAAAAAAATCCCAATGAAAATGTAAAATATGAACAGGGAATGTGAAGTCATATGTTAATTTATGAATGAAAGGGAAAAATGTCCGAAGTACAACATAGGAGCAAACTAAAAATAATGATACAAAGAAACACACATAAACCATAAAATATTTGAAGAAAAGTACACTCCCAAAAAGAAAAATGAGGGCGATCGGAATGGTTCTATAAATAGAACACTTCCAAGTAGTCATGAATATTCATGAAACCAGTTGAAAACCGCCGTAAAGTGAAACACGTGTAACTACAATATTTGGAGACCTACATTAATATTAGTTGTTTTTTTTTATTTATTTTCTTCCAAATATTTTATTTATAGCCATGTCTTGTAAATTTTAACACATGCTACCACGAGTAAAACGGTAATTACGTATTTGCATAATATTGATTTGTGTGACCTACTTCTACCAAGTATCCACACCTGAAAAAGAAAACGTTACATCTCATGAAATCCGCAGGCGCTCGTGACATGAGATTGTATGAATATTGACACGAACAAGTTAAAAGAAGGACAAAGAGATGAAATAATAAAGAAATAAAGAAATTTTATTGAAAATAAATTTGTAAACAGAATGTTAGAAAAAAGGGGGGGTGGTCTGTGCCACGAGCGGCTGTGATGAAATACAAATTCACCCTATTTTATCATCAAGAATACAAATTGTTGTTTAATGTCCATGAAGCTAAAGTTTGAGACCTCCCTTTCCATGAATAACTAATATTTTTTTTTTCTACTCGCCCAATTATTACTTATTTATTTGTTTCTTTTAAATTGTACATAAGTCACACATGCAACAGTACATGCTAGTCAGAGTAGTGACTGGGTGCTGAAATATGAAGATAGAAATAGATACAATATGTTGATGTTTATCGATCCAGTGTTTTAAATATTGATTGAACATTTTGTCCATTATGATTTCCGAATACAAACGATTTTCGATTCGTCGATATCTCTAGTTGTTTGCATGTCTTATTTATGTCATTTGTGTTTGTTTGCGTATAGTGGTGTCCAAGACATATAGTGTTGTGTTTTAATTGGTCTTGTGTACCCTATATTGCCAGTTTCTCTGGATTATCAATTTTTGATTGGCCCTTAGGTATTCTGTAACATTCACTTACCTAAACAATTATCCATTATTTATATTTTAAAATCACCTTCTTTTGGCCATTGTGTTGTCTGTCATTCTACCATTGCAGATTCTGATTACACCTTTGGCATCGTCAAACTCCTCTTACCCACACCCCAGTCTAAGAATTAAGTAATTGTTCCCTAATGCCTTTAACAATTTGGTGATAATTTTTGTCATTCTTTATATTTGACATTATTTTTCAGAACTATATGGCTGTCCAATATGTAGAATGAACTTTAGTAGTGCACAGTTTGTGTCAAATGATCTGGACTAATTATGACAGTACAGGTATACCATACAGTTTCATCTAACATCCTATAAATTGAACTTTCAGTGTACCATACATGTATATGTATGTAAGAATTATTTTGCATAGAAGAACAACTTACATTATCCCACTTGATTATTTCCTCATTCATTGCGAAGAAATAAATATAAAACTCGGACATCACAGTACAAAATTTATTCAAGTGATACCATGGTTACCGTATGTAAGAAAAACAAAAAACAACATAACTTTATTCATGGAAAAGACATAAAAACGTGGACTTGATACAATTATCACGGTACAAATCTGGTCAAATGTTACCATGGATATCAATAAATATAAAACTCGAACATGACAGTGCAAAATCTTGTTAAATGTCTGTAGTGTTACCATTACATGTGTTTACATAGTGCCATTCTATCTCAGAACTCGTGTATGTATACTGTAGGATTTTATTGAGATAGCTTTACACAACATCAAATTTTAGATCTGTGTAAAACAAAAACAAAAAGTGAAAACGCAGTAAAAGAGATACTCTAAATAATATGGAATTGCAAGCTGGAGATAGGTGGAAGTCTGGTGATGACTCGAATGATAGGAGATTACATACTGGAGATAGATGGCAGTCTGGTGATGCTTTGAATCAAAGGAAGTTACATATTAAAGATGAACTGCAATCATGTGATGCTTCGGATGATAGGAGATTACATACTGGAGATGAATGGCAGTCTTGTGATGCTTCGAATCAAAGGAAGTTACATATTAAAGATGAACTTCAATCTGATGATGCTTCGGATGATAGGATATTACATACTGGAGATGTATGGCAGTCTGGTGATGCTTCAAATGATATGAAATTACATACTGAAGATGGATGGCAGTCTGGTGATGTTAATCGTAACCAGTTAACAAACAGTGATCGCTGGCACGATGGTGTAAAAATAGAAACATGCGATAAAACTTATAAATGTGGTATATGTGGTGAAGGGTTTAGTAAGAATGGTATCTTACTGAAACATGTTAGAACACACATCAATGTTAAACCTTACAAATGTGATATATGTGGTAAAGGGTTTAGTAAGAATGGTATCTTACTGAAACATGTTAGAACACACATCAATGTTAAACCTTACAAATGTGATATATGTGGTAAAGGGTTTAGTAAGAATGGTATCTTACTGAAACATGTTAGAACACACATCAATGTTAAACCTTACAAATGTGATGTGTGTGATCAAGAATTTAGTATGAGTTGTAGCTTAATGACGCACATTAGAGCACATACAGGTGATAAACCATATAAATGTGATGTGTGTGATCAAGAATTTAGTATGAGTTGTAGCTTAATGACGCACATTAGAGCACATACAGGTGATAAACCATATAAATGTGATGTGTGTGATCAAGAATTTAGTATGAGTTGTAGCTTAATGACGCACATTAGAGCACATACAGGTGATAAACCATATAAATGTGATGTGTGTGATCAAGAATTTAGTATGAGTTGTAGCTTAATGACACACATTAGAGCACATACTGGTGATAAACCATATAAATGTGATATATGTGATAAACGGTTTAGTGCAAAACATGCATTACAAAGACACATGAGAACACATACAGGGGAGAAACTTTATAAATGTACTATATGTGGTAAAGGGTTTAGTGTGAATGGTAACTTACAGGCACACATTAGAACGCATACAGATGAAAAACCTTATAAAGGTGATGAAGCATTTATTCAGAATCAGCAATTACAGGCGTACATTAGACAACATACAGGTAATACACATTATAAATGTGATATATGTGGTAGAATGTTTACTGCTAGGTATGTATTACGAGAACATATTAGAATACACACAGGTGATAAACCTTTTAAATGTGATATATGTGGTAAAAAATTTCGACACAGTTGTAACATGCACAATCACCTTAGAGCACATTCAGGTGAAAAACCTTATAAATGTGGTGTATGTGGTAAAGAATTTAGTGTGAATTCTTACTTACAGTCACACTTCAGAATACATACTGGTGATACACCTTTCAAATGTGATATATGTGATAAAGGATTTAGTGATAATGGTAGCTTTCAGAGACACATTAGAACACATACAGGTGATAAACCTTATAAATGTGAAATATGTGGTAAAGGATTTAGTCACAATGGTAACTTACAGAAACACCGTAGAACACATACTGGTGATAAACCTTATAAATGTGATATATGTGGTAAAGGATTTAGTGAGAATGGTAACTTACAGAAACACCTTAGAACACATACAGGTGATAAACCTTATCAATGTGATATATGTGGTAAAGGATTTAGTGAGAATGGTAGCTTACAGAGACACATTAGAACACATACTAGTGATAAACCTTATAAATGTGATATATGTGATAAAGCGTTTAGTCGGAATAAACAATTACAGAGACACATTAGAACACATACAGGTGATAAACGTTTTAAATGTGATATGTGTGATAAAGGATTTAGTCAGATTGGTAACTTAAAGACACACATTAGAACACATACAGGTGATAAACGTTTTAAATGTGATATATGTGGTAAAATATTTAGTAAGAAGTGTAACTTACAGACACACATTAGAATACATACTGGTGATACACCTTATACATGTGATATATGTGGTAAAGGATTCAGTGTGAATTGTAACTTACAGTCGCACATTAGAACACACACTGGTGATAAACCTTATAAATGTGATATATGTGGTAAAATATTTAGTGAGAATGGTAGCTCTCAGAGACACATTAGAACACATACAGGTGATAAACCTTTTAAATGTGATGTATGTGGTAAAATATTTAGTGAGAATGGTAGCTTTCAGAGACACATTAGAACACATACAGGTAATAAACCTTTTAAATGTGATGTATGTGGTAAAGGATTTCTTAGTATTGAATACCTGCAGAGACACATTAGAACACACACAGGGGATGGTTTGCAGTCTGGCGATGCTACAGATGATGGGACATTACATACTGGAGATGGATGGCAGTCTGGTGATGGCTCGGATTATAGGAAATTACATACTGGAGATGGATGGCAGTCTGGTGATGCTACAGATGATGGGAGATTACATACAGGGGATGGTATGCAGTCTGGTGATGCTACAGATGATAGGAGATCACATACTGGAGATGGATGGCAGTCTGGTGATGGCTGGGATGATAGGACATTACATACTGGAGATGGATGGCAGTCTGGTGATGCTACAAATGATAGGAGAATACATACTGGAGATGGATCACAGCCTGGTGATTTGTCAGATGATAGGAGATTACACACTGGAGATGGATGGCAGTCTGGTGATGCTACAGATGATAGGAGATTACATACTGAAGATGGATGGCAGTCTGGTGATTATACAGATGATAGGAGATTACATACCGGAGATGGCTGGGATGATATATTACATACTGGAGATGGATTGCAGTCTGGTGATGCTGATTGTAAACATTTAACAAACAGTAATCATTTACAAGATCATGTGAGAATAGAAACATGTGCTAAATTTTATAAATGTGGTATATGTGGTAAAGGGTATAGTAAGAACAATAGCTTACAAAGACACATTAAATCACATACTGGTGATAAACCTTATAGATGTGATATATGTAAGACAGTGTTTAGTGAGAAACAATCCTTAATGCAACACATTAGAACACATACAGGTGAGAAACCTTATAAATGTGATATATGTGGTAAAGGATTTAGTCAGAATGGTAACTTAAATAGACATATTAGAACACATACTGGTGATAACCCTTATAATTGTGATATATGTGGTAATTGATTTATTGTGAGTTGTAGCTTACAGACACATTATAACACATACAGGTGATAAACCTTATAAATGTGATGTATGTGGTAAAGAGTTTTAGTATTAGTTGTAGCATAGAGACACAAATTAGAACACATACAGGGTGTAACCCTTAAAAATGGGATATATATATATGTTGTAAAGACTGGTCAGAACTGTAACTTACATATACACATTAAAGGGGCCACCGTGGTTGTGGTCGTATGAAATATAATATAAATTTGCAATTGCTACTAAACAGGTAAGACGTATTGGTGATATGTTTATATTAGTTGTTAGGTAATCCAACTACCTAGCTCATTGAGCCACCTAATGGTCAGTGTGCGAGGACATGTTACATTCAATGAAATGATAACGGTTTCCGCATTGTACCAGACAAACCCCCTTATTTGGATATTTATAGTGCTAGCTTACTGAAACGGTACGTGGGAAGATATGCTCTACTCGGACACATTATTCTGATTCTGAGCCAACCGGTGTTTACACTTCCTTCTTAATGCTGCATGCTAAGCGGATAAGCAACAAATAACAATTTTATAGTCACAAGTTTGATCCGAACAGGATTAGACCCGTATCCTACCAAACTCGAATTTTGAATTTTGAATTTTTTGTGTTTAACGCCACTTTAAGCAATATTTCAGCTATATCATGGCGACCCGTTTTAGTGGGGGAGAACCACCGACCCTGCGCAAACAACTGGTAAACTTTATCACTTGCGACGTCGAGTCGAGTGCACCCTTTCTTGTAATATACAAAGCTGGACGCGAAAACGGGCTGTATTGGTGATAGGCTTGTATGAGCTGTTAGATCCAACGACCTAACTCATTGAGCCACCCGGGCCGTTACCTCACTCGAGGCGGTTGACATTATTAAGGAAAAGAGATAATATTTATTCAATGAATTATGAATAATGTTTAATGAATGAATGAAAAACGTGTAAACTAGTGGAACACCTGCGTTCACCTCCGGTTTTTAGTGGGTTTCGTGTTACCCGATATTTAGTTTTATATATATATATGTTTGTAGATTGTTGTTTGTCCTTTTTCTCGTAGCCATTGTGATGTCTGTTCTTCGATTTACGGATTTTGATTACCCCATTATTGGTATCGTTAAACTCTTCTACCATACTTCTTTGTACATCAAATTAAACATTGTCTGCTAGAACAACAAAATACGAATCGAATATAAATTCCTAAATAATGTAATTGTTATTGAAACTAATGCTCACCTCTTTCAGGGTTAGGGTTTAACACCACTTTCAACATATTTCAGTTATATCATGGTGGTCAATTTTATTGGTGGAGGAAACCGGATTTCCTGGAGAAAACTACCAACCTGCAGCAAGTCACTAACGAACTATATCAGACAATGTTGTATCAAATACTCCTTCAGGCATATATGGCATTCGCATATTTTGTCAATTCTATTTCAGATATCGTGGTGTTCTTGGTACCCGGTTTGTAAGGACATTCTTTTAACGACAACTCGTATTGTCCAAATCTTGATATTTTGCTTTACTGGTATTTTGTGATTGTCTTAAGCTCAAACAACCTCAGAAAAGTTTTAAAATACCAAATTAGGAGTCAAATGCAGTAACTATAAGGACAGAAAGTACACAATGGCCAAAAGAAAAGGCAACGATCTACAAAACATTACACAGAAAACTCAGTTTGAGCAACATAAACTCCACTAGAAACCGGAAGTGAATTCAGATGTTCAACTTATGCCGCCCTTTCTTATCTTTTTCCTTGTTTACTAAAAATGAAGTTACAGTTTGAGTGCAAACATTTATGATTATTTCTAATATCGGTGTAATATGATCATTTAGACATCATTTGTGATAATCACTTGTTCGGAGGAGGGATTCTGTCTTATTTGCGGTATTTGTGATTGTTTGCGAAGTGGTGTCCAACACATCTTGTGTTTTTTTTTCTTCGTCTTGTGTACCCTATGTTACCACTTTCTCTGGATTGTCCTTTTGTGACTGCGGAAAGGCGGATGGATACCTGTACATAAGTAATGTACAGTCAAGCCTGCCCATGCGGTCACCTCTATTAAGCAGTTAACTGTATTTAAATGTCACCTTTTTCTTGTCATGTCATACAAACTATGATTTGAACCTCTTTTAAGATTATAAGATGTCACCTGTCTTAAGAGACCACTTTTTCATTATACCAAAGGTGACCGATTATTGCAGGTTTGACTATACAGGAGGTAGAAATAGCATCATCGTTGGTACCCACGGGTGATTATTTTCTACCACTTCTCCCTCTCTTCGCACATGGGCTACTGCAGTTTCCCTCGTTCTAAATTAAATGTGCATGAACTTTGGTGACCTTTTTTCAACCAATGAAAAGATTGCTAACACAATTTTTATTTGTAGAGGTATACATGTATCACGTCCATATTCTCGGGTGTGTCATGATTGGCTAATTATGCTAATGCATTATTCATGACAAATAAGTAAACTCTATAACAGTCACGTGTTAGAAGGGAACGATTATGACTCAAAAACCCGTAGTTGTATATAGTCAAAAATGAATATTACAAGTGATAAATCAAAGTACTGAAGTAAACATCCGTGCAGAAAACAAAACAAGAGCAAAAAGATCAAACAAATATTAGAAAAAAATCTCGGACATCACTAAAAACCCTAATGTGAAGCCAGGTGTTCCGGAAGTATCAGCTTCTCCTGGTCCACTAGTGGTACCATTTGCGTCCAAAGGAATGGGACAAGAATTACAGAATCTAAGAATCTGTTGCCATTTCACACGTTTAATGTAATTTTCGAATCATCATCTTAACAGATTTTAAAGAGTAATGATATCCACGCCAAGAGGACCAGTTAATTCCTTCACCATATGGACTGGTTCCCGACAAGTATCTACCATTGAGATTAGACATGTGACATGCTTTGTACCACCATCCGCCATGATAAACTTTGGCACAGTTGGCAAGGAGTTTGTCATGATCTCGATCTGTAGTGCTGAATTGCATGCCGTCGTGATGAGTAAATGAGTCACCTAAAACAGTAAATGAGTCACCTAAAACATAGTAAATGAATTACCTAAACATAGTAAATGAGTCACCTAAAACATAGTAAATGAGTCACCTAAACAGTAAATGAGTCACCTAAAACATAGTAAATGAGTCACCTAAAACATAGTAAATAAGTCACCTAAACATAGTAAAGGAGTCGCCTAAAACAGTAAATGAGTCACCTAAAACATAGTAAATGAGTCACCTAAACATAGTAAATGAGCCACCTAAAACATAGTAAATGAGTCGCCTAAACATAGTAAATGAGTCACCTAAACATAGTAAAGGAGTCACCTAAAACATAGTAAATGAGTCACCTAAAACATAGTAAATGAGTCACCTAAACAGTAAATGAGTCACCTAAAACATAGTAAATGAGTCACCTAAAACATAGTAAATGAGTCACCTAAACATAGTAAAGGAGTCGCCTAAAACAGTAAATGAGTCACCTAAAACAGTAAATGAGTCACCTAAACAGTAAATGAGCCACCTAAAACATAGTAAATGAATTATCTAAACAGTAAAGGAGTCGCCTAAAACAGTAAATGAGTCACCTAAAACATAGTAAATGAGTCACATAAACATAGTAAAGGAGTCGCCTAAAACAGTAAATGAGTCACCTAAAACATAGTAAATGAGTCACCTAAAACATAGTAAATGAGTCACCTAAACAGTAAATGAGTCACCTAAAACATAGTAAATGAGTCACCTAAAACATAGTAAATGAGTCGCCTAAACATAGTAAATAAGTCGCCTAAAACAGTAAATGAGTCACCTAAACATAGTAAATGAGTCGCCTAAAACAGTAAATGAATTATCTAAACAGTAAATAAGTCACCTAAAACATAGTAAATGAATTTTCTAAACAGTAAATGAGTCACCTAAAACATAGTAAATGAGTCACCTAAAACGTAGTAAATGAGTCAACTAAACATAGTAAATGAGTCACCTAAGACATAGTAAATGAGTCACCTAAACATAGTAAATGAGTCGCCTAAAACATAGTACATGAGTCACCTAAAACATAGTAAATGAGTCACCTAAAGCATAGTAAATGAGTCACCTAAAACATAGTAAATGAGTCAACTAAACATAGTAAATGAGTCACCTAAAACATAGTAAATGAGTCACCTAAACATAGTAAATGAGTCACCTAAAACATAGTAAATGAGCCACCTAAAACATAGTAAATGAGTCGCCTAAAACAGTAAATGAATTATCTAAACAGTAAATAAGTCACCTAAAACATAGTAAATGAATTTTCTAAACAGTAAATGAGTCACCTAAAACATAGTAAATGAGTCACCTAAAACATAGTAAATGAGTCACCTAAGACATAGTAAATGAGTCACCTAAACATAGTAAATGAGTCACCTAAAACATAGTACATGAGTCACCTAAAACATAGTAAATGAGTCACCTAGACATAGTAAAGGAGTCGCCTAAAACAGTAAATGAGTCACCTAAAACATAGTAAATGAGTCACCTAAACATAGGTCTAATAATAAAACCCTAAGTGCTCGCTTACTCCCAAGGGATATAACGGGATGCCATTACACGTAATGGAGCAGCCGCCGAGATTTTTTGCACTCGCTTACAGAGTTTCTGACGCCTGCATTTATCAATAATAAGACATAACCTTTCCTTTTGTCACCTACCAGTATTTTAGAATGTAATTCCCACAAAATAAAAATCCATCTTAACTTTCTCCCTGAACATTTTGAATTGCGTCATTTCCGGCCTCACTATTTGAATGTCGATACCATATTTGGCGATTTGAGGCGCCTTCCGTAGTTTCCGGCTATGGAAAACGATCGATAAATTTGAACAAGGTTGTTGCTACCTTTGAAAAGCATATATTTCTCAGCCAAACCGATTTAACAAGGACTGTGATCATCAGTAATAGTTATAATGAAATGTTTGAAGCGTAAATAATGAGTGTTTATGTTTCAACTGCAACTTTTTTTTTTCTATATTGTGACGAATGGGACTGCGTTGTAGCTCTGCCGAGACACACGTTTGTCACAGGAGCTACATTATTGCAGCTAACCTAAGCATAGTAACTGAGTCACCTAAACATAGTAAATGAGTCACCTAAAACATAGTAAATGAGTCGCATAAGACATAGTAAATGAATCACCTAAAGATAGTAAATGAGTCGCCTAAGACATAGTAAATGAGTCACCTAAAACAGTAAATGAGTCGCCTAAGACATAGTAAATGAGTCGCCTAAAACATAGTAAATGAATTACCTAAACAGTAAATGAGTCACCTAAAACATAGTAAATGAGTCACCTAAGACATAGTAAATGAGTCGCCTAAGACATAGTAAATGAGTCACCTAAAACATAGTAAATGAGTCACCTAAGACATAGTAAATGAGTTACCTAAACATAGTAAATGAGTCACCAAAGACATAGTAAATGAGTCACCTAAAACATAGTAAATGAGTCACCTAAGACATAGTAAATGAGTCACCTAAAACATAGTAAATGAGTCACCTAAGACATAGTAAATGAGTCACCTAAACATAGTAAAGGAGTCGCCTAAAACATAGTAAATGAGTCACCTAAACATAGTAAAGGAGTCACCTAAAACATAGTAAATGAGTCACCTAAACATAGTAAATGAGCCACCTAAAACATAGTAAATGAGTCGCCTAAACATAGTAAATGAGTCACCTAAACATAGTAAAGGAGTCACCTAAAACATAGTAAATGAGTCACCTAAAACATAGTAAATGAGTCACCTAAACAGTAAATGAGTCACCTAAAACATAGTAAATGAGTCACCTAAAACATAGTAAATGAGTCACCTAAGCATAGTAAAGGAGTCGACTAAAACAGTAAATGAGTCACCTAAAACAGTAAATGAGTCACCTAAGCAGTAAATGAGCCACCTAAAACATAGTAAATGAATTATCTAAACAGTAAAGGAGTCGCCTAAAACAGTAAATGAGTCACCTAAAACATAGTAAATGAGTCACATAAACATAGTAAAGGAGTCGCCTAAAACAGTAAAAGAGTCACCTAAAACATAGTAAATGAGTCACCTAAAACATAGTAAATGAGTCACCTAAACAGTAAATGGGTCACCTAAAACATAGTAAATGAGTCACCTAAAACATAGTAAATGAGTCGCCTAAACATAGTAAATAAGTCGCCTAAAACAGTAAATGAGTCACCTAAACATAGTAAATGAGTCGCCTAAAACAGTAAATGAATTATCTAAACAGTAAATAAGTCACCTAAAACATAGTAAATGAATTTTCTAAACAGTAAATGAGTCACCTAAAACATAGTAAATGAGTCACCTAAAACGTAGTAAATGAGTCAACTAAACATAGTAAATGAGTCACCTAAGACATAGTAAATGAGTCACCTAAACATAGTAAATGAGTCGCCTAAAACATAGTACATGAGTCACCTAAAACATAGTAAATGAGTCACCTAAAGCATAGTAAATGAGTCACCTAAAACATAGTAAATGAGTCAACTAAACATAGTAAATGAGTCACCTAAAACATAGTAAATGAGTCACCTAAACATAGTAAATGAGTCACCTAAAACATAGTAAATGAGCCACCTAAAACATAGTAAATGAGTCGCCTAAAACATAGTAAATGAATTATCTAAACAGTAAATAAGTCACCTAAAACATAGTAAATGAATTTTCTAAACAGTAAATGAGTCACCTAAAACATAGTAAATGAGTCACCTAAAACATAGTAAATGAGTCACCTAAGACATAGTAAATGAGTCACCTAAACATAGTAAATGAGTCACCTAAAACATAGTACATGAGTCACCTAAAACATAGTAAATGAGTCACCTAGACATAGTAAAGGAGTCGCCTAAAACAGTAAATGAGTCACCTAAAACATAGTAAATGAGTCACCTAAACATAGGTCTAATAATAAAACCCTAAGTGTTCGCTTACTCCCAAGGGATATAACGGGATGCCATTACACGTAATGGAGCAGCTGCCGAGATTTTTTGCACTCGCTTACAGAGTTTCTGACGCCTGCATTTATCAATAATAAGACATAACCTTTCCTTTTGTCACCTACCAGTATTTTAGAATGTAATTCCCACAAAATAAAAATCCATCTTAACTTTCTCCCTGAACATTTTGAATTGCGTCATTTCCGGCCTCACTATTTGAATGTCGATACCATATTTGGCGATTTGAGGCGCCTTCCGTAGTTTCCGGCTATGGAAAACGATCGATAAATTTGAACAAGGTTGTTGCTACCTTTGAAAAGCATATATTTCTCAGCCAAACCGATTTAACAAGGACTGTGATCATCAGTAATAGTTATAATGAAATGTTTGAAGCGTAAATAATGAGTGTTTATGTTTCAACTGCAACATTTTTTTTTTCTCTATTGTGACGAATGGGACTGCGTTGTAGCTCTGCCGAGACACACGTTTGTCACAGGAGCTACATTATTGCAGCTAACCTAAGCATAGTAACTGAGTCACCTAAACATAGTAAATGAGTCACCTAAAACATAGTAAATGAGTCGCATAAGACATAGTAAATGAATCACCTAAAGATAGTAAATGAGTCGCCTAAGACATAGTAAATGAGTCACCTAAAACAGTAAATGAGTCGCCTAAGACATAGTAAATGAGTCGCCTAAAACATAGTAAATGAATTACCTAAACAGTAAATGAGTCACCTAAAACATAGTAAATGAGTCACCTAAGACATAGTAAATGAGTCGCCTAAGACATAGTAAATGAGTCACCTAAAACATAGTAAATGAGTCACCTAAGACATAGTAAATGAGTTACCTAAACATAGTAAATGAGTCACCAAAGACATAGTAAATGAGTCACCTAAAACATAGTAAATGAGTCACCTAAGACATAGTAAATGAGTCACCTAAAACATAGTAAATGAGTCACCTAAGACAGAGTAAATGGGTCACCTAAACATAGTAAATGAGTCACCTAAAACATAGCAAATGAGTCACCTAAGACATAGTAAATGAGTCACCTAAGACATAGTAAATGAGTCACCTAAGACATAGTAAATGAGTCACCTAAGACATAGTAAATGAGTCACCTAAGACATAGTAAATGAGTCACCTAAGACATAGTAAATGAGTCACCTAAACATAGTAAATGAGTCACCTAAACATAGTAAATGAGTCACCTAAAACATAGTAAATGAGTCACCTAAGACATAGTAAATGAGTCACCTAAGACATAGTAAATGAGTCACCTAAGACATAGTAAATGAGTCACCTAAGACATAATAAATGAGTCACCTAAGACATAATAAATGAGTCACCTAAACATAGTAAATGAGTCACCTAAGACATAGTAAATGAGTCACCTAAGACATAGTAAATGAGTCACCTAAGACATAGTAAATGAATCGCCTAAAACATAGTAAATGAATTACCTAAACAGTAAATGAGTCGCCTAAGACATAGTAAATGAGTCGCCTAAAACATAGTAAATGAATTACCTAAACAGTAAATGAGTCACCTAAACATAGTAAATGAGTCACCTAAAACATAGTAAATGAGTCACCTAAGACATAATAAATGAGTCACCTAAGACATAATAAATGAGTCACCTAAACATAGTAAATGAGTCACCTAAAACATAGTAAATGAGTCACCTAAGACATAGTAAATGAGTCACCTAAGACAGTAAATGAATCACCTAAACATAGTAAATGAGCCACCTAAGTCATAGTAAATGAATCGCCTAAAACAGTAAATGAGTCGCCTAAGACATAGTAAATGAGTCGCCTAAAACATAGTAAATGAATTACCTAAACAGTAAATGAGTCACCTAAACATAGTAAATGAGTCACCTAAAACATAGTAAATGAGTCACCTAAGACAGTAAATGAGTCGCCTAAAACAGTAAATGAGTCGCCTAAGACATAGTAAATGAGTCGCCTAAAACATAGTAAATGAATTACCTAAACAGTAAATGAGCCACCTAAAACAGTAAATGAGTCGCCTAAGACATAGTAAATGAGTCGCCTAAAACATAGTAAATGAATTACCTAAACAGTAAATTAGTCACCTAAACATAGTAAATGAGTCACCTAAGACAGTAAATGAGTCGCCTAAAACAGTAAATGAGTCGCCTAAGACATAGTAAATGAGTCGCCTAAAACATAGTAAATGAATTACCTAGACAGTAAATGAGTCACCTAAACATAGTAAATGAGTCACCTAAAACATAGTAAATGAGTCACCTAAGACATAATAAATGAGTCACCTAAAACATAGTAAATGAGTCACCTAAGACATAGTAAATGAGTCACCTAAACATAGTAAATGAGTCACCTAAGACATAATAAATGAGTCACCTAAAGCATAGTAAATGAGTCACCTAAACATAGTAAATGAGTCACCTAAGACATAGTAAATGAATCGCCTAAAACATAGTAAATGAATTACCTAAACAGTAAATGAGTCACCTAAACATAGTAAATGAGTCACCTAAGACATAGTAAATGAGTCACCTAAAACATAGTAAATGAGTCACCTAAGACATAGTAAATGAGTCACCTAAAACATAGTAAATGAGTCATCTAAGACATAGTAAATGAGTCGCCTAAAACATAGTAAATGAATTACCTAAACAGTAAATGAGTCACCTAAACATAGTAAATAAGTCACCTAAAACATAGTAAATGAGTCACCTAAGACATAATAAATGAGTCACCTAAGACATAATAAATGAGTCACCTAAGACATAATAAATGAGTCACCTAAACATAGTAAATGAGTCACCTAAAACATAGTAAATGAGTCACCTAAGACATAGTAAATGAGTCACCTAAGACAGTAAATGAATCACCTAAACATAGTAAATGAGTCGCCTAAGTCATAGTAAATGAATCGCCTAAAACAGTAAATGAGTCGCCTAAGACATAGTAAATGAGTCGCCTAAAACATAGTAAATGAATTACCTAAACAGTAAATGAGTCACCTAAACATAGTAAATGAGTCGCCTAAAACATAGTAAATGAATTACCTAAACAGTAAATGAGTCACCTAAACATAGTAAATGAGTCACCTAAAACATAGTAAATGAGTCACCTAAAACAGTAAATGAGTCGCCTAAAACAGTAAATGAGTCGCCTAAGACATAGTAAATGAGTCGCCTAAAACATAGTAAATGAATAACCTAAACAGTAAATGAGTCACCTAAACATAGTAAATGAGTCACCTAAAATATAGTAAATGAGTCACCTAAGACATAATAAATGAGTCACCTAAAACTTAGTAAATGAGTCACCTAAGACATAGTAAATGAGTCACCTAAACATAGTAAATGAGTCACCTAAGACATAGTAAATGAATCGCCTAAAACATAGTAAATGAATTACCTAAACAGTAAATGAGTCACCTAAACATAGTAAATGAGTCACCTAAAACATAGTAAATGAGTCACCTAAGACATAATAAATGAGTCACCTAAAACATAGTAAATGAGTCACCTAAGACATAGTAAATGAGTCACCTAAACATAGTAAATGAGTCACCTAAGACATAATAAATGAGTCACCTAAAACAGTAAATGAGTCACCTAAACATAGTAAATGAGTCACCTAAGACATAGTAAATGAATCGCCTAAAACATAGTAAATGAATTACCTAAACAGTAAATGAGTCACCTAAACATAGTAAATGAGTCACCTAAGACATAGTAAATGAGTCACCTAAAACATAGTAAATGAGTCACCTAAGACATAGTAAATGAGTCACCTAAAACATAGTAAATGAGTCACCTAAGACATAGTAAATGAGTCGCCTAAAACATAGTAAATGAATTACCTAAACAGTAAATGAGTCACCTAAACATAGTAAATAAGTCACCTAAAACATAGTAAATGAGTCACCTAAGACATAATAAATGAGTCACCTAAGACATAATAAATGAGTCACCTAAGACATAATAAATGAGTCACCTAAACATAGTAAATGAGTCACCTAAAACATAGTAAATGAGTCACCTAAGACATAGTAAATGAGTCACCTAAAACATAGTAAATGAGTCACCTAAGACAGTAAATGAATCACCTAAACATAGTAAATGAGTCGCCTAAGTCATAGTAAATGAATCGCCTAAAACAGTAATTGAGTCGCCTAAGACATAGTAAATGAGTCGCCTAAAACATAGTAAATGAATTACCTAAACAGTAAATGAGTCACCTAAACATAGTAAATGAGTCACCTAAAACATAGTAAATGAATTACCTAAACAGTAAATGAGTCACCTAAGCTATAAGGAACTCATAGCTGGCAACATACTATACATTATCTACTCACAAACGTACTCAAATTATATTCTATCGAACACACGTAGACTCATATTTAAACTTTTGATGTTAAAGTCATACAAGCTGTCAGAATTTAATTTTGTTTTATATTAAAAGTTGCCAATATTCGTTGTTTTATACTAATTGCAGTTGAAATTTTTCATAATATCATACGTAAATAGCCTGGAACGAAGGAAATACGTCGCTGTTTGATTCTCTTGCATCCAGTAAAGCATTCAATGTTTACCCGCATAATATTCATATATTCTTGAATATGATCATATGACCATTGATGACCTACACAGTGACCTCATTCGGTAAAGCGTTTGCGCATGTGCGAAAGTGTTTGCTGATTAAAAGCACACGTTATAAATAAAAATATTGACGATCCTACGCGAAAACGACACAAAGGAGGATTCAGCAAGCTTTGTGTAAAAATAAAAAAAAACATGTTATACAGACCTACTCCATTTTTCAACACGTAAGCATAATTTAGTATTTTTTTCTCGGCTGAATCGTATTTTGACAGAATTGCATGTAGTTTTTTATATATTCTTTTTTTCAGGAGAAAACGCTAGGTGATATCTCTTTTTAAATTAAAGACTAAAGTAATGAACTTCATGTCTGTTTTTTTAAAAAAAAAATATAATCAAGGTAACTCAAGTGTTGTCAATAATATGCAGTGCAATTTGTTTACAATTTTCCCTTTATCGGGCCCCTTTGCAGAGCCTGGGTTTGTTTGTTTTTTATTTCATCACGTATTTTCGATTTTAAGTGTCATTCTTACTAAATACCATTATATAATATTAACTGATTACCCTGGGATCCAATTTCATAGATATATTTCTTAAATTATATTAATTCTAACCAATATTTACCTACAACATGCTTTCTGGTTATTCATAGCAGTTATCAGTGTCCTGTAAGCTTCGGAAAAGAAGCCGACTAATAATTAGGTGTGTTAATGGCGATTTCACCAACAGACATTCGAATTCTTCTCACTAATTACGACATTATAACATATTTTTTAAACCTGGCTTCTTGTTCAGAACATTTTATTAGTATAAAACATCGAATATTGTCAACTTTTAATATAAACTAAAATAATCAATTCTGAAAGCTTGTATGCCTTTAAGTAGTAGAAGTAAAAAGTATACAGTCACGTCTGCCCATGTGGTCACAACTATAAAGCAGTTACCTCTATTAAAAGGTCACATTTTTTATAGAAAATTTCATATGAATTGAACCTCTTTAAAAACGTCATCTGTCTTATAAGACCTCCTTTTCTTTGTTCCAAAGTTGGCCTTTTAATACAGGTTTGGCTGGAACACAAAATGTCCAGATTGAACTGTCATTCTTCAAGGCACATGTTCCACCCAATCTGTATCGTTCAGGAATAATTTGTATAATTCTTTGCAGGCGCGGTCCCGAATTTTATCTAAGGGTTCCCGCTCGGTGTGACAAAATCCCCGGTTTTTGGTGGGGTCTGTGTTGCTCATCTTTTTAGTTTTCTGTATTGTATTTTGTTCGTCTTCATTCTGCGTCTTGTGTGCCCAATGTTGCCAGTGTCTCTGGATTTTCCTCATCCGGTTTCTCTAACGATTTCTACTTGTACGCTTGAGCTGGATCCTATGGCAAAACTTTATAACCCCACACTTGGTTATAACAAGACAACAGTCGGGTCTGGATCTGGGTGTGGTCGATGGACACTGCAGGCTAGATGCCGCTTCACACTCAGTTTAGACTAGGAGTTTTGCTCATTGTTGAATACTCTACTGCGACTGTAAATTAATGATTAATTATTGCTTAAAGAAAACTGGTGAAATTACTGATTACACGACCTGGGTAAGACTTGCGATGACAACAATGAGTTCTGTACATGGCATTTTTAAAAACAATGATTTGAACTTATCCAAAATGGGAGGTACACATCTTCAATGTATGTGCAGTAAATGTGCATTTATAATGCAATTATAATGTAACGCGTATTTTCATTGGCTATCGAGGGCTGTCAAATCTGCAGTTGACATGCCTGAAGGAATGTTATATTCCTACGCCGAATGCACTTGTTTGTAAACAATATGGCTGACCCAAATAGTTCCGACTATGAATTTGACACTGATGACCTATTTAGGAGATAACTGTATTGTATTTGAAAATTTTCACTAATGCAATACTGAACATAAAAATGTATTCTTGCATAATCCTGGGTCTAAAAATCACAAAAATTAAAATTCCGGGAAATATTGTTGAACGACTTTGGCACATACACAACATGGCATCAGATGAAGACTTCCAGTTTAAAATATAAAGATCGTTATTTCGTGTACGCTTCAATTTAGATAGAATTTAACTAAAATAAGCTTCCAAGGTAGGCATTTTAATTATTTGTGTGTATTGTTGTACATATGACAATGTAGGATTCACGTTTTCAAGATGGCGGATCCATAAACAACTACATTGCTATTTTTTTAGCGGAAGGAATTTGAAAAGTGCATATATTTCGTCATATATTTGTATGTTTTCAAACTTGTGTGTACACGTTGGGAGAATTTCATCAGAATAGGAATAACAGTATTGTTATTCCTTAAATCCTAAATAGTGTTGGATGAATCATGTTATAAATTATACCAACTAGATACTCTCAAAGACGCGCTATGACTAGGTGACACACATGGATTTTTTTTTTAATCCAATTTGTCCAAAATACAAGGCATACATCTCTACAATGTGTGTGCAATCAATGTTGAAACTTTGCATAATTTTGAATGAAAACTTTTACAGTTACACATAATAAGTACCCCCCAAAGTATTTCGGAAGGAAGAAGGGCATTAATATGAGGCAGCTGCAACCTGAAACGTTCCCGAAGAACATTATTTTTTCTTCCTGTTTACAAAATATCAAGCTTAAAAATAACACTACCTAAAACTCTACAGCTGCAAACTTTTGATTTCTTGCACCAGATGATCACAATGAATGAGAATGCGCAATGGCAAATGATTAAAGATACGGTGTTATTCGCTTTGAGTTCGGGATTTTCCGTTTCATTGTTTCATTTTTATATGAAAAAAAAATCGATCACTTTATTTGCTACTCGCGTATTGTTTATATTGGAGATAGTTTATGTCATGTGATTTGTTTTTTAATTTATTTCCGGTTGGCAGCCATGTTGTTGAACATTTTGAAGTGCATTGGTACGTAACCTGTTCATGCTTCTACCATTAACGATCCCTTCGGGAGCGTAATAATTGAATATCATACCTGCGTCACCACTGTAGCTTTGAACTGTTAAATCAAATTCGCTTGCTTCATCACCAACACTAAATACTGAATATTTGGCGTATTTGGTGTGGCCCTCAAAGTCCTCCATATCAATTCTTAACTCGTGTCTACTATGTGTGGTTATTTCGTGTATAACTTCATTTCCTGTCAAAATAGTGAGCGAATGAGTGAGTCAGTGAGTGATTGATTGAATTTGGAAAATGTAACAATATCACCTGTATTTTCTTCACCCCCACACCCCTCCCCACCTTCACAACCAAAAATGTAGCGGGCTTATTTTTTTTTCCGAAAATCTATTTCAATATCTGAGAACGACAAAATAGTAAAAGAAGTTTAGTATATCGAAAATGTAATGAGAAGCCGCAAATAGAAGACGGTCGGGTACATACAATGCGATGCCTCAGGAAATAGGAGCAGAAAGACAAACAATAATCGACAAAGCACAACACCGAGAATGAAAGAAGAGTTTGAAGATACCAAAGTAGTCAGAATCCGTAAAAGATTGGGCAACATCTACTTCACTAGAAACCGAGTGTACACTCGGGTATTCCGGAAAAGTACACAGTTTCTGTTTCACCTGTGGTACCCGTCATATAACTCTTATTAAAAAATGTTACCATGGAAAGTATGTCTCACTTGATTGCAGATATAATTTCGCGTGCATTTGTGTGTAATGTTCGAATACCAGTATATGTGCTTTCGTTTTGAAATGTTTGTACAATTGAGGATTGTAAGGGAGTCCATGAAACATGTGTTTCATGTGGTGGCTGGCAACACACACAATGCGGTCTTATTGTAATGTTCTAATATATGTTATTCCATGCTAAGCGCTATTAATGCGACTATAGTCTCTCTCTCTCTCTCTCTCTCTCTCTCTCTCTCTCTCTCTCTCTATTGATCTCTAGATCTCTTGATTGAACCTGTTTCACATCTGCAGAATAACATATGATTTTTGTATTGCTAAATTACTGAGAAAACAGTCTGCATATGGTAGGCATGCCATTACATTCAGACGCATTAACCTGACTCCAAACCATCCCGGGTGCCGTCGTGGTCGTCTTCGTATATAGTAGTCAATCAGTGTCAATCAGCACTAACGTTGTTAGTTCGAACCCCATTCGTGGGGCTATGCTTACATTTTCTAGAATGCTAAGCTGCCAACTTACATGTCAGAATTTCTCGTTTAAGGACAAAGGATTGTCGCGTGCTGACAGGCTAATGCAGCACCAGAAAGTAGAAATGAAAATGTTAGGAGACCGTTCGGTCTTGTTCTTGGATAAAACTGACTGCCACGATATAACTGAAACATTGTTCAAAGTGTCGTTAAACAACATAGCCCCAACTCTGTATAAAGGCTAATGCTACAACATACATACCTAACCAATATTCCCCATTTGGATAGCCAAAACCTTCTTTGTATGTTTCCCAGTCTCTCTCGAAACTCAAAGACCCATTATATCGTCTCTGGATAATCTGAAATCCAATTAACCTATAATTTAATGGTTTTGTGCTAGGGTTAAATCTATGGTGTTTAATGCCAATTTCAGCAACATTTTAGTTGTATCGTGGCAGTCAGTTTTACTGGTGGAAGAAACCGGAGTATCCGGAAAAAACTACCGACCTGTCTCAAGTCACTGACAAACTTTATTACATAATGTTGTACCCTTCGCCCTGATCGAGATTCGAGTTCATAGCATCAGTGGTGATAGGCACCGATTGCATAGGTAGTTGTAAATGCAACTACCATACAATCACGTCCACGACGGACCCGTTAATGGTTTTGTAAGGATCAGGTCTACACTAAGCAGTCAAAGCTCGTTACACATAATATGTGTAAGTTCTATGATGTACCACTTCCTCGGTTTGTTCGACACCAGTGGCAACATTTCCTCGCTTTGTTCGACACCAGTGACAACACTTCCTCGCTTTGTTCGACACCAGTGGCAACACTTCCTCGCTTTGTTCGACACCAGTGGCAACACTTCCTCGGTTTGTTCAACACCAGTGGCAACACTTCCTCGGTTTGTTCGACACCAGTGGCAACGCTTCCTCTGTTTGTTCGACACCAGTGGCAACACTTCCTCGCTTTGTTCGACACCAGTTGCAACACTTCCTCGGTTTGTTCGACACCAGTGGCAACACTCCCTCGGTTTGTTCGACGCCAGTGGCAACACTTCCTCGGTTCGTTCGAAACCAGTGGCAACACTTCCTCGCTTTGTTCAACACCAGTGACAACACTTCCTCGCTTTGTTAGACACCAGTGGCAACACTAGCTCGGTAGTGAGCGTGCGTAAAAGATGATTATAGATGTTTCGCTTATCATTGTCACTATATCTTTCCTTCTTTCCTCGTTCATGATCTATTACACAATATGGCTTGCCACTGGATGTTTATAGTGGGTAACACAACGGGTGGTACCAACTGAGCAGAAACTGCTTATATTTAAGGAGATTATTTCCCTTTCAATGGGGTTAGCGTTGCTCAGTCTTGACTTTTGCGTGTAGTGTTTAATTATTCGCTTTTTGTCCTTTTTGATTAGCCATTGAATTTTATGTACTTTTGTGATGTACGGCCGCTGATAAGCCCTTCAATGGGGTTGGCGTTGCTCAGTCTTGACTTTTGCGTCTAGTGTTTAATGATTTGCTCTTGTTTTTGGTCTTTTTTAATTGGCCATTGAATTGTATGTACTTCTGTGATGTACGGTCTCTGATAACCCCTTCAATATCTTCCACTTCCCCTTTTTATATAAAATTAAATTGAAATTATAAACTAAAAAGTAACAAAAACTCAATAAATAATATATACCAAGAATTGCAGTTTTTGATCGATTTAATTCAATCTTAACCTATGCTTTTTCTATTATACCCTAATGAAAAGCAAGCTTAAACGGTGATAGAATTCAACAATATCAACAAAACGAACAATTACCTCTCCCCTCCAATCATTGAACACAAAAAACCCACAACATATGCCCATAGAAAATCAGATTTCGTTTTCATGAGTAAATGTGTCGGATTTAAACCGGTTAATAAAACCTCAACCCCCATTTTATTGTGGCGGTCAGTTTTATTGGTGGAGAAAACCACCGGTCTGCCACAAGTCACTGACAAACTTTATCACATAATATTGTATCGCCTGAGTGGAAATCGAGCTCACACTGTTAGTGGTGATTGTACTGATTGCATAGGAAGTTATTAAATCCAACTGCCATGCGACCACGACCACGACGGTTTCTAAGTCAAAGTACCGTAAAGCGGAAGTTAAGCTAAGGTGACATATGCATAAATATGCACATATACCCTCCAATAGTAATGTGTGTACCAAATATAATGAGCCAATGTTGTATGGTAATGGAGAAACTGACCTAATCACGAAACATGACGTAAATATAACAAAGTCAGTAAACCAATGCCGGGCCAGCTCCGGTTACGCATGCCAGACTTATAGATACCCTCCAGTGTGGACCACCAGAAAATAAATACCAGGCGAGACAAAAAGCTGCACATATTCTTTTCCACTTCAAACAACCATATTACCACAAGTTTTATGTTTGGTGGGGTCCGTGTTACTCATCTTTTTTAGTTTTCTGTGTTGGTTTTGTTGTTGGTTTATTTATCTTCGTCCTACGGTTTTCTCAAACGTTTATTTATCACATACCTGTGAATTTTTTTCTTAAGTTTCGGTTCGCATCGTTTGGTTATTTATTGATGTAAATATGCTCAGGAAAACCAAAAGGTCTAAAGAGGATAGCCAAAATCGCCTAATGTTGCCTATGGCTGAGTGAGATTAACAGTAGCTTATATTAGAAATGACTCCAAAAGGATAATCAGAAGCCAAACATCGAAGAGGACAGACAATGAAATGGCCAAAAGACTATAAACCTGGGGTGAACCCGGGTGGTTCGGACAGGGAAAACAGTTCCTCTACTATTGACATTATTTAGAAACAGTCAAGTTCAATAATAAATATATCATATCAAACTATACAGGTAAACGTGGGTTATTCATATGATAAAAAGTACTCACTGTCCATTTTCCATGTTCCGTATGCATATCACAGTACACAGGAATAGCCAGATCAGATCCGTCGGGATAAATGTTGTAGACTCCATCAGAATGTGTACCATTTATTTCTGAGCATTCTCTCGGCCTGTTTCCTCCTACATTAACACACAAAACATGCTATATACATGATGACATTGAGATCAAGTAAACGTTAGAGAATACCGAAAGCACAGTCAAAAAAGGACAATCCAGAGAAGCTGGAAACATAGTGTACAACAGACACAGGACGAAGACAAACAAAGCAAAAACACAACATAATATGTGTAGGGCACAACTACATGCAAACAAACACAAAGAACGTAAATAAGACATGAGCCCTCCTACAAACAACTAGAGGTAAAGACGAACCGAACATCGTTTTATGCGGATATCGTAACGGACATCACAACACGGAACTCAGAACGTAAAATACACATAATTGGACAACACAAAAAGCTTAAAAGATGATCAAATCATCAGTTGATGTGGGTTTATTGACATGTAATATATTGTAAGAATGTGTAGATTGAGGAAATATAGCTTTTCTGGTCCCCTGTCACATGTTGCCTGTTGAGCTTTGGGAACCTAGTGGTCAATCCAATTCACTTCAAAATATCAAAAGGATCAATCAAGGGAAAATTATATGATTTTATTATTTAATTCAAAATATAAACGTCAATATGATTTTTCTGCAGGATAAACACAATATTATTGCAGTGTATATTGAAATATAAAGTATATAGCACGCCCTAAGGACAGGGCGTAACTGTTTGACTCGTGTTTTGAGAATGCCACGGTCCTAATACATATTTTATAGTCCATAGCATCAAATGGGTAAGACACAAGTTATTCACTTTAGAACGTCTTCATCACACTCCTTTTGAATGATGTGTTATAAGCAGCAGTTGTATGAACATTACGTTGTTGATAGTGGTCATTTGTGGTAATCTGCAACACTAATGTCTATCATATCCTCTTGGCTCTATGGGTAACATGGTAGATGTCTTATATGAAGGAGGAACTGCTTCTCTTTCGCGAGCACATGTGTCCCCCTCGGTATTTGGTTGGGGTCCGTGTTGATCATCTTTCCAGTTTTCTGTGTCGTGTTGTGTTTTTCTTTTGTTTGTCTTTGTTATGTGTCTTGTGTACTCAGTGTTGTTAATCGTCTCGAGTGTCCCTTCGGGTTTCTCTTATTTTAATTTCATGTTTCCGCCGATATGTCAATTCCAATGCCTCTTTGCTATTTATTGAAAAAAAGCTCTATAATCATCATTGGCGTTTAATCCCACACATTTTACTGAAATATCTACACCACTAATATGTATTAGGGGAATCAAATTTACACCTTTTTATAAGATTTTTCTGTTAGATTTTGGAACTTTTCCTACTGTGTGATACATTTTGCATTTTATTTATTAATCAAACTGTTACCGAGCGAGAGTGAATCTCATCGTGAATGCTAATCTTTATCTTAATAATAATGTTCAAAGATAGTTAAGGTTATGGTGTTTAACGTCACTTTCAACAATATTTCAGTTATATCGTGGTGGTCAGTTTTATTGATGGAGAAAATCACCGACTTCCCGCATGTCTCTGACAAAATTAATCACATAATGTTGTATCGAGTACACCCCACCTGAGTGGGATTCGAACTCACAACTGATGATAGATACTGTTGCATAGGTAGCTGTAACTCTAACTACGATAAAATCACGATCGCGACGGTCCCCTGTTCAAATATACAGTAAAACCAAATCCTAAATAAACTAAAATCCTGTATAAGCCGAATACCTGTCTATTCCGAACAGGAAAGCTATAATAGCAACTTAGCATCTATTGATTGATTGGGTGATTGATTGATTGAATTATTAGTGCTTAGCTTCAACTTTAACAGTATTTCAGCTATATCGAGGCGTGTCTTAGAATTAGGTTATTTGAATATTGAAATACCTGACACATGGTGATTACTGTCACATTGTAGATCTATATTACATGTATGTGTATTATTACAGCAGGAAGTACACGAAATATGTCGTCCCTCGTCACTTCGTCCGAAAATACCTCCAACACTGTGTCTACAAAGCTATTCGTGTTTATGTTACTAGATGATTACCTTATTAAAGGGATATTAAAGCTCATTTTGGTAATTTGTTGTATCTCATGAAAACTTGCAATTGGTTCAATAAATGATATTTATGAAACATTAACCCGGTTTTTATCAATGAAATTTTGTAAAAGTGACATAATTGGTTGATAATTCTGTCATATCTTGCGGTCTTTGCCAATAATTGAATTTTTGCTTCCTGGACAAAAACTCATTTCGACCCTTTTAAGTGATATTTGAACGATATTAGGGATTGTATGGGCGTGCAAAGTATTTTTGAATTGTTTTTACAATTAATTTGAAAAGAAACAACCTTCGTCACGAGTTGAAAAAATATATGTTAAAACGAGCTTTAATATCCCTTTAGAATAACGTTTAAGCAGTGATGGTCCACAATGCCACCAATATTTAAAAAAACTCACAATCACCTCTAAACATCAACTTGTTGAAGGTGTGGTTTATGGTGTTTAACGCCACTTTCAACAATATTTCAATTATATCGTGGCGGTCAGCTTTATTGATGGGGGAAACCGGAGGACCCGGAGGAAGCAAGTCACTGACAAAAGTTATTTATGCCGTGGTGGCCATATTGGATTTCTAATCAGGACAAAAGCACAATTTTGTTTTGAAGGTTAATTCCGTGAATATTTATGTACAGCTTGAGTATTGCATGAGATGGATTTCCATCATTTGTCTTCATCTTAGATTTCCGATATGTTCTTCGGTCAAGTAATGACAGTAAAAATTGTAACCAGGGTTATCATGATTATGATATTTAACGCCACTTTCCACAGTATTTCAGTTTTATTGGTGGAGGTAACCGGAGAAAACCACCGATCTGCCGCAAGTCAATGACAAACTTTATGACATCATGTTGTATAGACTACACTTCGTCATGAGCGGAATTCGAGCTCACAACGATAGTGGTGATAGGCATAGGTTCATGTAAATCCAACTATCATACGATCACGACGTTCCCTTAAAATATAAACTCTAATAACTAATTATGTACTGTTCGGTTTTAAATGATATACAAGATTTAAAGTTATCTGAGTAACAAATCCATCCGATCAGCCTGATCGGGAGACATGTGCAATAAAATGTCGTTATTTATAGTAAAGTGGGCTGAAAGTTACTGATAAACAACAGCTGATAATGGTAAACATAAGCACAATGACATGGATGAGGACTCTTACGTGAATATATAAACACAACATCAAACACATAAAATTAGATTTCTTAAAAAGTTACATCTTTAGCATCCAGACTTGTAGTGGGGTTTGTGTTGCTTAATCCTTAATTGTGGCAGGTCGGTGGTTTTATCTGGGTAATCCGGTTTCCTTCACCAATAAAACTGACCGCCACGATATAACTGAAATATTGTTGAAAGTGGCGTTAAATACCATAACCCCACCCCCCCCCCTGATTCTGATTATTTAGATTCTGTGTAATGTTTTGTAAATCATTGTTCGTCCTTTCGTCCTTTTTCTTTTGGCTAGTGTAGTGTCTGGCGTTCTTCGATTGACGGCTTCTAATTAGCCCTTTTGGTATCGTCAAACCTTTCTTGCATATACAGTGATTAACACGACGTGTGTCACTAGTGGAGCAACTGCTTACCCTTCCGGTGCACCTGAGTTCACCCCCGTTGTTAGTGGGGTTCGTGTTACTCGATCTTTAGCTTTATGTTTACGTGTATGTTTTGTAGATCGTTGTTTGTTCTTTTGTCCTTTTTCTTTTGGTCATTGTGTTTTCCGTCTTTCTTCGATTAACGGCTTCTGATTACCACTTTGGTAATGTCAACAGTGATTAACGGAATTTTGGAGCCGTGTTTTCAACATGCCTCTGTTAGATCGGACAACTCACTTCTGTAAGCTACGAGTTACCTGTTCATAAGTACAACCCATGTCATACAGTATTGCTGCAGATTCTGTCATATATTTCTGTACATAGCAAACCTTTAAAAATAATACAAAGCCGTCAATAAGGATTTTACAAAAGATGAACAATTGAATTGAATTGAAAACAATATCTCTGTATTGAGGTAGAGTAGAAGGTTGTCAGGGAGGTATATGAAATTTCCTTCTGAAAAATATCCTGACTGTTTACTAGCAAGGCATTGTATTTAATAAAACCAAGATTTGAATTCATGTCTACTCCTTATATACTTTCTGATTTTTATAAAAGGTCTATGTATGCTATGTCCTTAAATTTGGGAGGTTATGGTTATGGTGTTTAACGCCACTTCCATCAATATTTCAGCTATATCGTGGCGGTCAGTTTTTTTTATGGAGGAAACCGAAGTACCCGGCGAAAACCGCTGACCTGCCACAAGCCACTGACACCATTTAATGTGAAGGAAATTCTAGAAGAATTATTTCAGACTCGGATAAAAGCTGAAATATAACATCATGGTGCAAGAGCGATGTAAACAAAAATAATCAGGATCTGTAATAAGCAATCAACCATTCATACATGAATTGATGGCTTATGGTGTTTAACGCCACTTTCAACAATATTTCAGTTGTATATCGTGGCGGTCAATTGTATTGGTGGAGGAAACCGGAGTACCCCGAGAAAACCACCCACCACAAGACACTGACAAACTTTATCACATCATGTTGTATCGAGTGCACCTCGCCTGAGCGGGGTTCGAACTCGCAACGTTAGTGGTGATAGGCACTAATTGCATAGGTAGGGCGAGGCGTACAACATTATGTGATAAAGTTTGTCAGTGACTTCCGACAAGTCGGTGGTTTCCTCTGGGTACTCCAGTTTCTACCACCATTAAAACTGCCCGCCACGATATAACTGAAATATTATTGAAAGTGGTGTTAAGCACCATCAAACAAACAAACATTAATTGAATGTGTTCCTATGTTGATCACTGTCACACATAAACTGATAGAATTCGAAGGTATCAAATATTAGATTAGTGAATGAAAAAAAAATCTACCAATCAACATAATTAATTTCAAAGACTTAAATTTCAAAAGAAACAGGGGCCCGGGTGGCTCAATGAGTTAGGTAGTTGGATTACCTAACAACTCATACAAGCCTATTACCAATATGGCGTGGGTTCGTTCCCGGCTTTGTAAATTACAAAAAGGGTGCACTCGACTCGCAATCGCAAGTGATAAAGTTACAAGTTGCTTGTCCATGGTCGGTGGTTCTCTTCGGGTACTCCGGCTTCTTCCACCACTAAAACTGGTCGTCATGATATAGCTGAAATATTGCTGAAAGTGGCGTTAAACACCAAACATCAAATCAAATCAAATCAAAAGAAAACAACCTCGTCATCTGAACAAGTAGTGATATGTTGACATTCTGGTTGGTTTTCTACTCCACTACATGACTGACACGTCTGACCGCAATCTAAAAATAGATTTGACAAACTATTAGATCTATAGAGCGTCGTCTTAACGCATGGGCACGTAGGGTAGTTGCCCGGGGCCCCACTAGAATAAGGACCCCATGCTTATTTATGTATGTTGCGTATTATTTGCATAGCATGTTTTTTTTCAATGTTTAAACAATGATTTTGTTGGAAGTACCAATACAATAAATATATGTTTTATTTTATCGACATTTACATTTTTATACCTGTGAGTTGTTGTGAAGGGAGGAACCCCGTGTACTACTTTGCCCGGGGGCTATAATGCTGTTAAGACGGCCCTGGATATATATCAACATAACCGAGTATGTTTATTAAATACAAACGGGCTAATCAAATTTCAGGGCATGATTATCCCATAGGCTAGTATAAGCTACAGTCTATGGCACCTCAGCCTGGGGATGGGGAGGGGAGGGGGGGGGGGGGGTTGGGGGGGGGGGGGGGGGTGCTCATTCTAGTTTATTTCAAGCTAGGTAAATGGCGCTAAAATATATCATGAGTAAAAAAAAATCAAGACAGATGCAGGCGAGTTAGAGGGTTGCTCCTTCTGAAAAGGGGGAGGGGAACATAATTCCATTAGCCTAGGGACCCAGGTCATAATTCCGCCAAAAGACAAATTTCATAAAAATGCACTAATCTATAGTGTAGTATCCTATGCTAAAATTTCAAGCATTTATTTATTTATCTTTACACTTATTGTCACGGATTTCACGAATTTCACGGATTATTTCGCTTTGTAAAGTGCACGATTGTCAGTGGTGTAACTTCCATTGAGGCAAACGAGGCAGTTGGATTACTGTTGCCTCGGTAAAAAATCAACACCAACAATTAGGCGTTTCATTTTTCTTTTTAATGTGGTATTGGAAGGATAAAATTTGTATTGTAATTTGATTCAAATAAGCCATAACTATTCATTTTAAAACAAACCAAAAGTCTTTTCCTTACCTAAAATGTCCGTCGCCTCTGGGGAATGCGCACAACAGACCGGCTGCCTCGGTAATAATTGCCCGCAAGCTACGCTTGTGATTGTGGTATTCTAAACCATCCCATATATAATCTAAATATATAACATCCGGACAATGTTAAATAATCTCGATCAGGGCTAGGCGTACAACATTATATGATAAAGTTTGTCCGTGACTTGCGGCAGGTCGGTGGTTTTCTCCAGGTCCAGTTCCACTCTGATATTGCTGCAAAATTGTTCACTCGACGTTAAACAACAATCACTTACTCACTCATTAAAATAATCATACAATGTACACAATTTCTTTGGAATTCCTGAGCATATATTTGATAGGGGCAGTTTTTGCTAGTTGTTCGATTTTCCAATAAAAGAAAATAATTATATGGAAAGTCTTCATGATACAAGAGCTTTATTAAGCTATATACTCACAATATCTGTCCAGGCAACACAGAAGGAGGTAGAGTAAACCTAGAGCTGAAACGATGATATCAACATATAATAATTAGGTTGGCTTATGGTGATTAACACCACTTTCAACAATACTTCTGATATATCGCAGGGGCGGATCCAGGGGGAAGGGGGGGGTGGGGGGGGGGGGGGGTGGAGGAGCACCTGGGGGGGGGGGGGGAGCACCTGGACCGCGCCCCGCTTAAAATTGGTAAAATATGATTTTCCGGCGCAAGTTTTTTAAGTGCGCCTCCTCTAACTTTAAATGATGGATCCGCCCCTGTATCGTGACGGTCAGTTTTATTTGTTGAGGAAACCGGTACGCCCAGAGAAAACCACAGACTTGTCGCAAGCCACTAACAATCTTTATCACATAATGTTGTATCGAGTACACCTAGCAATGAACGGGGTTCGCACTCACAACTTTAGTGGTGATAGGCACTGATTGCACAGGTAGATATAAATCTACCTACCATACGATCACGACCACGGTCCCCCAGGTTCAAAAATAACAAACGACTAAATATGAGACGTTTTAGGGTTTGCTTTCTTTACATTAAACAATAAAAACGTAGATATATAATTTAGTGTGCTCGCCGTATTTCTTGAAAACTTTCATCAGGTATGCTCAAGTAGAAAAAAATGTGAAAGCCAAATAGTTCAAAGATCATTGTGATCAAGTAAACCTAAGCACCTAACAGGATAGCCAAACTATTTCCTGGTTACCTTTTGTTTAATTAATGTATGAATTGAATTCAATTTTAAATTTAATGCTTACTTTTCTCTAGTTCATTACAGCATGAAAAAAAACCCAATAAAATATATTTTCAGAGCACTCTGAATAATTTATTTATATTTTTTCAGACTTAGAATTAATTTAACATTTAAAATGACCTGGGAAATCCATTTTATTACAAATAATTGTGTAATTTGTTGAGGAAAATATGATCATTCGGAATAAATTGAATTCGGGCCCATAATCAGATACCACTATCTGATAGTCCAAAATAAGGTTCGGATAATTAGAATGCTCGGTTAATACAAAATAAAAATGTTGTTTCAATCGAGTGTGACATAACGAATGTAGATTTTGCACCACAATAAGATGACGGGAAGTACAGAGTATAGATTAATTCTTCAAAGCGATATATTCAAAAAGTAAAGAACATACAGAATTAACTTAAAGCTTATCAATGTTAGTTTGACACCACTTTAAACAATATTTCATTTATACCGTGGCGGTCCGTTTTATTGGTGAAGGAACTCAGAGTACCCCCACCGACTTGCCGCAAGTAATTGTCAAACTTTATCACATAATATTTGCACATAAGTACATCACGACATGAGCGGGATTCGAACTCACAGGTTTAGTGGCTATAGGCACTGATTGCATATATAGTTGTAAATCCAACTACCACGACCACGACGGCCCACAAATATTCTTTCTAATTTATATCTTACCATACATATTGGTCGCCAGTTGTGATCAAACAAGAATGTGTAAATTCTAATACGTTGATAATAAACAATCTTGTCTTATCTGTAAGTTCCTTGTGAATATTTAACCGCGAACAGACACTACAAAATAAATACATAAACATGCCAGGACTTGTATTTCCAACGCCATATGTCATTATCCTCGCTCGGTTGTTTTCTTCAGTGAACTAAGGTCAAATGTGATTGTTTGTTTTGTTGCTATTAGGTGGTATTATTGCCCGTCACTGTTTAAACTTTCTTAGGGGGGGGGGGGGGAGGGGTTCAGTGAGTTGAGGTGTGAGGTGATTGTTCGTTTTGTTGATATTTGTACACATGTAACTGTTGCCATCAATGTTTATACTATCTTTTCTTCGCATTGGTGGTGTATTGGCTAGCGTGCGTTCCTCGAGTGTGGAAGACAGTGGGTTCGAGACCCGATCGGGTCAATTTAAAGATTATGCAATTTGTATTTGTTGAATCTGCGCTAAGCACGCAACATTAAGGAGAAAGAGTAAAGACTGGAAAAGGTCACTGGTTGGCTCGGAATCAGGATAATGTGTCCGGATCGGGAGGCATGTCTATCCGCGGAGTATTGTTTCAGTGGGCTAGCACTATAAAAATCCAACTCAGTGTGTTGGTCTAGTACAAAGCGTACCTCATTGTCATCTCAATGAAAATTAACTTGTTCTCGCAATAATATATCTGATAAATTGCTGAGTTGGCGTTAAACAACAATCGCTCACTCATATACGTTATATTAATAGGGAGAAGTTATTAGTGATTAAAAGAAGGTCTAACCTTTATAATTAGAAAACAATAGCATATGATTTGTTTAGAAAACTAAAAATATACAGTTGATATTAAAAATACCATATCATAACCTATATTAAATATATCATAAATTGTCAACGACCTGGTGGCCATCCCAACCGATGATATCATCACCTTTAACAACAGACCAAGCAGAAATTCAAATAACAGACAAATAAAAGTGCTATCAAGCAGAGACATGTCTGATGAAAGCGGTACCTATATAATTCTTTTAAAAATAAAAACTATTTGCTTCACTGGGAGATAGCATTATATTGGCCGAAATACACATACTTTAAAATGTCGAAATGAAGATGATCAGTATTACAGTAACCGTACAGAGTGCGATCTTATGTATAGGCACAATGGGCAGTTGTCCGGTAGTCCCACAAGCAAATGAACCCCATACTAATCTATGTATGTTGTATACGGCCTGATTTTTTATTTTTAAACACTGATTTTGTTGAAAGTATATCAATACAAGAAATATATGTTTAATTTTATCGACCATTTATAGTTTTATTTCTGTGAGTGTTTGTATAGATAGGGGCCTCAGTGCACTGCTTTGACCGGGACCATATTGCTGATAAGACGGCCCTGACCGTACGTCATTCATCAATTACACTTCATGAACATGTATCCGCTGTACATAGCATGGAATAGGCCAATATTGCTTATGTATGTTGGTTGCATTAATTGATATTTTCGTAAAAAAACTCTTTTCTTATGACTTAAAATACCATACTTTCATTTTACAGACACCGGCGTCTACTACCTCCTTTATGCTTTATAATGGCTGATACCACCCGCGTACGATAGCTACTAGTTAGTCTTCAATGTTTACACTGTCCCTAGTCCAACAATAAAAGATTCCATACTTTTTTCTCGTACTTTTCTATTCTGCTTCATCTAACTTTCCGTCATGGATGATATAAAGGTATTTTTAGTATCATTTAATTTAAAATACTAACGTCCTCTCTATAGGCCATGCCTACTCATATTATTTCCGAATCAAACTTTCGTTATTGTTTCAAAATTATTTTACATGTACTGGTTATTTGACAAAGGTAATATTTTTATGGATATAAGCAACGCTAATTCAACAGGAACACAGTTCAGATCTCGTACACATTGTACGAGATTTAGAATCATCTGAACGAAAACCGGCGACAGACGTGTTGGTTGAAAACGAAAAGATGTTCGGTCTACTGGAAGCAGATTTTTTGACGATGTTCGACGAATGAATAAAAGACAGGTTATAAGACCCTCTACTTTTTGTGCTAAGCCCAGTTTTCATGTAAAGCATTTTTAAATGCAAAGATCTGTCGGTGTCATCCGAAGTTGTTTCCTTTCTCTTTCAAGTTTCATGAACATCTATTTCATTTGTTTATTTTTTAAGAATTATGTATGTTGAGGAAAAAAGTTATGATAGTTTTGTGTAGATGTTATTTATAACGTCTCTCGACGAGTTGACTGCATTTAATCTATATTCTAGTATCCTGGCAGTGCCAGTGCCAGTAGCCGGCATATTCTGCAGAAGGAAAATCTCAAAAGTTTGATCCAAATTTATGACAGTATGGTCTGCTCAATCTTCAACTACACTTGCAGTGTATGTCAAATTGGAAATACAAATAGCTTGGATAAAATAAACGAAGTACAAAGAAAAGGACTAGCATTGTGTCTGGACTTTCCAACTCAATCAAATTTACAGACATTAGAAGTAGTAAGCAGCACTTTACCAGTAGATTTGAGAAGAGATGAAATTGCAATTAGGCAATTAGGCAAGATCAATTCATATAAGAATACCATCCCAATTAAAAGAAAGTTAGAAATATGGAAAGAAATAGAAGAACCAGAAAGACATATATCACCACTAGGAAAAATGTACCAGCAAGCTGAATATATGAAAACAACAGAAAATATCGATGTTAACTGCATAGAACCACAATATGAATATCAGGGCCTAGTATCAACCATCCATCCACCAGGCTACTGGAGAAACCTTGGCAGTTCAAAATCAAGGACAAAACAACAAGAAGAAGCATGGAAAATAATTATTCTGGATTTGCTAAATAATCAGCCATCCAATTCAGCAGTCACATTTACAGACGGCTCGTGTTCCGGCAATCCTGGACCCTGTGGATCTGGTGCAATTATTTTCCACAAAGAAGAAAATATAGAACTCAAAAGAGCAGTTTCCAACAGAGGCTCCATTCTTCTTGCAGAAATAATTGCAATAAAAATTGTACTTGACTATGTATATGCTACTTCATCAAGGTATCAGGATAACTCGGTACCTGGACATCTCGATACTGAACATATGCGACATTTCGGCACTCGGTACTAGACATATCGATACTGAATGAAAGGCAAATCGGTACTTCCAAGGAAATAATAATTTGATTAATTTTAAAAACTTATTTTGTATTTCTTTTTTACATTTAGACGTCGTTTATACAAATTTGTATGTGTTTCTTTTTCTAATCATCTTTAATCAAATTGACATCAAAGAGACAATTCATTAATATTTGTAAATAACTTTTGTTTTGATATTAACTAAGTCCCTTTATCAATAAATCATAGATAAACTTAACGAGATGATTGTTTTCATTTCTGTTTTGATTACATAGCTGTTTTAATTAGATAGCTTTTGCATTTGGTTAATATGGAACACATATTAGTGAATACACAAAAGTAAAACAGTAACGTTTGTGTCATATATTAAAGACCTACTAGTACAAACATATTGACAATTAATAAATACCAAACAACTGTGGTCAGTACCGAATTGTCTCATCCATTTGTCTACGTTCTTAGTTCTGTGGTGTGATGTCTGTTACGATTTCCTCATAAAAACAACATTCGGTTCGTTTTCACTTCCAGTGGTTTGTAGGATGGCCCGTGTCTTATTTTCTATAAACCGGGGGTGAACTCGGGTACTCTGGAAGGCCGAAGGGTAAGCTCAAGTGGCACCCGTCGTGTTCATCTAGTTACAAACCCAATGATAAGTGTATGTTTGTACATGCTTGTGTATATTATGTTTATTCCTTTTTATGCCTACGTTACGTGCTTGTTTGGGTATAGTGTGTTGTGTTTTTTTAAATTTGATTAGTCTTCGTCTTGTGTCTTGTGTATTCAATATTGTCTGTTTCTCTGGATTGTCCATGTTTGATTGCCCCTTCGGTTTTCTCTAACGTATATATGTACGTAAAACATGTGTGAAACGGCTTTGTTTTGATTGTGGTTTTTTGTTTGTTTGTTTTTTTGCTTGTTTGTTTTTTTGTTTGCTTGTTGTTTTTTAAGAAAAATTTGAATATATGAATCTCTTGCTCCCTTAGCTGGGTATTGGAATAACGACCTTATGACGGGAACTGTGAATTCGATTGTAGATGATGTTGTTTTCGGGGTACCTCGTCTCGATTACCTCCCTTTAGCGGGAGCTCGTGTGGTCCACATGTTGATTTTTTGCTTTATTGCTAGTTTGTGCTTGTCTTACGCTATTTAAAACAACCTAAGAAAAGTTTTTAAATACCAAATTGGGAATCAAAAGCAATAAATATAAGAATTTACAGAGAGTACATAATGGCCAAAAGAAAAGAACAAACAATGAACTACAAAACAATACACAGAAAGCTAAAGATTGTGCAAGACCCACTAAACCCGGGGAAGAATTCAGGCCTCCATTAATGCCACCTTTATGTACATTTTCCCGTATATAGTAAAAACTGAAGCTACAGTTTGATTGCAAGCTTTTCTTGTTATTTGTAATATCGGGGGAATGGGATCATTTACACATCATTTATGATAACCATGTTTGTAACGGACAGAAACAAAGAACAAAAAGATAGACAATTAGTATTACCGTCATAGACACGTATACTATCCGTACGCTAAACAACGATATTTAGCAGAATGGCAGATGCACACCTGTACTTAGATAATGTTTACAGGAGGTAGAACTAGCATCATCATCGGAACCCATGGGTGATCATTGTCTACCACTTCTCTCCCTCAACACACGTGTGTATTAGTTTCCATAGATTGGCCACTCTTGATTGCCCCTTCGGTTGTCTCTAACGTTTAATCACGGTTGTTGTTCTCGTTCTAAATCAATCATGCATGAACTTTAGCGATCTTACTTTGACCAATGAAAATATTGATAACACAATTTGTCTTTGTCGAGATATATCAAATCTTCGAGATGTGTCATGATTGGCTAATTGTTCTAATACATTATTCATGAGCAATAAGTAAATCATATAACAGTCACGTGTTAGAAGGGAACGATTATGACTCAAAAACCCGTAAAATCAAAAATGAATATTACAAAGGATAAATCAAAGTACTGAAGTAAACATCCGGGCACAAAACAAAACAACAGCAAAAAAATAAAGGTAAAACCAAATATTAGAACAAAATCTCGGACATCACTAAAAACCCTAATGTGAAGCCAGGTGTTCCGGAAGTATTAGCTTCTCCCGGTCAACTAGTGTTACCATTTGCGTCCAAAGGAATGAGACAAGAATTACAAAATCTAAGAATATGTTACCATTTCACACGTTTAATGTAATTTTCGAATCATCATCTTAGCAGATTTTAAAGAGTAATAATATCCACGCCAAGTGTACCAGTTAATTCCTTCACCATGCGAACTGGTTCCCGACAAGTATCGACCATTCAGATTGGACTTGTGACATGCTGCGTACCACCATCCGCCATGATAACTGTTGGCACAATTAGTTTGATATTTGTCATTATCTCGATCTATAGTTGTGAATTTCATTCCGTCGTGAAGAGTAAACGAGTCACCTAAAACATAAGGAACTCATGTTGAAATGTGGAACATCCTATGCATTCATTATCTACTCACAGACGTACATAAATTATATTTTTATCCAACACATGAAGACTCTTATTTAGAAAATACTTTTGATGTTAATCAGTAGAAGGAAAAGATATACAATCGCACCACACATGTTACCTCTATTAAGCAGTCACCTGTATTAATAGGTCACATTTTTTTCTCCTGTCATAGAAAACGCCACATGAATTGAACCTCTTTTAAAAGGTTACCTGTCTTATTAGACCTCTTTTTCTTTGCTCCAAAGTTGACCTTTAATACCAGTGTCTCTGGATTGTCTATTCTTGACTTCCCCATCTGGTTTCTCTAACGTTTTTCTACTTGTACACCTGTTCTGGATTCTATGGTAAAAATATTATAACCCCACCCTTGGCTACAACAAGACAGAAATCGGTTCAGGGCCTGTGTGTGGTCGATGTAGACTGCAAGCTAGGGGCCGTTTTACATTAATCTTAGACTATACGTTTTGTTCCTTGTTGAAGAATAAAACTCTATTCCTATACTTGAATAAAATCATACTGGGTTTCACAGAACCCTATGACTAGTCTGCTTTCTATTTATAATATGCAGTACTCAGTCAATGCTCAAGTACAATTTGTTGATTTTGTTGGTCATTTAAAGAAATATCTACTTTAAGTAACGGCGACCATCTAGAATGCATTTCAGAAATATCAAATTAGGCGTGGAAGGAGAACACCCGTAGACTACCCCAACCTCGTTTGGATCAAATTGGCACAATTTTCAAAGGCCTGTTTACAACATTGATAATAGAATATCATACCTGCGTCTCCACTGTAGATTTTAACTGTTAACTCAAATTCGCTTGTTTCATCACCAACACTAAATACTGAATATTTGGCATATTTGGAATGACCGTCAAAGTCCTCCATATCAATTCTCAATTCGTGACTACTATGAGTTGTTATTTCATGCATAACTTCATTCCCTGTGAAAATAGTGAGCGAGTGACTTAGTCGGTGAGTGAGTAAGTGAGTGAATGTGCAAGTGAGTAAAAGAGAGAGTTAGCGATTTAAATAACGCCATATCAGCAACTTATGACGAAAATTTGTAGCATTCGCTTTGATGATGATGATGACGTCTGTTTTCTACTAGTCTAACGCGCTTAATTGAGCGACTTTCACAATTAGGCCATAACTGCATTTTCTAAAATGCTAAACTGCCAACTTACATGTCAGAAATTCGTTTAAGGACAAAGGGCTGTCGCGTGCTGACGGATTAATGCAGGACCAAAAAGTCGTGATTGCAATGTGAGACATTTGGGTCTCTTGCTTGGAAACAGAGTCAATCCAATATTTATTCTGGACATTGTTTTATGATTTCAAATGAATTGATCAAATAGTACATTAAGCTATGTAATTGTGAAAATCATGACATTAACAAAACAACGACAACAAGGGCCGGTCGTGGTTGTACAGTGTACTCATACAACAGTATGTGATAAAGTTTGTCATTGGCGGGTCGGTTGATTTCTCATGGTATTATGGTTACCTCCACCAATAAAGCTGACAGCCACTATATGACTAAAATATGGCGTTAAACACCATATCCCTAACTTGCGGTCATATAATAATAATATAATAATAAGATAATCCATGTAATCTGTTGTTGAACATTTAAAATATTTCTTCATGGGGATTATAAACACATTTAAACAAAGTATTGCAAAAGTGTTCGACGGCACAACCGTCTTCGTCAGTTGCAAAACATAAACTACCAAGAGATACAAAGAAAAACAAGACAACGTGCAATTATGACGTCGTAAAAAAATATTAACTAAAATTGATGTTGGTGAAACAGAATCAATGTTAAAGGATCGGATACAAAATCATCTTTCTGATATCAGAACATGTAAAAAAAAATATGACAAGCCGGTTTCAATACATTTTAATTCAAAAGGCCATTCCATCGACGATTTCAGATTTGCAGGAATAGAAATTTCAGGAAAAAATAACACAATATATAGGCAAACCCGCGAATCACTGTTTATTAACACTCAACAAGAGGGTATAAACAAAAGAAAACTAGAACTGTGAGTGACCTCACTGAGTGATACCCCCCGCTTGCAATACTATGATGTTCAAACTTTGGAATACAGGTATATTAGCAAGTTACCTATGAATAAAGAACGGATATGGAGTAATGTCAAGGAGATAACATCCCATCTCCAAAATAAACTAACCAAGAACATACATCTAGGGGTCGCCTCAAGGTCTTCAACAAAGTGGGATTGTTTAAAACCAATACGGTTTCATCAGTATGCATAAGGATTACAACATTTCCTAGCTTTTGTACAAGAGGATATAGGTCATATCAAATGTTCATGATTCAAAATTAATTCTTTATTCTAGAGTAGTTTTTATATTGCAAATATCCAGATGTGAAAAGGTCAATTAAAATCTTATTTCATTCAGGAATAGCTATGCTTACATCACCTTCCAAATTTTTGACAGGAACCATATTCCTTCACGCACATCTGCAGGCAGTGTATTACAACTGCGTAAAGTTTCATTTAAATCCAATGAGCCGCTTAGGAGGAGTTGTGCTTACAAGCCCATCTCTCCATACAGAACGTATTTCAGAGTATAAGTTAAATTACCACCCCTTCCAAATTTCGGACAGCAACCATATTCCTTCATGCACATCTGCAGGTAGTGTATTACAACTGTGTACAGTTTCATAAAAATCCAATAAGCTGTTTAGGAGGAGTTGCGCTTGCAAGGTACATGCCCTCCTTCTTTTCGTGAAAATACAAGTTGAATTATCTCCCCTTCCAAATGCTGGACAGTGACCATATTTCTTCATGCACATCTGCAGGTAGTGTATTACAACTGTGTACAGTTTCACAAAAATCCAATAAGCCGTTTAGGAGGAGTTGCGCTTACAAGGTACACGACCCCCTTTTTCGTGAAAGTATAAGTTGAATTATCTCCCCTTCTAAATTTTAGACAGCAACGGTATTCCTTCATGCACATCTGCAGGTTGTGTACTACAACTGTGTAAAGTTTCATAAAAATTCAATAAGCAGCTTAGTAGGAGTTTCGCTTACAAGGTACATGCCTCCCCCTTTTCGTGAAAGCATAAGGTGAATCATCTCCCCTTTTAAATTTTGGACAGCAACCATATTCCTTCATGCACATCTGCAGGTAGTGTACTACAAATGTGTAAAGTTTCATAAAAATCCAATAAGTCGTTTAGGAGGAGTTGCGCTTACAAGGTACATGCCCCCCTTTTCGTGAAGTAAATTTTGGAGAGCAACCATATTCCTTGATGCACATCTGCAGGTAGTGTACTACAAATGTGTGAAGTTTCATATAAATCCAATAAGCGGTTTAGGAGGAGTTGCGCTTGCAAGGTACATGGACGGACGGACAGACGGACGGACGGACGGACGGACAGGATGATTCCTATGTACCCCCAAACTTTGCTTGCGGGGGGTATAATGATTAGTCTAACAGGTCTTGAATTAAACAAGTTTGATTTTGAGCTTTGTGTATTTTATTTATTCATAATGTTCAGGATCAATTTTAGTTAATAATTTCTTTACGACGTCATAATAACACGTTGTCTTGTTGTTGTTTTTTTTTGTATCTTTTGGCAGTTTATGTTTTGGAACTGACGAATACGGTTGTACCGTCGAAAATTTTTTCAATACTTTGCTTAAATGTATAACAAGATAAATATATCTCTACTAAGGCTACGCTAGTTTTCCTCCGGGTGCTCCGGTTTCCTCCACCAATAAAACTGACCGACACGATATAGCTGAAATATTGCTAAAAGTGTCTTTAAACACTATAACCCAACTCTGTATCAAGGCTAAAACCTTCTTTGTAAAGGTTAACGTTACAACTTACATACCTAACCAATATTCTCCGTTTGGATAGCCAAAACCTTCTTTGTATGTTTGCCAGTCTCTCTCGAAACTCAAAGACCCATTATATCGTCTCTGGATAATCTAAAATCAGATTAACTTATAATTTAATAGCTTTGTGTTAGGGTTAAAGCTATGGTGTTTAACGCCACTTTCAGCAACATTTTAGTTGTATCATGGCAGTCAGTTTTACTGGTGGAGGAAACCGGAGTACCTGTCGCAAGTCACTGACAAACTTTATCACATAATGTTGTATACCTCGCCCTGATCGAGATTCGAACTCACAGCATTAGTGGTGATAGTCACTGATTGCATAGGTAGTTGTAAATCTAACTATCATACGATCACGTCCACGAAGGCCCGGTTAATGGTTTTGTAATGATCGGGTTCACATCAAGCAGTCAAAGTCAGACATAATATGCGTACCACTTCCTCGGTTTGTTCGACACAAGTGGCAACACTAGCTCGGTAGTGAACACGTAAAAGATGATCATAGATGTTTCGTTTTGTCGTCACAATCCTTCCTTCTTCCTCGTTCATGATCTATTACACAATATGACTTGCCACTGGATTTTTATAGCGGGTAACACAACGAGTGGTATCAACTGAGCAGAAACTGCTTACATTTAAGGAGATTATTTCCCTTTCAATGGGGTTCGCGTTGCTCAGTCTTGACTTTTGCGTGTAGTGCTTAATGATTCGCTCTTTTTTGTCCTTTTTGATTGGCCATTGAATTGTATATGTTTCTGTGATGTACGGTCTCTGATAACCCCTTCAATATCTTCCACTTTCCTTTCTTTTTAAATAAAATTAAATTAAAATTATAAACTAAAAAGTAACAAAAACTCAATAAATAATAAATACCAAGAATTGCAGTTTTTGATCGATTTAATTTAATTTTAAGCTGTTTTTTTCTGTTATACCTTTATGAAAAAAAAGCTTAAACGGTGATAGAATTCAGCAATGTCAACAAAACGAACAATTACAATTATCTCTCCCCTCAAATCACTGAACACAAAAAAAAACACAACATATGCCGATAGAAAATCAGGTCCCGTTTTCGCGAATACGATTTTAAACCGGTTAATAAAACCTAAACCCGCCATTGGTTTGGCTTGGCTTGGTTTGGTTGGGTTTATGATGTTTAACGCCGCTGCCAACATATTTCAGCTATATCGTGGTGGTCAGTTTTATCGGTGGAGAAAACCACCGACCTGTCACAAGTCACTGACACACTCTATCACATACTGTTGTATCGCCTGAGTGGGAATCGAACTCACAATGCTAGTGGTGATAGCAATGATTAACTATGAAGTTATAAAATCCAACTGCCATATGATCACGACCACGACGGCATCTAAGCTAAGTCAAAGTACCATAAAGCTGAAGTTAGGTTAAGGTGACATATGCATAAATATGCACATGTACCCCCCACGAGTAATGTGTGCAACAAATATAATGAGCCAATGTTGTATGGTAATGGAGAAACTGACCTAATCACGAAAACATGACATACATATAACAATGTCGGGCCAAGCTCATGTTACGCATGCCAGACTTATATATACCCTCCAGTGTGGACCGCCAGAAAAGAAATACCAGGCGATACTAAAAGCTGCACATATTCTTTTCCACTTCAAACAACCATATTACCACCAGTTTTATGTTTGGTGGGGTCCGTGTTACTCATCTTTTTAGTTTTCTGTGTTGGTTTTGTTGTTGGTTTACTTATCTTCGTCCTACTATTTTCTCTAACGTTTATTTATCACATACCTGTGAATTTTCTTCTTAAGTTTCGGTTCGCATCGTTTGGTTATTTATAGATGTAAATATGTTCAGGAAAACCAAAAGATCTAAACTGGATATCCAAAATAGACTAATGTTTCCAAGTGAGATTAATATGAGTTTAAATAAGAAATGTCTCCAGAAGGATAATCAGAAGCCGTATATCGAAGCGGACAGACAATGCAATGGCCAAACGAAAAAAAGAGAGGACACAGAATGATCTACCAAACACTACAGCAAACATTTAAGATTGAGAAACATGAACTCCACTAAAAACCGGGTATGAACCTAGGCAGTCCTGAAAGGGTAATCAGTTCCTTTACTATTGACACCATTTAGAAACAGTCAAGTTCAATAATAAATATATTGTATAAAACTATACAAATAATACAATCTTTTGAAAAATGATTGATAACATGTAAACGTGGATGATTCAATTGATAAAAAGTACTCACTGTCCACTTCCCATGCTCCGTATGCATATCACAGTACACAGGAATAGCCAGATCAGATCCGTCTGGAAAAATGTTGTAGACTCCATCTGGATGGGTACCAGTTATTTCTGAGCATTCTCTGGGTCTATTTGCTCCTACATTAACACACAAAACATGTTATACATGATGACAGACAGATCAAATAAACGCAAGAAAATACCAAAGAGACAATCAAAAAAGGACAATCCAGAGAAAACCGAATGGAAACTCAAAAAAGGACAATCCAGAGAAGCTGGAAACCTAGGGTACACAAGACAAAGAAAAAAACCCGCAACACAATATGTGTAGGGCAAAACTACATGCAAACACACACAAAGAACGTAAGTAAGACATGAGCCCTCCTACAAACAATGGGAGGTAAAGACAAACCGAACATCGTAACGGACATCACAACACGGAACCCAGAACGTAAATACACGTAAGCACAAAAAACTTAAAGGATGATCAACACGGACCCATCAAAATCATCAGGTGATGTGGGTTTACTGACATGTAATATATGGTAAGAATGTGTAGATTGAGTAAATATAGCTTTTCTGGTATCCCTATTGCACATGTTACCTGTTGCGTTTTGGACGTACATAACTCGCCGTACGGACAGGACGTAACTGTTTGTCTCGTGTTTTGAGAATGTCACGGTCCTTATACATATTTTATAGTCCATAGCAACAAATGGGTAAGACACAAACTGTTCACTTTAGAACGTCTTCACTACACTCCTTGTGAATGATGTGCTACAGGCAGCAGTTGTATGACCATTACGTTGTTGATAGTGGTCATTTGTGGTAATCTGCAACACTAATGTCTATCATATCCTCTTGGCTCTATGGGTAACATGGTGGGTGTCTTATATGAAGCAGGAACTGCTTCCTTTTCGCGAGCACATGTGTCCCCCTCGGTAGTTGGTTGGGGTCCGTGTTGCTCATCATTTTAGTTTTCTGTATTGTGTTGTGTTTTTCTTTTGTCTGTCTTCTATGCCCAGTGTTGTCAGCGTCTTGAGTGTCCCTTCGGTTTTCTCTTACTTTTATTTCCTGTCATAATCTACATTTCCGCCGATATGTCAATTCCAAATGCCCCTTTGCTATTTATTGAAAACAAGTTCTATAGTCATCATTGGCGTTTTACACGTTTTATTGAAGTATCTACACCAGCCAGGAAAGTGAGCAGTCGTGTATGTGTATTTAATAGGGGTATCTATTTTATACCTTTTTAAGCGATTTTTCTGTTAGATTTTGGAACATTTCCTACTGTGTGATATATTTTGCATTTTACTTTATCAATCAAACTTTTACCGAGCTACCCTAGAGTGAATCTTATCGTGAATGCTAATCTTTATCTTAATAATAATGTTCAAATATAGTCAGAGTTAAGGTTATGGTGTTTAACGCCATTTTCAACAATAATTCAGTTATATCGTGGTGGTCAGTTTTATTGATAGAGAAAATCACCGACTTGCCGCAAGTCACTGACAATCCCATAATGTTGTATCGAGTACACCCCGCCTGAGTGGGATTCCAACTCACCACTTTAGTAGTGATATGTACTGATTCCATAGGTAGTAGTAGTAGAGTGAGACACATTTTAGTCCCCCAAAAAACCCGCGGCGTTGCAGCGTTCCCATATAAGGCCATAGACACATCCATTTCCTATATAGGGGCATAACCCCATCCCCTGGAACTGACGTCACAAGAAAATTTTTAGATTCATATATGGTCATGACGACCCTCTCGTCGCAGTATAACTCATGGTAAATGAATTCCTCACACCCCGACGACCAAATATGATCCCCCTTTCTATGCACCATGATTCATGACACTCCACCGTCCCGAGCGCATGATGACTCAAAACGGAAGGGTGACATCTCGCAAAAATTTCAAAATTCAAAAAAATTCAAAAAATATTGAAAAATTAAAAAATTTCAAAAATTCCAAAAATTCAAAAAATTTAAAGTCAAAATAAAAAAAAAAAATCAATCAAATTAAAAAAAAAAAAAAAAATATACATAATTTACTCACGTACGTGTCTAGTTTTTATCATGTATCAGTTCATTTACAATCCCCGTGTCAAAGGTATTAAAATGCCGATATTTTTCGAGAATCTATTGATACCATGATCAATTCACATATACCCACCTTTTTTTCACTATTACAGATTCAATGAGAACCAATACATGTGTTAACCCGGGCACAATCATAAAGCATTAAAATACTGATATTTTTAATCACACCCATTTTTTTTAAATCCATGTGTTTAACCCTTAAAATTCTCAATGTTTGATTTAAAAAGAGGCTTAGATCCATGTCGTTCAAATAGGAAAAGTCAATTACGATATTGGTCTTGATATCACACGCGCTATGGTCATGTATTTTTAATTCATCAGATGATAACAAGTACATCGGTTCTTTTTAATCTACACACGGACAACAGACATATCAAATATCCATCGCACGCACTGATCATTTATCTTGACCCGAAATGATAAATACGCATATACTATAAACACATGTCATTAATACACACTACCTCTATTCAGAACAATGACATGATATCTATTCAATTATTACCACATGTTTTTATAAGATTGTGCTTATCAGCTCGATCAACGAAGGCTATATAGCGATGATTAACTCGACTGATAAGATCTCTACGAGTGTTTCATGTAGTATCGTGGTCATTTTTATCGTGTTTTCTCAAGTTGATGTTATCGAATTATGACATAAACTGGTATGGCTCTTTAATGTTTCTGGATAGTGGTAATCTGACGTTTGTGTTTTCAAAGGGAAGTAATTCTATTGCGGATTGAGAGTTTGTAAACCGAGGGAAATAACGTTATTCGGTATATATGTTCGATCAGAGTTTATAAACCAAGGGAAATAACTTTATTCGGTGTGTATGTTCGATCAGAGTGAGGGAGATAACTCAATGTGTACCTTCGAAGGGAAGAAATTATACGTTTCTGGTATGGTTAAACGTATTCAAAGGAAAGTAGCTCTGCCAATACAGACATATAAGCAATCGTGGATATCTGCCACCGCCGCCGCCACAAGAGGGGAGTATACCACTGCCGCCGCCACCGCCGTACACTCCGCCTCCGCCACCACCGCCGCACACTCCGCATCCGCCGCCGCCTCCGCGTGAATTACGGTCTCATGTGTGATATTGCAAATTCGGTAGAAATAGATTTTTTCTGCGTTTATAAGAGGGAGGAAATCCGTCATGATCCATAAAGCCATGGAGGAGTGTTACGTGTTCGTTAGCAGTGAAGACTCTCTGGAGCACTTCGGTGATAATTCCGGAGGGCAATTTCGAGAACAGTTTCCGCGAACGTACCCCATGAAAGACAAATGGGAGCGTGCGTTATTGAACGTCTCTTTTGTACCGGCGTTCGAAACACCCACCAGAAGGGCTTACGTATGCGGGGATTTCGTGGGAAATAATTTGTTCGTTAGAAATTCGTACCAACCGGTTCGCCAATCCGTCGGCATCCTGCACGAAGAAGTGACGGACGTGATCTTCGAACGACCGATATACCACGAGACAAAACCCTTTCAATTTTATCCATTGGAAATCATTCTAAAGGATGACCGTCTGAGAGTTTGTCGTTTTAAGGACGATCACGTTTTTGTCTACTTCATTTTCGTAAACGACAGTGAGGAGTTTATAAGAGGAAGTGACTGGACTGGGAAGCCCACCGACATGCAGTGTCCAGTTTGTCAACGAGAATTTTCTAGGAGAGACAATATGCTGCGTCATCACAGGAATGTTCACGCAGGAGGAAGCAGAAGAGGAGGAGGAGGAGGAAGTGGAAGAGGAAGCAGAGGAGGAAGTGGAAGAGGAAGCAGAGGAGGAGGAGAAAGCAGAGGAGGCGGAGGAGGAGGCGGAAGCGGTGGAGGAGGTGAGGGGAAGTCTATCGATCGGAGACCCTTTCTCTTTCGTCATGCGTTCACGGCAAACATTATGGGACTGGTCGGCTGTGGAAAAACGTATTTCGTTAAAACTCTGCTACAAAACTGTGGGACCAAAATGACGCCACCGCCGCAGAGAATCGTCTGGTTGTACAAGAGATGGCAACCCCTCTACGATGAGATAAGTAGGACGGTGGTTCCTCGGGTGGAATTCATCAGAGGCATCCCGATGGACTTGGACGGCGATCATTACTTAGATCTCCGAATACGAATCGTGATAGTCTTGGACGACCTAATGTCGACCGCGGCCAAGGACCCGAGAATCAACGACCTGTTTAAGGAAGGATCTCACCATCGCAACCTATCCGTGGTGACGCTTAACCAGAACCTGTTTTTCGGAAAAGACCCCACCCAGAGGAGAAACTGTCATTACCTAGCACTCTTCAACAATCCCGTGAACCGACAACACATTGCGACGCTCGGAAGACAAATGTACCCCGGACGGGACCACGACTTTCTGCAGAAATCCGAAGAAGTCACGAAGGAACCCTACTCGTACCTGTTCGTGGACTTGAAACCGACGACCCTCGATTCTTTACGTCTGCCCACCGACGTATTGGGAACAGGCATCGAGAAGGAGAAAGGTGAATGAGGAGGAAAAGGCGGAGGATGAGGAGGATGTGGAGGAGGAAGAAGAACAAGAGGAAAACCCGGATCTCTTAGCCTGTCGACCCTGCGGACTCGTATTCGCTAACGCGTGTAGTTTGAAAGATCACCAGATATGTGGATGTCTCGTCGACGAACCTCCCGCCAAAAAATGCAAGAGTGAAGACGATGGGATAGAAGGCACATACGACTACGAACTAGAATGCTACCTTAAAGATCTGCCGGCGACCGTGTGTTGCGCCGACCAACTACCCGCCCGAGTAGAGAACCGAACCCAGAGTTTCGTCGTCAACACGACTCTTGCGATCGAGAAGGGACACACTGGCATTTCATTTCCCAAAAGAAGACCCGTCGGTTGGTCGTTTTTGATTGGTGAAAACTAATCCTGACCTAATATGGATGTCACCCTTCCGTTGTGAGTCATCATGCGATCGGGACGGCGGAATGTGATGAATCATATTGCATCGAGGGGTTCATATTTGATCGTTCTTTCGTCTGTATGCGTGGAATTATCTTACCATGAGTCATACTGCAAGGAGAGCGTCATCATGACCATATATGGATTTTTGAACATTCAAATTTTTTGTGACGTCAGTTCCGGGATGGGGTTATGTCCTTATATGGCATATGGGTGGGGTCTACCCATATATGGTCCCCTCCATCCCTCCGCAGATTATTAGGGGGACTGAAAATCCTCACTCCCTACTACTGGTAGTTCTATCTTTAACTACGATAAGATTACGACCACGACGGTCCCCTGTTCAAACAAACAGTAAAACCAAATCCTAAATAAACTAGAATACTGTATATACCGAATACCTGTCTATTCCGAACAGAAAAACTGTAATAGCAACTTAGCATATATTGATTGATTGAGTGATTGGTTGTTTGATTTATTTATAAGTGCTTAACTTCAACTTTAGCAGTATTTCAGCTATATCGAGGCATGCCTTAGAATTTAGATAATTCGAATATTGAAATACCTGACACATGGTGATTACTGTCACATTGTAGATTACCTGACACATATTGATTACTGTCACATTGTAGATTACCTGACACATGGTGATTACTGTCACTTTGTAGGTTACCTGACACATGGTGATTACTGTCACATTGTAGATTACCTGATACATGGTGATTACTGTCACATTGTAGATTATCTGACACAAGGTGATTACTGTCACATTGTATATTACCTGACCCATGGTGATTACTGTCACATTGTTAGATTACCTGACACATGGTGATTACTGTCACATTGTAGATTATCTGACACATGGTGATTAATGTCACATGGTAGATTACCTGACACATAGTGATTACTTTCACATTGTAGATTACCTGACACATGGTGATTACTGTCACATTGTAGATTACCTGACACATGGTGATTACTGTCACATCTTAGATTACCTGACACATGGTGATTACTGTCACATTGTAGATTACCTGACACATGGTGATTACTGTCACATCGTAGATTACCTGACACATGGTGATTACTGTCACATCTTAGATTACCTGACACATGGTGATTACTGTCACATTGTAGATTACCTGACACATGGTGATTACTGTCACATTGTAGATTACCTGACACATGGTGATTACTGTCACTTTGTAGGTTACCTGACACATGGTGATTACTGTCACATTGTAGATTACCTGATACATGGTGATTACTGTCACATTGTAGATTACCTGACACAAGGTGATTACTGTCACATTGTATATTACCTGACCCATGGTGATTACTGTCACATTGTTAGATTACCTGACACATGGTGATTACTGTCACATTGTAGATTATCTGACACATGGTGATTAATGTCACATTGTAGATTACCTGACACATAGTGATTACTTTCACATTGTAGATTACCTGACACATGGTGATTACTGTCACATTGTAGATTACCTGACACATGGTGATTACTGTCACATCTTAGATTACCTGACACATGGTGATTACTGTCACATTGTAGATTACCTGACACATGGTGATTACTGTCACATCGTAGATTACCTGACACATGGTGATTACTGTCACATTGTAGATTACCTGACACATGGTGATTACTGTCACATTGTAGATCTGTGTTACATGTACGTGTATTATTACAGCAGGAAGTACACGAAATATGCCGTCCCTCGTCACTTCGTCCGAAAATACCTCCAACACTGTGTCTACAAAGCTATTCGTGTTTATGTTATTAGATGATTACCTTATTAAAATTATGCTTAAGCAGTGATGGTCCAAAATACCACCAATATTTCAAAGAACTCACAATCACCTATGCACATCAACTTGTTGAGGGTGTGGTTTATGGTGTTTAACGCCACTTTCAACAATATTTCAGCTACATCGTGGCGGTTAGCTTTATTGGTGGAAGAAACCGGAGGACCCGGAGAAAACATGTCGCAAGTCACTGACAACAGTTATTTATGCCGTGGTGGCCATATTGGATTTCTCATCAAGACAAAGGCACAATTTTGTTTTGAAGGTTAATTTTTGAATATTTATGCACAGCTTGAGTATTGCATGAGATGGATTTCCATCATTTTTCTTCATCTTTGATTTCCGATATGTTCTTCGGTGAAGTAAAGACAGTGAAAATTGTAACCAGGGTTATCATGATTATGATATTTAACGCCACTTTCCACAGTATTTCAGTTTTATTGGTGGAAGTAACCGGAGAAACCCCCCGACCTGCCGCAATTCAATGACAAACTTGATCACATAATGGTGTATCGACTACACTTCGTCATGAGCGGGATTCTAGCTCACAACGTTAGTTGTGATAGACATAAGTTCATGTAAATCCAACTATCATGCGATCACGACGTCCACTTAAAATATAAACTCTAATAACTAATCATGTACTGTTCGGTTTTAAATGATCTACAAGATTTAAAGTTACCACCCGATCAGCCTGACATGGATGAGGACTCTTAGGTGAATATATAAATACATCAAACACATAAAATTAGATTTCTAGATTTGCATACTTAAACAATTACATCTTTAACATTAAGACTTGTAGTGGAGTTTGTATTGCTCAATCTTTAATTGTGGCAGATCTGTGGTATTCTGTGGGTATTCCGGTTTCCTCCACCAATAAAACTGACCACCACGATATAGCTGAAATATTGTTGAAAGTGGTGTTAAACAACATAACACACCCTGATTCTTTAGATTTTGTGTAATGTTTTGTAAACCATTGCTCGTCCTTTCGTCCGTTTTTTTTGTCTGTCGTTCTTCGATTGGCGGCTTCTAATTAGCCCTTTTGGTATCGTCAAACCTTTCTTGCATATAAAGTGATTAACACGACGTGTGTAACTAGTGGAGCATGAACTGCTTTCCCTTCTGGTGCACCTGAGTTCACACCAGATTTTTAGGGAGGTTAGTGTTGCTGGTTCTTTAGTTTTATATGTATCTTTTGAAGATCGTTGTTTGTCCTTTTGTTCTTTTTCTTTTGGTCATTGTGTTGTCTGCCCTTCTTCGATTAGCGGCTTCTGATTACCTCTTTAATATCGTCAAAAGTGATTTAATGAATTTGCAAACCGTGTTTTCAAGAAGAGTTTGAAGATACCAAAGGGAGGCAATCAGAATCTGTATATCGAAGAAGAACAGACAACACAATGGCCAAAAGAAAAAGTACAAAAGCACAAACAACGATCTACAAAACATACATATAAAACCAAAGATCGAGTAACACGCACCCCACCAAAAACCGGGGGTGAACTCAGCTGCTCTGGAAGGGTAAGCAGTTCCTGCTTCAACATGCCTCTACTATATCGGACAACATCCTTATTTAAGCTACGAGTTACCTGTTCATAAGTACAACCCATGTCATACAGCATTGATCCAGATTCAGTCATATATTTTTGGACATAGCAAACCTTTAAAAATAATACAAAGCCGTCAATAAGGATTTTTCACAAAAGATGAACAATTGAATTGAAAACAATATATGTGTATTGAGGTAGAGCAGAAGGCATATGCAATTTCTTCCTGAACAAAATCCTGATTGCTTACTAGCTAGGCAATTGTGAATGATAAAACCAAGATTTGAATTCATTTCTACTCCTTACATACTTTCTGATTTTTATTAAAGGACTAGGTATGCTATGTCATTAAATTTGAGATGATTATGGTGTTTAAGGCCACTTTCAGCATTATTTCAGCTATATTGTGGCGGTCAGTTATTTTGATGGAGGAAACCACACGCCTGAGCGAGATTCGAAATCACAACGTTAGTTGTATTAGGCACTGATTGCATAGGTAGTTAGAAATGCAACTACCATGCGATAAAGACCGACGGCCCCCTTTAAATTTGAATCTTAAAAAATGGTCAGGAATCATTTAATGTGAAGGAAATTCTAGAATTATTTCAGACTCGGATAAAAGCTGAAATATAATGTTATGGTGCAAGAGCGATGTAAACAAAAATAATCAGTACATAATAAGCAATCAACCATTCATACATTAATTAATGGCTTATGGTGTTTAACGCCACTTTCAACAATATTTCAATTATATATCGTGACGGTCAATTTTATTGGTGGAGGAAACCGGAGTACCCCGAGAAAACGACCCACCAGCCGCAAGTCACTAACAAACTTTATCACATCATGTTGTATCGAGTGCACTTCGCCTGAACGGGGTTCGAACTCACAACGTTAGTGGTGATAGGAACTAATTACATAGGTAATAATAAATCCATACGATCACGACAACGAAAAAATCTACCAATTAACATAATTAATTTCAGACTTAAATTCCAAAAGAAACAGAGGCCGTCGTGGTCGTGATCGTATGGTAGTTGTATTACAACTACCAATGCAATCAGTGCCTATCACCATTGATGTTGTGAGTTCGAATCTCGATCAGGGCGAGGTGTACAACATTATGTGATAAAGTTTGTCAGTGGTGGTTTTCTTCGGGTACTATTAAAACTCACCACCACGATATAACTGAAATATTGTTGAAAGTGGCGTTAAGCATCATCAAACAAACAAACGACGGCTCCACCATTCATACATTAATTGAATGTGTTCCTATGTTGATCACTGTCACACATAAACTGATAGAATTCGAAAGTATCAAAAATTAGATTAGTGAATGAAAATAAATCTACCAATTAACATAATTAATTTAAAAAAACTTAAAATCTAAAAGAAACAACCTCGTCACCAGAACAAGTGGTGAAATGTTGACATTCTGGTCGATGTTCTACTCCACTACATGACTGACACGTCTGACCGCAATCTAAAAATACATTTAACAAAATATTAGATCTAACGCATGGGCACATTGAGCAGTTGCCCGGGGCCCCACTAGAATATGTGTGTTGTGTGTGTGTTGTGTGTTGTGTATTGTGTGTTGTGTATTGTGTATTGTGTGTTGTGTGTTGTGTATTATTTGTATATAGCTTGTAACGGTGCTCATTCTAGTTTATTTCAAGAATTTGCGACAAGTTTACAATTACTTTAAGCTTTGTTAATGTCGTTAAAGAACAATTCTTCAGCTATATCATGGCAAGAACAAATTACATTATATGAAATAATAATGATGTCCGCTTAGTACTAGATTAACATGCAGAAGTTTTTTTTTTTAATTTTTTTTTAATTTTTTTTTTTTTTACCGTTCTAGCACACTGAAAAAACAGTCCGTGGGTATAGTACGGAACATATAACATCCAGACAATGTTAAATTCGCTTACGTTCCAATTAATTCCGTTTTGTCCCGATATTCTTTCGCGAAATTTTAATTAAGATGTGACAGGAAGGAACGATAACTCTTGTTGAAATTGAGAGTTTGGTCGAGAAACCGAAATACGTAATTGACTAGTACTTTTCAAGAATAATGATATTATCACATCTAGTTTCTGTAAATTATGACAAGGTTATGGTTATTGTGCTTAAAGCCACTATCGACAATATTTCAGTTATATCATGGCGGCCAGGTTTATTGGTGGAAGAAACCGGAGTACCCGGGGAAAACCACCGATCTGCCGCAAGTCACTCACAAACTTTATCACATAATGTAGTATCAGTACACCTCGACTGAGTGGGATTCGAACTCAAAACGTTAGTGGTGATAGACACTGATTGCATAGTGGGTTGTAATTCCAACTACCACACGATCACGACCACGACGGCCCTCACATTATGTCAAAAGTTTGTTGGTTCGTTATTTTCTAGTGATTACTAAGGAGTTCTACACTGGCTTATTTTATCATTGTTTTCTAAGCTGTATCGAGAAATGTATGTCATAGACGAGAACCTACCTGACAAGCATTTGGCTGGATCAGTGAATGTCAACTTCAGAAACGCAATGTCATATATCAGACAACAATACATCATTTTAATAAAAATGAAATTAAAATGGGATAATCTCCAATGGGTTATAGGGTAGGGCTATAGTGTTTAATGCCACTTTCAGCAATATTTCAATTACATCGTGGCGGTCAGTTTTATTGGTGGAGGAAACCAAAGTACATAGAGAAAACCACCGACATGTCGCTATATTAAGCTATATACTTACAATAACTGTCCAGGCAACACACAAGGAGGCAAAATAAGCTTAGAACTGAAAACAAAATAATAATATCAATAATTATCTTCAAAATTACTTTCCATGTTCAAAAATAATAAACGAAAAAATATGAGACATTATACAATAAAACGTAGATATATAATTGAGTGTGCACGACATGTTTCTTGAATAACCTTCATCAGGTATGCTCAAAATAAAAAATAAAACAAATGGGAAAACCAACTACTTCAAAAACTGACCAGGTAAACCTATGCTGTGTGCCTATAGACATGATAGCCAAGGGGACCGTCGTGGTCGTGATCGTTTTGTAGTTGCAACTACCTGTGCAACCGATGTCTATCACCACTACAGCTTTGAGTTCAAATCCCGTTCGTGGAGAGGTGCATATTATGTGACAGAGTTTGTCAGTGACTTATTTGCGAAAGATCGCTGGACGCTGGTTTTCACCGGGTACTGTGGTTTCCTCCACCAATAAAACTGGCAGCCACGATATAACTGAAATATTATTGAACGTGACGTATTATTTGCAGGTAATTTATATTGTTTTATTATAATTGTCAATATATTTTCTAGCTTAAACACGTCAAATGTTGAGAAATATATTCAAACAGAATTATTTTACATTTACAAATATGTAGAGACCCCCTGGCTTCACGATACAACATTATGCGATAAAGTTTGTCAGTGACTTGTTGCAGGTCAGAGGTTTTCTCCGGGTACTTCGGTTTCTTCCGCCAATAAAACTGACCGCCACGATATAACTGAAATATTATTGAACGTGACGTTAAACCCCATAAACAAAACAACACCACCTTGTAAATCCAACTACCATACGACCACGGCTCCCAAATATTATATGCATTCTAAGTTATATCTTACCATACATATTGGTCGCCAGTTGTGATCAAACAAGAATGCGTAAATTCTAATACGTTGATAATAAACACTTTGGTCTTATCACTAACTTCCTTGTGAATATTTAACCACGAACAGACATTACAAAATAAATAAATAAACAAGACAGGACTTGTATTTCCAACGTCATATATGTTGATGTCCTTGCTCGGTTGTTTTCTTCAGAGCGAGTTAAGGTCAAAGGTGATTGTTTGTTCGTTTTGTTTCTATTAGGTGGTATTTTGCCCGTCACTGTTTAAACTTTCTTAGGGGGGGGAGGGGGGGGGAGGGGGGGGGGCGGGTGTCAGTGAGTTGAGGTGTGAGGTGATTGTTCGTTTTGTTGATATTTGTACACATGTAATTGTTGCCATCAATGTTTATACTATCTTTTCTTCGCATCGGCGGTGTATTGGCTATCGTGTGTTCCCCCAGTGTGGATGATCGTGGGTTCGAGACCCGTTCGGGTCAATCTAAAGACTATAAAATTTGAAATTTGTATTTGTTGATTCTGCGCTAAGCACGCAGCATTAAAGAGAAATAGTAAAGACTGGAAAAGGTCACTGGTTGGCTCGGAATCAGCATAATGTGTCCGGGTCGGGAGACATGTCTATTCGCGGACTGTTGTTTCAGTGGGCTAGCACTATTAACATCCAACTCAGTGTGTTGGTCTAATACAAAGCGGACCTCATCGTCATCTTAATGAAAATTAACTTGTTCTTGCCATGATAGATTTGATAAATTGCCGAGTTGGCGTTAAACAACAATCGCTCACTCATATACATTATATTAATAGGGAGAAATTATTAGTGATTAAAAGAAGGTCTAACCTTTAAAATTAGAAAAAAATGGCATATGATTTGTTTAGAAAACTAAAAATATACAGTTGATATGAAAAATGCCATATCATAACCTATATTAAATATATTATAAATTGTCAACGACCTGGTGGCCATCGCAACCGATGATATCATCACCTCTAACAACATACCAAGCAGAAATAACAGACAGACAAAAGTGCTATCAATAAACACTGATATATATAAAAACTCTTATTTTCTTAAAACAATCAAAGATTGGAACAACCTATCTGACAGTGCTGTACATTACAAAACTGTAACAGCATTCAAGACGAACTTAACATCGTGGCGCGACTAAACTACCTAGCGTACACACTCCCCGTTAAGTTATTCTCATTATCAGAGTTCATTTCCGGTACCATACAGATACAGATACTATAATTATCTCAATTATTCCTTGCCAGCATGCCGCTGCCAACACCAATAAGGGACGGACCATTTAACTTGAAGGGGGGGTATGTTTTTTTTCTAAAAAATATTTTGATTCCCAAAGTTGCTGAAAAAAATATTCTGATTTTGGTGGAGGAAAAAAAAATAATCTGATTCAGAATTTTTGTCATAGAACCTAATGCTACAATCTGGAAAAATAATTGTGGGCTTTCCGCGATAAAAAAGAATAGATTATATAACTCTCGTGTTGGCCGAAAACAAATTTTTGAACGAAACAAAAAAAACATACCCCCCCCCCCCCCCCCCCTGCAAGATAAATGGCTGGTCACTACCAATAGTAATAATAAATAGCTATTAGTATATGTGATAGCCCACAAGAAATGTGCAAGTTACTGAGAAAAGCTAATGAATATAGTAGTAACAATACAATTGGTGCAAAATGTGATCCCAATGCTTTAATGAAACATTTCCAAACTCAAGAAGATTGGAAAGAAAATACTGATCCGCAACATGAGGCGGAAATATGTGATTTCTTATCTAACGAAGAGAAATATTCTATAAATGATACTACTGATAATCCATTCACAATTGCAGAAGTTAAAAATATAATAAAATCTTTAAAAACAGGAAAGACCAGATCTTATTTTGAATGAAATTTTCAAAGGCAGCTGTCCACTCATTGCCAAATCAATCACTAAACTCTTTAATATGATATTTTCATCAGAGGTATACCCTACATCCTGGTTATCATCGTACATAGTACCAATGCATAAAAGTGGAGATCCATTTGATCCAAACAACTACAGAGGCATTTCCCTTTTAAACGGAATAGCTAAAATATTTAGTGCAATATTAAATAATAGAATCATGTTGCACATGGAGGATAGATTTAGTAATGTTCAATTTGGTATTCGTCCTAATATGAGAACTGCTGATAGTTTATTCCTTTTCAAAACTTTAATCAATACATATTTTAACCTTTTAAAGAAACCCATTTATTCATGTTTCATCGATTTAAGTAAAGCCTTCAATTCAGTCTGGCGTAATGGCCTGTTTTCTAAACTCCAATCTTCGGGCATTGGGAGCAAGACTATCAAAATTATTCGTGGTATGTATACTGATACCAAATTCTCTTTGAAAAGGACTGAAGGTATAGCTGATTATTTTACTATCAACAGAGGAGTGCGTCAGTTTGACTCTTTGATTCCTACACTTTTCAATATCTATATTTAATGATATGACAGAACTTTTTATAAATTCAAAATGTGATCCACTATCTTTAGAAAATTCATGTATTGGCACTCTAATGTTTGCCGATGATCTACTTGTTCTTTCAGAGTCCAAAGAAGGTCTTCCAGAAAGTCTGAACAAATTTGCATTATACTGTAAGGAATGACAACTAACAGTAAATTGCAATAAATCTAAGACTATGATTTTTGGTAAAAATGTAAAGAACATAAAAAATACTAAATTTAGCTATAGAAACACCTATTTAGAAAACGTCAGTGAATTTAAATTTCTCGGAAATGTTATAACACAGAATGGAAATTTGGTTTCTTGTGCTGAAGCTCTGTCAAAAAAGGCACTTAAGGTCATGTATTCTAAAAAAGCTATACGAGCAGTCTAAATGAATTGCCTGTAAATATTTCTACACATCTCTTTGATTCTCTTGTACGTCCTATTCTAACATATAACTGTGAAATATGGAATAGGGATGTTTATAAACCATACTTCAACGCTACTGAAAGGGCTAAGAAGAACAACTTTAATGTAGATCAAATGCAATTTATAGAAAAAATTCCTTACGACAAGATATATAATAAGTTATGTAAATTTATTCTTGGAATCAAAGAAATGTTCAAGCAATTGTTCAGCCAGATATGAGTTGGGAAGATACCCACTAGATTATTTCATAAAGATTCAATCTTTACTTTATGAAGATCGATCACTTGCAGTTGATACACCTGAAACTTTAAAAGAATGTTTTTCTCTTTCTAAATCTCTCCATGGAAAGGATTTTTTTCTTGGTACTCATATATTAACCATGTAAGAACTAAAAATAAAATGGACCTTGGAAATCAAGGTATGAAAAAGAATTCTTGTAAAAAATATTACAAACATATACTATTCATGTGGAATGATGTTATTTGTCTATTACATATGCGGAGTCCGGGTGGATCAATGAGTCAGGTAGTTGGATTACCTAACAACTCATAAAAGTCTATCATTAATACGGTGTGGGTTAGTACCCGGATTTGTAATTTACAAAAAAGGATGCACTTGACTCGCAGCTGCAAGTGACAAAGTTTACCAATTGCTTGCCCATGGTCGGTGGTTCTCTCTGGGTACTCTGTCTTCTTCCAGCACTAAAATTAGTCGCCATGATATAGCTGAAATATTACTGAAAGTGGCTTTAAACACAATAAATCAAATTAATCTTAACTCAATCCATTACATATGTAAGTTTGGTAATATATTTTGTTGCAGGTATTTTATGACTTTTGCATACTAAATATAGTCAGTAAAGTAGAATTAAATCCTGAACTAGTTGTTATATTGACTAACAATCAATCTTACCTTACATCATTTACATACTTATGGAACCTTGCTTTTTTTTTACTATTTTTGTAATGTTAGTTTCGTTACTAATTAGTCTTCCATAGCTTTTCTTATTTATCACATTTTTTATATGTCTAGAAGAAATTTTAATATGCTTTATTTAAAAGGTTTTACACACACAAGATAATAAATCATATATTTAGCGATGTCAATCTAAAAAGGGCTTTAAATGTATAATCTCCAATAATATAACGGTACTTCACGACAAGAAAGATTATTTCACTTTTCCATCTGTAAACTTTCCATGTAAATGTAACAACATACCTGTAGCACTTCGATATATATAATACGATATTCCTTCGCCTGTGTTTCCTATCAGGATTTCCTTGATAAAAGGTTGCTGCTAGTAGGGAAGCTACAGGGCTGAGGGTTTCTACTGACAAAGATAGGATTTCTACGGACAAAGATTGATTTCATCAGTTTTTACTCTCACCATCATGACCGATTAACAATTACGAAGAACTTTATCACATGATGTTGTATCGAGAACATATTGGCATGAGAGGGATTCGAACTCCCAACATTAGTTAGAAGTTAACTGACTGCCATGCAAATAACTTCAGGGTTGTAGTTAACGGACTACCATAAATATAAATTAGCTGTAGGTACATAGTTTGAGTCTTGTGTGGCCTGAAGACGTATATATTTCATACGTTGCTGTAGTGATATGTCGTACTTGTACTCGAGCATAACGATGACCAAATAAAACTTGTACTTGCACTTTGAGGAATAAATTGACACTAGCTATGCGAGGATGGCATTGTTTAATAGTTCAGCTAGTCGAGGATGATCGAATAGAACGTGTACATTTTAAATAAACAATAGTATAACTCAAATGTTAATCAACTTGACATAATGAAATGCAATGCAAAGAAATATTACACCGTCAAAGAGTTCCAATATTCAAGCAGAAATTCGTAAAAAAATACGTCAAAGATACGATGGGACTAATAGTCCACCGACAGAAGTATCGATCCAGTGGTAGTAATTAAAACAGTTCTTCTCAGTACTTTTCAGAACAGCAAAGCTTTCAATTTCCTCTCCGAAATATTCCAAAAAATTGATCAAAATAAAACTTAAAGTAATCAAGAGGTCTTTCACGGTGAATTGATGAAGAGTTCTGTCCATATCCATAATACAATTGGACATATTGGAATAAATGATGATGAAACAATATGGAGGGGGGCAATGGATGAATCGTCCTCACATTATGTCCGCTATCTACAATATAAGATATGGCCAGCTTTCGCATCAGAAAACGATATCTCCAATACACGTCTATCCATCTTTTAAAAACGATCTACACAAAACATGTATCATCATAGCTTAACAAAAGAAAAATATACACTTTCAGTTTTTGAAGATCCTTCGGGATTGGAATTCCAAACTCCAAACTCTCTCAGTTGTAATAAATGATATTTGGGAAACAGGCGACTTGATATCCATATGGAAATAAGATATTGTTTTTTCTATTCCAAAATCTGGTAGACCCTTCTGAACCCTCACATTATCGGCTCATAGCATATACTAGTTACGTTTGTAAGACAATGGTTTTTATGAGTAATGCTTGCCTAGATTTTTTTCTAATCGAAATAACTTTTTCCCACTATACAGCAATGGATTTCGACGTAGTGGTAAACATTTTGATAATCTTGTTTATTTTGAAGCGTTTATGCAGTAATGTGTTTACCAAAAATAAACACGGTGTCTTTTTCTGTTTCGATTTGCAACAAACGAACGACACAATATAGAAATGAAATATTTTTAAGGGAAGCATTTTGTGCCATACATTGCTTAGTTAAAGATAAACAGCTACGCTTAAATGAGAACATTTAGGTTCTCTGTCTGTTTAAGCCTTCCTGATATACAAACAGGGAAAATTACAGTAACATATATGTCTAGACAAACCAGACTAATGATCAATGGTGAATGCCATTGAATTCTCGAGGACAAAAACAATGATATGCACTACTGCAATGAAGGAAAACGCCATCCAAACTCGGAAATAAATAGTTATTATTAACCTGTTTAAATAAGTAAATAAACTACATTTTCAGTCTTATTTTGCATTTTAAGCGTACCCTACATATTAAAATGTTTCAAAAGTGTTGCGGGTCACTTTATGTTTATTTTTTGAACTCTCGCCCTTTACAGACTGCGCTGCATGCGAATGTGTTATTAAATTTTTATATATATATACGTCTGAAAATAAAACCAAACAGTGTTAGAATTAGATTTTATAGCTGTCAAATTTTTGTTCTTCCCTCGACGGGATTTGAACCCACACCATTGTTACATTGCAGCACCATTCGCTTAGCCTTACGTCCAGCGCCCTAGACCACTCGACTACATCCACTCCCTAAAAAAAGGAGCGTCAATAGTCGTAGTGTTACCTTGTCTCGTAAGGCAAATCTAGGGATAGACGTAAGACATGTGTATAAGCGTGTGTAGATGGTACATATATACTTAATATTATAATTTGACAGCAATCTAACTCAGCAATTTTTAATATATTGGATAGGATAATGAAGAATTCATTATACAGTCACAGGAAATAAAGTATATTATACAAACGTCTAGAAGCAAGTGACAACCATACAATATATCTGTCCCACTGGATCTCAAAGTTACTTTAAAGGATACTAGGTTAATACTAAATATTGTATACGTCTGAAAATTAAACCAAACAGTGTTAGAATTCGATTTTAGAGCTGTCAAATTTCTCTTCTTCCCTCGACGGGATTTGAACCCACACCATTGTTACACTGCAGCACCATTCGCTTAGCCTTACGTCCAGCGCCCTAGACCACTCGACTACATCCACTCCCTAAAAAAAGAGCTTCAATAGTCGTAGTGTTACCTTGTCTCGTAAGGCAAATCTAGGGATAGACGTAAGACATGTGCATAAGGGTGTGTAGATGGTACATATATACTTGATATTATAACTTGACAGCAATCTAACTCAGCAATTTTTAATATATTGGATAGGATAATGAAGAATTCATTATACAGTCACAGGAAATAAAGTATATTATATATATATATATATCGTTCATGCGATGCAATTCACCATCGAGGATTATATCTCTCACTTGGAGCGTTTAGAACGTATCCAGTTCAGAGCGTGTACGTTGAAGCATCTACTCTGAAGGCTTACCGTGCAAATCCTTTTTACAACTGTGTTTTTATTCCGTTATGCCAACATATTTATTATAAAAAAAATCAGTAGAATGTAATATTTTGTCTGACTAATGAAATGAGATGATGAAAATTATTATATCAATTTGGATGACAAAGTTCCTATTGAAAATCAAAGATGTGTAATTCCGAAGCCTATTCTTAATTGTGAGCTTAGAAAATATTAAAAGATCTAAAACAAAATCTTTACTAATATTAATAGACTTCCTTCAATGGTTTCTCATGAATAAAGAAAATTAGCCCAACTCTTCAAATCCAGCTTCCTCTACATAGATGATATTATGTTACTGAACACTGATTCGGTGAACATATGCATCTCACCGATTCAGGTCAGCTTGAAATAAAGGACATTACTAGCACTCAAAATATTCTGCTTCTTACAACGATCTTCATTCAAAGATTGAAGACTATAAACAAAACTCTACGACAAACGTGATGACTTAACTTTTCTAATAATTAACTTCCCAATGATAAGAACCAGTATTCCCAATCACCAGCGTATGGAGTTTATATTTCTCAACTTATACGTTATTCTTAAGGCATGTGCCTATTGAAGCGATATAATGGACTAGCTCATCTGCTCACGCAAAAGGTAATCAAACAAGGCTACTTTACCTCTAGGTTCAAGTTATGGCTGCAAGAAAAAATTTGGTCATCAACCCAAACTGGCTTACCGTAGCGAAATATTTATTTCTAAAAGTGCAAAGGATTTTTCTCTTTTGTGTATATTTGTTCTCTACTCTATAACCGAAAGAACATTTACCGGACTTGATTATGAGTAACACGTCAATTGTCTTTTAAGATTCAGGAACCATTTACCTTTCGCGAGCACCTGAGGTATGTGCTTTCTTATCTTATGCGATTTTTGGTTCCTTTTTTTTATTTTCTCTTGCTTTTCGTCATTCTGTTCTCTCTGTAAAATGTTGCCTACGCCACTGGATTGACCATTATTTATTTTCTTAATATTTATTGGCAGTATTTGTTCTTAAATTTGACGATTTATATCTTAATACTGTGAAATGTATACCTATGAATCAAAGATAGGTGAAAAATTGGTATCAGCAGCTTTTTTTCGGACAACCAGGTGATTTTCGTAGATTTTGAATGTCGGTTAATCGGGTTCTTCTTGCTTTTATATACAATGCATTGCCTCTTTTGACAACATCGACTGTTCATATTCACTTTCATTTTTTGCTTTATAATAATAACAGCTAAATTAATCGACTCCATATATGTGTGTCTGATGTTCGTCAGACACTCTACAACATCAACTCAGTCATTAGATAATGTATTTACAAATGTTACAGACAACAGAATATCGAATTCGTTAAAAATAAGTTTGTTTGTTCTAAAAAAACAAGAAAAAAAAACCATTTCTATAATGATTATTGTTGAACTAATCGACTGCATAACTGTTTCTTATATTGGCATTATACACATAATTGTTTTATTTCTAGGGATGTACTAGTTATGGAAATCAATACTCATTATTTGTTCCTCCAACGATATATCTGATATATTGCAAACGTGGCGCTAAAAACAAAACAATAAATTGTCTGGATACTATATAAATCCAATGTACTAAATGTACCTGCAACACACAAATTATATCAGTAGCCGTAATGGCAACATTTTATAAGATATATGAGAGCTCACAAAAATCATCTACAAGCAGCAAGCAAATTACCCATAAGTCTATTTAATTTCTACCCTTTTAGTCGAATATTTAGCGACGCATTGTAAATTTTCACTGACCCATTTCTACTACAAGGTAGATATACATTGACAAGGTATATATACATTTGTAAGATATTCAATGGGTTGATATTTTAATTGCTTCCTGGTTTATTTATACAACAGTAAACATCTACCAGGTACAATGATTTTACACATTTTCCTTCTCTTGAATTGTAAGTATTACTAATGTTCAGCAATCTGTTTTCAAAATTATTATTTATTTTCGATTGATCTAGATCATTATGTATATACAGCACGTATCGACGTGGTCTCTTAGCAAACTATAAATTGGATATACGTGTCTGTATGGAGCTGAATTAGAGTTACACATGCACCAAACCTGTTATACTATTATCAATCTCATAGTAAACGTTCTGATGAGATGTTGTCATTACTTAAATGACTGAGATCGGTAATCATGTGACGTGTTGATATTCTCATTTGACATTTAGCACGGTTGTGGTAATCACCGAGTGACCCCATTCAACATTGGATCAGAAAACCAATCGTTCATCCAAGATAACCATCGTTAAAAATTACACAACACGTACTCCACTAAAAAGTAGGGATAAACTCATGTGCTCTGGAGGAGTAAATAGTTTCTGCTCTACTAGTACCAACAGTCTTGTTATTATATTTAGAAACCTGATAACGAAACATCACAAACAATGCACAACCATATTACTACTATTTTTTTTATATGTTCAAGTGATAAATTCAATACACGGTATCATAGCGCACAGTATTTTGTAAACGATAGCACCCGAACATTAGTTTTTAACACAAAATCGACCATATGTATTTCTTCAAATACTTCAAATATATATATATTAAAGTAAGTTGAAGAAAACGATGTTTTTATATTTTCATTGAAAGAGCAGTAGCTTGTGAGCAATTGTGTGTCTATTTTTACACTTCTTGTAGGCATTAGTTGAAATATAAAACTTTGGAATGAGTTGGGCAAGCATTCGTTAGCACCCTGGAAGGTAAACTAATATATTTAGGGGTTTCTGACACCTTGTGATAAGAATAAGAATAAGAATTAATCGATTTAACATCCTTGCTATTTCTTAGAAAATGTCCTCACTATAGTCTATCAAAACACATGTGAAATCGTTTTTGTCACACGAACAATACAACAAGTCATTACGTCATTGCCTAATTGAAAATATGTGAATGTATTACCAGGTAAAATAGTATGCATTTGTATTTGTAGTTAGTTATATATACCTTTTGATATTTACGTCGGTATTGTAAGTCTATAGTTAATGCAAATCAGCAAACATTATTTACCAATTTAATTGGATTTCTGTACACCATACTTCACATTATGCTTTATTGTATGACCTGGTCAATGAACATTCCAAATGTTAATTTCCTTCCTAATATTTCCAATAGTATATGGATCATACGGACCCAAGTACATGTATGATAATATGGAGATAGCCATGCCACAATAATAATATCGACATTATCAGATAACAAAAAATGAAATCTGGATATTAGATGACATAATGTAACACGTACATGTGAGAACATAAACTCCAAAATACAGGATATGTGTATATATCTTGCTTTTAAATACATGCCACACGACATGCACATACATCGAATCATAGTGGCATTAATAACGTCATGTGGCATGTTAGTCGACTCCTCTGTCAATGTCAGTCACATTTGTCCAATAATGATGGATTGCTAAGTGGATATGGTTTTGTAGAAAACGATGTACAGTACATCCAAGGAAAGTTTTGCGCAGTCAAAAAGTCCAGCAATATCATAGCAATGCATTTTGTTAGCGATGTTCATTATTCTGAAATGCATGAAACAGACATTGGTTTCTCAACGTTGGTATGGTGAAGAATCAAAATATCATTCCAACACCTTTGTTTATTTAAGTGTTATTAATAAAAATGCAGGTGGCACAGCTATATATCAAAGTGATATGATCTGCGATAGAAATGCGTACAGAACAGCAAGTGAACGAAACATGGAATGGGATTGCTTCTTTTGGAAAATCCACGCTAAAAAAATGCAGGGTCACTCCAATCTCTTATGTCAGAGGATCGTTGTGAGTATTGGACTCCGAAACAGTTATCTTTTAAATAGATAATCTTTTTCAGGCACAACCCCACTGTACCTGTGATCGGTACACGCAGATATCTTTTCTATTGCTGATTAATGTTCAACCATAATTGTTTGTTCTGGTGGGGACAATGTCACGCTCAGTTGATTAATGTACAACCATAATTGTTGGTTTTGGTGAGGGTAGTGTCACGATCAGCCCTGGTAAGGTTGCTGAAAAAAACGGGTGTTATGAGGAGAATTGAAGCTCTTTACAACTAGCTTTTATCATGATAATTGTTTTCGGAATCTATCTTACGAGCCATTTTGAAACATTGTGTGAAGCAGCCGGCCGCGATACTGGTATTACCAGTATTGTAATATTTACAATACTGGTATTACCAGTATTATAATATTTACAATACTGGAAACACTAGTATTGTAAATATTACAATACTGATAATACCAATATTGTAACACTGTACAATACTAGAAATACCAGTATTGTAATGTTACAATACCGGAAATCCAGTATCGTTTATATACAATACTCGATGTACCAGTATCGTGCATTTACAATACTGGAATACCAGAAACGTTGATCTATGCACAATACCGGAAGCTCCAGAATTATTCATCCAGCAATACTGGTAATACTAGTATTGTAAAACACACGATACTGGAAGCTCCAGTATTCTTCATCCAGCAATACTGGTAATACTAGTATTGTAAAACACACAATACTGGAAGCTCCAGTATTCTTCATCCAGCAATACTGGTAATACTAGTATTGTAAAGCACACAATACTGGAAACTCTAGTATCCTGAATTCACCAGTATATATCAAACTCTAAGGGACCATACAAAATATTTTGGCATTACAGGACTTTTGCCTCTTATGTTATGTACAGCAGAAATGACGTATGAGCATGCCAGATTGTGTATAGCTATTAATTTTAAGATTGAATATTGGCTGCTCCCAAAATTAGCAAAGGGAATAAGAGAATTATACATGATTGTATCTATACCACGACATTTGGGTTTAAAACTGCAACTTTATGAAGTACAATAACACATAATTTAGTTTCTTTTTTAATAATATTGGTGGCCCTGAAAAGGGCCGGTGATTGAAAATGTAGACAATATACAAGTACATTCCGCAACTTCGTACCTAATCTTCCAGTATCTACAATACTGGTATAACCAGTATGTTCCAGAATCTTCCAGTATCTGCAATACTGGTATTACCAGTATTTTCCAGAATCTTCCAGTATCTACAATACTGGTATAACGAGTATTTTCCAGAATCCTCCAGTATTTGCAATACTGGTATAACTAGTATTTCCCAGAATCTTCCGGTATCTGCAATTCACATATTTTGGCAATGACCAGTATCTTCTAGTATTGCAGATACTGGAAAATTCTGGAAGATACTGTGATACTAGTATTTACCAATATCTGTACCAGTATTGCAGATACTGGAAGATTCTGGTAAAATACTGGTAATACCAGTATTGTGTACAATACTTGTAACATCAGTATCGCGGCCGGCTGCTTCATAATATCCAGATGCGCTAACAGTTCTCTCGCTTACACGATCGTGAACATTTAACTATCAACTATTTAAAAGACAATTTTGAAAAAGTAACCGTTTTAGAATCAATACATATTAAACTGTCATACTCTTTAATCAGTTAACAAAACCCAGGATTATATAACATCGATTTCAAGCCACATACATGCAGGTATGCTATATTCAGTGTATTTTTCAATAGATTATCATTCAGTTTATTGTTCAATAAATACGTACATCTTTATTTTCTGAGTATTTGTCCTAGTGTACACGGTTCGCTTGTTCATTGTTCATGGGTTGACGCTCATTCAGAGGGAATCCTTCATTTGTATCATTTACAAATATTTGATCATATATATTTTTTTGGAAATCGTTTAGTTCCGGTAAGGAGCGTTACGTATTTACTTCGGCTGGGCATTGTTGATGGACTAATAGGTGTGGATTTTTATATTAAGTGCTTCGAGAACTCGCTTAAATACTTTTGTGTGATTAGTGTAGTTAGTGAAACGTACAATACTACTTCGTGGTTTTCCCTCTGTTCGTTTATGTAACATGTGTACATTTTGGAGATTAATTTCATTCGCATTTGTTATTCCCATTTCAGGTGTTAGAAATTCCGTCAAAACAGTTTCTTCTTTTTTATTTGCAGCAACTTTTTCTTGTATTCCACTAAATATTAAATTATACTTCACATATTGACTTTGAAGTTTCATGAAATTTGAACGTTATTAATATAAAGAGCTTTTGCATATTTGAGTTTGGTATTGGTACACATTGTTGATCATATCACCATTCATTATGGGAGAGGTGGTGGTAGTAATGATAAGAAGAGCTTGAAGATACCAAAGGTGTATTCAGGATCCGTAAATCGAAGAAGAACAGACAACACAATGGCCAAAAAAAAGTACAAAAAGACAAACAACGATCTACAAAACATACAACTAAAGATCGAGTAACCCCCCAAGATCAGGGGGTGGGGTCAGGTGCTCCAGAAGGGTAAGCAGTTCCTGGTCTACTAGTAGCACCCGTCGTGTTAATCTAATTAAATTCGGCTTTCAACTCGAAAAACCACCCGTTCCTATTCTAAGGGACGCAACTTCGCATTTACATTTGGCAAATGCATTGCTTTGTTAAAAAAAAGCTATTTAGCAATAAATTTATGTTTCAAATATATTTCTATTAAAACATGATCCTGAGGTTTGTTCAATTAAAAGTAGGACCAACGTTTTCTGACATTTTATACATACAAAGGTAAACAAAATTAGTGACCGCGATATGTGTTTCTGTCTGTAAAATTTTCTTAGAAAATAGTGATAAAATAATACATTAATATTGATTATCTTTGACAAGAACTGTTGGAGAATTCAAGTTATTTCCCTTTGCATGTAATGCAGTGAACTTGGCATGAAGTTTTAGATAAAATGTTTACAGGGTAAATAAAATAAAACTATAAACCTTAGAAGGAGTTTTATTTATTCAAACCAGAACACACTGTAGCACTGCTACTCAGTCTACCAACGAGACCACTTAGTCAAAAGTATTTGGACGCTTCCAATGTTCTTATATATTTCATATAAAAATACATTTTTAAACATATATATTTTGCTAACGTTCTTCTCCCTCAGGCAATGTGTGATATTAACAGATTCGGGCTATCCTATTTAATCCCTTTGATTTGTTTGCTCCTAAAGACTTTTAAATAATTTGGATTTCCTATCTTCTGAGCGTACTAGAAACACTCCGTGCAAATTAAAATAGATATATCTCAATTTATATTTTGAATTTAGAATCACTTCATATTTCATCATATAATTTTACATATTATTTGTTTTAATATGCACTGATGTTTCCTACAGGCATACACTGTATCTGGTGTTTCACTATCAGGATATCAGGAGAGACTTACATTGAACCTGGAGTTCCATACAAGGTCACATGTACTGTACGTGACTTTCTAGAGAACAGAAGAACAGGTTACAGTGCTATTACATCCAATGATGATATAACTGAGTTTAGTATTATCTACCATACGACAGCTGGATGTTTGTACAGGGCACCTACAAGTTTTCTACCTTGTCAAAGCAGTTTATGTTCCTGTGATATGGATGGATTATCTACACACTGGACGTATAGCACACCAACTGATTTGTCTTCGTCTGTTACATTTAGATGTGCATCAAAGAACAATGAAGGATTGTTATTCAACAGTGCCCCATGGATACCAACAGTTCCTAGTAAGTGTTTTGTATTTAAGTTAAATAAAGTTTGCTATTATGAAGGTAGAAATAATAATCGTAATTAATGTTGTGCATTGGTTTATTTATTAATTGTTGGTAGTTTCGGGTTCAGTGGCATATTTTGTATGCATATAACGGACAAAAAAATCAACAATAAAAGAAAAAATAGAATTGAACAACACAGGAGATGACATTTGACTGCCACAGGAAAACTATAGAGAGCTGGATATCTATGAACAATTTAGTCCTTTGTAGCGGCTATAGTGAGCCTAATCTCTTTGTAGAAATCTACAAAAGATGTATATAATGTGCAGGGAGAGTGAGACTCTCCACCACGTTATCGACTGGCTTTCCGTGTTATTACCTGACAAATTCCACTATTATCCAGAATCAGACTTTCTGTATTCAATTCAAATTCTTTATTAACTTTGAACATAACAGTTCATCAGTATGCAATGTGGCATGTTATAATAACATGAGTGTACAGCATACAATGTATATATGTGACATTTTAAGAAATAACATAAGTACGTCAGAAAATTATAAACAATTATCATAAACACACATGTTAATCATACCAAATTATTTCTAGCTTTACATGCGAGATAGATAAACTTTCCTAAATTACAAAGTTCTTTCCTGTTTTCCACTGACAATAGTTAAACCAGTTTAAAAGTAGATGGTCTAGACCAATACTATTTCTTGATGTATTTTTTACGCAGATCATTATACTTTGTACATTGCAAAACAAAATGAAATCGTCCTCCAGTACATTCAAGCTACATCAATTTCATTTCTAGCAATACCTATGTATCGTCCAGTCTCAATATAAAGATTGTGAGATGACAGATGTATTTGTGTAATACAGTTCTGGAACATAGCCGGAATATTTGTCTATAAATAAAACTACAAATCTATATTTGATACAATATATTTGTACAAAATACACTTATTTGATGACTCTAATAGTGAATTAAGTTCTTGTTTGGTTTGATCTAACAGACGTTGGCGAATTATTGATAAAATAGAACAGTCAGTATTTAATAACCACTGATTCTCCCAAAGGTAGTTCAGACCAAGACTACATAATAGATTTCTTACATATGTTGCCCAGTTGGTACATTTGGTGCATTTCAACACAAGTTCTCTATAACATGATTTCAAAATAAAATTATCTGAAGCATGAATTTTGAACCAAAATTTCAGCATTCTGACGTTACGTTCACAACACAAGGATACTCTACCCAATTCATAGTATATCATTACATTAGCTGTACATCTTTTAACACCTAATAACATTTAGAATAGTCCAACTGAACTTTTTCTACCATTGGTGCTTTGTGAATACCCCAGATCTCTCCACCATACAATGAAATACTATATACATATGTATCAAATAGACTAAGCATTGTAAACGTATTCAAACATAAAGAAGAAGTGTTTTTTCTCATGCTGAACATAGCTTTCCTACCTTTCTCAGCGCAGTGCTTTTGAGTAACATAAACTTTACAATTGTAATGAAATAACACTCCTAGATAACAAAATTGATCTACAATATCTATATTACTACCATTATGCACCTATGCTTCGTTGGGTCGGATATTACCACCCTTACGAAAAAAATATTTTAATGCCCTAGCTGACCGAAATATTTTTAGAATTTGCGTTGTAGCTGACAAAAGATTTATGCTGTCACCGGCTAGAAGAAAAAAAATATTGCGCTGCTGAATTTGAGTAGTATAACAGTAACAACAGATGGACAAATGTATTTCTGTTCCACATGATAGGAAAATAAATTTTTGCTTTCCTTCTCATGAGAAAAAAAATCTTTTGACTGAGGAAGGTTCTAAGAATAAATTTACGAGCACAAAGAAAATCCCAGCGCCCCCCCCCCCCCCCCCCCCCCCCGATAAGAAAATGGTTGTTGCCTTACACACAGTATTCTGTAATACAGAGTACAATGAAAAAAACAGCATCTGTAGTGCTATAGCCATTTCTAAGACCAACGAGATCACAGGGAACAACTCTTACAACAACCTCAAATTAATTCCCATCTGGAAAATATGCACATCTCATACGTTTCCACAAGCATTGGGTGTCTCCCGTAGAACGTTTGATTCTAACAACCTATGTTACTGATTAAGCAATTTCAGAGTTAACCCACCAGCCGTCGAGCCTTCAAGAAAAATCAAGCATTTTCCACGGGCTCTCGAGTAACGGTATGTTGTGAAACACTTCATACGTTGCGTTGGTTGTTGCTAAGATAGGCAAAGATGATTGCAGAACATTGAGGTCATCACGTTTGTCGTGGCGTTTAGTGTAAAATGTCCCAGTTGAGTCCATATCGATATGCAGATTAACAGGTACAAGTTATATAATAAACACCTGTGTCTCGCTTGAGTTGTGCAAGATGTAAGCCATTCATAACTATACTTAGACTGCAAGGCGTTCTCTATGTGAAATTTTGTATTTTGCTGTTTTGTTGGTTCGTGGTCTCATTGAAATTTATTCCACAATTCAGTATTTTCCATGTACATATGCTATCAAGAAGTTTGTATGGCTGACAATTACTATGACCTGTTCAGAATTTCAATCAGTTAGGGCTGCAACTACTGAAAATTACTTGGAAAAATAAAAATCCAAGGGCAATAACTCTGCGAAAAATTATCAGACCACATACTTGCTATGTAACACACCATTGTAATGTTTACGCCTAGGATATAGCCGGATTTAACCATATAATAAAGCAACAAACACCATTGAAGGTTTCATCATTTATCTCCACTCAGGTGATACAGTATCATGCTACATTACACATTGTATATGCTCCGTGATAAGAGAGACAACTCTACACTGTGATACAGTATCATGTTACATTACATATTGTATATGCTCCGTGATCAGAGAGACAACTCTACACTGTGATACAGTATCATTTTACATTACACATTGTATATGCTCCGTGATAAGAGAGACAACTCTACACTGTGATACAGTATCATGTTACATTACACATTGTATATGCTCCGTGATAAGAGAGACAACTCTACACTGTGATACAGTATCATTTTACATTACACATTGTATATGCTCCGTGATAAGAGAGAAAACTCTACACTGTGATACAGTATCATTCTACATTACACATTGTATATGCTCCGTGATAAGAGCGACAACTCTACACTGTGATAGAGTATCATGTTACATTACACATTGTATATGCACCGTGATAAGAGAGACAACTCTACACTGTTATACAGTATCATTTTACATTACACATTGTATATGCTCCGTGATAAGAGAGACAACTCTACACTGTGATACAGTATCATGCTACATTACACATTGTATATGCTTCGTGATAAGAGCGATAACTCTACACTGCGATATTACAACCTCTTCCTTTTTTCTTACAATATAAAAAACTAAACTACTTGAACTAGTCTAACATAGGTAATTGTCCTTTCTAAAAAGAGAGTATAAAGTTATTTACTGTCACTGTATTATTAATGATTGTCAATTAAATCAGTACATCACGAAGTCATTACACTTTGCTGGTGTTCTACGATTTCTTACTGGTCGCTCTGCAGAGATATCATCGTCTGCTTTCTCACTATCAATTTCTGCGCTATCTACATCAGTGTGACCTTGAATACTCGCGTCCTTATTAACCTCCTCTACTATGTTATCCCTCTGATCTCTCTCTTCTATATTTCTCTCGTAAGATTTCTCAAATTTCTTAACATGTGTAATATTTCTCTTGTACGTAACACGTATCAAATTATGTCCCTGTTTATCTAACACAGTAAGCGGTTTTTTATTAAATGTTGTTGATAATTTGTTTTCCCTTTCTTGTTTCATAAATACTTGATCTCCAGTTTTGAGTGTGCTCGGTACCGCTTTTCGTTTTTCGTCTGCGTACATTTTCCTTTTTCTTTATGTTCACCGTCGCGATCTCGCACTTCGAAATCGTTAATATTCGTAGTCCCAAGCTCCGGTAGCTTGATGCGTAACTTTCTACCAAAATGCAACTCGGCTGGACTAACTCCCGTTGTTGACTGCGGTGTAGCACGATACATAAATAAGTACTTCTGTAACTCGTCACGCCAATTTTTCTTCTCTGAATGAGCAATTTTAAGACGCTTTTAAAATGACATATTCTGCCTTTCTATTTCACAATTTGCCTGAGGCCACAATGCGGTTGTACCTCTATGAACTATTCCGTTTTGTTCGCAATACTGTTTGAAATACTGGCTGATAAACTGCTGTCCGTTGTCCGTCGTAATAGAATTCGGAAGACCGTGTGTCGCAAGCATCTGTTCTAATACTTTGACCGTTTTCTCTACGTTCGGCGTTGTCGTCATTATTGCGATTTCTCGAATAATAGTCAACTACAGCAAAGAGATTATGACAGGACGGTAGCGGTCCCATAAATTCAGCAGCTAAGTGTTCCCATGGACACGACGGTAACTCTGTTCTTACCATCGGCTCGGGTCTTTCCAGTTTTGTAACTAGTTGACACCCGTAGCACCGTTTACACCATTGATCTACGTCACGATCCATATTCGGCCACCATACTTGCTACGAAGTCTTTGTTTCATTACAACTATTCCGCGATGCCCTCGTGTCCTAATTTAAAAACTCGTTCGCGAAGCTCTCGTGGAATAGCAATCCTTGTGCCTCGAAGTATCAAATCTCCCAGTGCGCATAGTTCCGATGTAACCGGTAAGTACTCTTTAAAATTTATTTCGAACCATCGGCCCGTTTTCATACACTTCCAAAGGACTGGGAGCTTTAAGGGCCAAAATCGACCCCACCTCAGATGTCGATAAAATTTTCTCTAATATGTATTCACAATATGTGCTTTTCAGAAATAAATTTCGTTAGTTAATATGTGCATCTAATTCCTCACAGCGGACCGACAAAGTCAGGTAATGAAAAGCACTGAACGTCATTTTTTTTCAGAATACAGAACGTATGTATCATTGTATTATAATGCATATCTTTAAAAAACAAAAACAAAAACATAATAAAACTCAATAAACAAAGCATAAATTTGACGTAATATGCAATGTGGATTGATTTCAGGAATAAAAACATGTTCCGAAGCTGTATTATGAAATTAAAGTGAGCGAATAGTAATGTCGCAAAGTCACCCATTTTCGACGGTCTCCTGTTTTCGACGGTTTGTTTCACGTGATAAAATCTCTCATTATTTTGATCGCTTCATTTGTCAGGGGTTATATTATGATGCTGAAATTGCATGAATGATCTCAAGAAATCTGATCTAAAAATGTCATCTTTAAATGTAAGAACTACGTACCACATCTATTATTTCACGTTCAAATTGTATTTTTTCGTAATTCATTTTTTCGTCACCTTAACAAAACTTTAATCATTTAAGAAATATATCTCATACAGACCAATTTTGGTTTCATCGTCTGCTATGACATTGATAATGTACATATTGAGGTCATATCAATTCAGAAACTTTGGTATTAACCTTAAAGAAGTAATAGATAGATTTATTTGGACAATAGAACTTTGTCATATTTGAAAAAAATTTAAGCACTTTTTTAACCGTACTTTATTCTTAACGACAACCAATGCGATGATATATTCCAGTACATTTTTACGGACAACCATCACAAATCTATAAACACAGTGTATAACCGGACAGTTTTCAAAAACGGAAGTTGCTGTCTGACCAGGTAATGTTAGTTGCTTGCAGAAATTTCAACATTTTTGTATGATTATTCGTGATTTATTCTTTGAAAGTGGATCAACCGAAGCAGCAAAAATAAAAAAAAATACTGCAAAGGTATGTCATTTATATTTCTGATCAAATAACAGTGCTCTATTTGAACATTGAAACTGGAAATCGCCGTTTAAACATCGGTGAATGGTATGTTTTCGCTCGAAGAAAGGGGTTAACAATCTATTTTTTCTTCACGAATTCCTTAAATTATGTCAAATATGTTCTCACTATCTGATGAAATAGACATCGACGTTTTCAATGCAAGGAAAATATGACCGTAAACGCACTCCTTTTCCTTACGTCGTTCTTCATTGTACGCCTAATTGCTGACGAATTAATTTCAAATATGTAAACATCATAAAAATATTCAAAAACCACAAGAAATAAGGTTTGGTAAATAAGTAATGAAGTGAGTGATTGTTGTTTAACGCCAAACGAGCAATATGAAGAACTTGATATTTCCAAGAACTCTGGTAAACCTTACAAGAATACTAATTTTGACAAAGAAGACATTTAGGCAAATCAAAAATCATTCATGTCATCACTGAATATTCCGATAAATGATGAAAATTGTGAATTATCTACTCTATATTGGATACCAAAATTTCAGAAGAATCAGTATTTAAACTTGTTCAACAAAAGAACTACCGGGTATCAATAACATAATAAGTATGACTAAATTGTGCATGCAGTCAAAGGAGGACTACTATCATAGTGTGACAAAGTATATTCACGTGGTAACATCAATCAAAAGCACCGCATCGGTGGCGTAATGGTTTGTGTGCTCGCCTCGAGTGCGTAGATCATGGGTTCGAGCCTCAGTCGGGTCAAACCAAGGACTATAAAATTGGTATTTGTTGCTTCTCCTCTAAGCTCGCAGCATTACGGAAAAAGAGCAAAAATTGGTTGGCTCGGAATCAGAATAATGTGTCCGAATGGAGTGACATTTCTACCGACGACTGTTGTTTCATTGAGCTAGCACTATACAAATCCAACTCAGCGTGTTGGTTTAGAATAAAGCGAACCTCATCATCATCTCATTGATAATTAACTTGTTCTCGCCATAACATAGCTGAAAAATTGCTGAATTGGCATTAAGCAACAATGAATCACTCACTCAATCAATCAAAAGTGGATACTGAAAGAAGAGGATAATTTTAATTCTCGAAAATCTCATCTAACAAAATATTTGACTTTTTTGCCTTTTACACTTTCATTTCCTCTTTAAAGTAAATTATTCACAACGCACTTTACTTTAAAAAATGGTGGCAACGTTACAAGTTTATAGTATTGGGTCACGAATTAACTTATTTTGTCAAGCACGAAACGAAAGGTGAAAAGTGCTACACATAAAATGAAGTTATCAAAATATTGGAGTTCCTTATCGATAACATATATTTGTAGAGTTCGAATGGCACAATTTTCAACAAATCATAGCTAGGCATCCCTATGGGAACAAACTATGCCCCTCTCCTCTCCAACTTTTTCTATACTCCTATGAGTCTGAGTTTATACAAAAACTTATAAAGACAAACAAAGTAGAGAGGCTTAAGCCTTTAATCTCACTCCCAGGTATATTGATGATGTTCTGCCAATTAATAATACGAACTTTGCTAACTGGATTCCATTGATAGAGATTTCTTGATAATTGACGAACAAACGTATATGTATCTTCCCGTAACATAATGAAACAATGTTAATTTACGTAAAGATCTTTTGAGGGAGACCTTATTGCAACATGTGTCTTCAATTGTTCACTGACTGTAAGTGATTAGATATATATTTTTTTTCATTTCGGTGTTTAAAACAGTTAAAAATTAATATCACTGGCCAAATAATGGTTTCATAGTGACATTACAGTCTGCATACAAAATACATATTTTCCTCAAACGCTATTTATAGATATACTTCAAGGAGGGGTGCTTTTCAAATTTATTTATTTATTTTTGTTAATATTTCTGATTTAAATTTTCGCACAAATAAATAATTTTGCCAAACTTGGGAGAAAAAAATATCTTACTAAGGAAAATCAAGCAGTATAATAGTTATGTAATACTGGATATTGAATGAAACATTTCTGATTTCATATGTAAAGAAAAATAAATGATTCCATTCTCCCAAAACCTGTCTGTCCCATGGTGAAACAACATCCCCGTTTAGGCTTATTGATACCTTATCAGCGACGGTCGCCCGACCATTGACGATTGTCGTGCAAAAAATCGTGCGATTTTCGCTTTCTATTGTTTTTATTAAATAAGAGAAATGTCTTAGAAAAATCTATTGCATACTAGTTTAACCTCGTCACTTTTTATTGAAGTACCTGAACTAAGCCAGGATGGGTCATTTATATGTGTGTTAGGGATATCGAATTTACATATTTCTACGATTTTTTCTATTGAATGTTGGAACTGTTCCGACAGTGTGATATATATTTTTTCATTTTATTACAGGTTATTAAAAAAAACCAGCTGAGTTGCAATTGTTAAAAAAAAATATGATTGTGATTGTCTTCCGTAATTAAAATCGTTAAAATGAAATACAACCGAATTGATATCAAATGGTGACTTGTTTCAACCTCATTTAAAATATACCTTGACATTTGTTCAAACTTGTACATCACGTTCACGATCTCTTATTACAACACTATTTCACTCAAGTGTACATTTTCTTCCTGTTCTAGTTAAAGGACTTTATCAAACAGAATCATACAGTTTACATGTAATGCAGTCGATACGCATTTAAACCACAAAAAGAATATTTCTATATCATCCACACCTTGTGGTGTGGGGTCGCTATTGTGCATGCGAAATATCAATTGCAAACCCCATTGACTGGCTATATGCTGCCTGTCTAGAATATTTTATTTTTTTCTCGAAGCTAGAAAACAATATGATGAATATTTTCTGTCAATCATGCAAACAATAACTTATGCACCTGACATAACTCATTTTCAAGGCACCGGATGGATAGTTCCCTTTGATTTAAGAGAATGGAACTGATAGAAGTTAAAAGTTTAATTTGGGCGCAAAAGGGGAAACTTTATATAATTTATGAAAAGGTGATGTGAATTTTAGGGATCCTCAGATTCAAATCCATTCATCTACTTTTCTACACTTTTATACATATTATACATATGTATATTTCAAATGATAGTAATGCTATTTTAGAATATTTCCACTTTGTTTTACTTGTCGTTTTCTTTTAAGAGCACCAGTTTTATGCTGCTCATGCTCAGCAACGGACCACCTTCGTCAATTGTTTTAGCTCATCGATGATCATGAGATTCAGTAAGATAAATAACAGTATTTATTTATTTATTTATGTATGCTTTGGTGTCTGTTTCAACTGTTGACAGAGTTTTAAATTCAACATGGGTCGACTTATTGAAAGTGTGTAATCGTAAAATTCAGTGGCCAACCATCCCAGTCTGGTGGCAAAAGAAAGGGTATTTTTCTGAAATGCCTAACGTTGTGTCTGCAATTGACGGAACTTCACATGAGATACAAATTCCATCCAATGAACCCCAACAAAAAACATACTTTCAGCAAACCAATTATTTTCATTGATTGATATGAAAAGAAAGTTTATACAGTGATAATCATAAATTCCATCAATATCAATAAAACAATTACCTTTCAGCTTAACTGAACTTGAGCCGTCGTGGTCGTATGGTAGTTGAATTTACAACTACCTCATCCGGAACTCCTCGCGCCTTTCCCCAAGTGAAAAAACAAGCTCGGATCAATCGTAACTACTCGGCCATTCTCGATACCCTGCAAATAACCTCGTATGTACATAGTAGAAATTCTTCTTAAATTGTTTGCCGGAAGTTAAGTTAAGTTAAGCCGCACAAAAATATAGTCCACGAAAATCCAATATGGAAGACATACTAAGTAAAATCTAATTATGCAAAACTAATTAGAATACAGAAAATTGCTTAAAATATAACTTTATCAAACTTTCATGTAACTGACATGTGAAAAGTAGTTCGATTTATACGCCTAATGCATACGAGGTTATTTGCAGGGTAGCGAGAATGGCCGAGTAGTTACGATTGAAGCTCGGATATGAATGTATTGATATGCGTTAAAATGCTGGTTATTCGGCCAAGGTTGTTAAGAGGAAGAGAAAATAATCCTTTCCCCAAAAAAATAAAAAGTATTCTATAAAATAATTTCATATCAAATTTTATCTATATTATTGCCAAGTAAGCATTAAAAATATAAAATCGATGAATAAAACTATTAATTATCTAAAATTTGACATTGACCTTGTCCTTTAATATGTAAACAAACAAGCATGGAGTTTTGGCGTTTGCACACATTAGATCAATCATCATGACTTCAAGCCAATCAGTCTTTGATGTTTCTTCTTAATAATGCATGCTTAGACTGTTAGCAGATAAATATCAACATGTAATCACCTAATTTCTCCTATGCGAATCCTTGATGACTGAATCCCACGTTTCTTGGATGACGGTCCTCCATTGTTGGATCATGTGATTTCATCAGTCACGCGGTACAAAGAATACTATTCATATACGAGTTTGTTTTTTTCACTTGGGGAAAGTCCTGGATGACAACTACCTGTGCAATCGTTGCGTATCACCATTTAAGTTGTGAGTTTGAACCCTATTGATGGCGAGGTGTACCCGATAAAACAGTATGTGATAAAGTTTGTCAGTGATTTGCAACAGGTCTGTGGATTTCTTTGGGTACTCCAATTTCGCCACAAAAGTAGTAACTGAAATATTTTTGAAAGTGGTGTTAAACACCTAAACTCCAATGGACAAATGATGGATCAAAAGTTTGTGTATGTAGTGCATAACATAAAACACCATTGGGTCATAATGTGGCATATCTTTACAGGTACCAATAATACTACAACAATAGTGTTTCCCACACAATTATGGGAACTGTTATACACATATCATGTCATTAAACAATGTACTGAAACAGAAACAACTTCACTTTCAAATTTTTTATTAACAATTAAATTAAATTATCTCCATGATCTCAAAATTATGTTTCAGTGTTTACTGCATCTTAATATGTACATGTAGGTATGGCTGAATCCTGATTTCTTGTCTGAACTGAACACTACAATTATGCATGTGTTTCTGAATCATTAAATAAATATTCATCACGTCTTTCTGTCTTTGATCACTGAATATTGAATCCAAAATATCCATACCATTGTATTCTTTGGATTTATACATGAAAAATCGCAAGTAGACTATGAGGAATCAAACATAATTGTTTTACATCATATGCACATGTTTGTATAGATAATCTTGTATAATGTGTCATGTTCACTACCACATGTAATACACACAGACTCTACACAATACAAACAGCTCCAAAATTCTATGTTGTCGATTACTTCTGATCATGCAAATGTATGAGTATATTTCTGCGTTCTTTTTAAATCAAATATTCCTGTTCCTTTAAAATTTATATTGATTCTTCTGTGGTATTCAGGGACGGATCCAGGATTTCAAGTTAGGGGGAGCGCACTTAAAAAAAATTGCGCCGAGCGGAGGGAGGCTCGGAAATTGTTGGGGTATCTCGTGTGAAAAATGACGATTTTACGCCAAAAAATCGTATTTTTTTCCAATTTTAGGGGGGGGGGGGTTGCCGGGTGCCCCCTCCCCTGGATCCGCCCCTGGTATTTAAATCTTCTTTGAGTTGAAATCATTGACGCAATGTCGTGCGTAACGTCACACGCAAATTGTCGTTTGAACTCAAAGGCAATGAAACGCATTCTGAAGTGGTCAATAAACCACAATATCCGATAATAGCCGCAGATCCCTTGTAAATGAATGTATCAATATGAAAATCATAAAAACCAGAAAGGACTACAGAGAAAATTGGAAGTTCTCTATCCTAAGAGAACACTTCTTTCACTCGTCATTAGACATCTTATTACTTATTATTTAATCAAAATTTTTTACATTTTCGGTCTATACAGGTATATTGCACGTTTGACTTCTATAAATCTCCAGAATAAAAATTCTTAAAGGTTTAAGTAGAAGTAATTTGTAAGTATTTTTACTAATATTCCGTCGTCTCCCGGAATTGAATATTTCTTTTTTTCTCTTTTGAACAGCTAATCCAGATTTTTGTATTTATGTTTATGTATTCGAATGTAGCAAAGTTTGCTTGTGGTATAACTGTTCTAGTTTTTACTTAATTGATGCATTTAGAAAAATAAAATAATTAACATATTTTTCCGGATTTTTTATTCCACATCATTCCTTCTATGAGCGGGATGATAAACTAACCCCATGTCTAATCGAAATAAAATTCTTGGATAATGACCACGGATCCATATGTTCCACTTGTCGTAAACATTTCCCGATCCTTTCCTCATTCACGATTTACTAACGGGTTTGTAACTAGATTAACACGACGAGTGCCACTACTGGAGTAGGAACTGCCTACCCTTCCGGAGCACCCGAGTTCACCTTTAATGAAGTATTTTCTAAGATGATGATTCATTAAATATGAGGCCATATATGGCACTAAATAGTCCCCAGTTCTTTTTATCGCATTGACGCCGGACTGCATGCATTGAGTGTTTCTTCTGGTTTCAATGTACACAAATTTAAACTATATTTAAAATAAATACAATTATTTACAGAAACATTAGTTATTTGCTGATGAATTTCATTACTTGAAATGAATCATAAAATGTACAGAGACTGTGTATATATACATAATGGTCTCATATATACAATCAGAAGAGTGAAAATATTGATTTTAAGGGTCTGGGCGAGGTTATAAATAAATTAATATTTAACAACCTCCACAATCCTCCACCAACAAAATATTTTGATACAATCATTAACCCTCTATACTCAAAACAGCTGTTCAATTTAGCGTTGGTGGAAGACTGTGGAGGTATATAAAATAGCTAAAATGTACATTGAATATGTCGTTTATAGTCCATTCTTAGCATTATCCGTCTAATTATGATGTCATTATGACGTCATAGCGCACTCAATTTCACGAAAGATATATGTTTTGAAAATTTGTTTATATAACAATTAAATTAGTAAATTGTTTTTATTCTCTGTCAAGCATTATTTTTTAATAAAATGTGGGGCCAATTTTGCACCTTAGCGCCTCTCCCTCTTTCGCCGAATTCTTCGTCCTTTTTCAAAGCTCTTTCGATTTCATCACTGTTCATTGCAATCGGTACAGATTCATCCACGATTCTACGCAAATATTCTTCCGTCTCCGATGTTTTGCTCGTTTTCCCGATTTCGGACAACAAACGAGATAAAGAATCTGCGATATGCTTCGCTCCCGGTATGTGTCTAACTACATATTAATACGACTGCATTCGTAATACCCATCGTTCAACTCGGGCACAGGGCTTGGATTTCGCAGATGGTCTGTAAGTAACTCGAATGTTTACCGAGCAAAAATACATGAAACCTCTCACAAGCCCAATCGAAGCCTAACGTTTCTTTCTCCGTTTGAGAGTATCTGCGTTCGATATTCGACAATAAACGGCTCGCGTAACAAATAATTGTGTAATCCTCGCCTTGTATTTGAACTAATACGGCACCAAGTCCCACTGGATAAGCATCCGCGATAACCTGCGTTTTCGCGTTCACGTCAAAATATACCAACGCCGACGCGTTTGCTAACACCTCCTTTAATTTGACAACCGCTGCATCTTGCTCTTTGCCCCGCACGAACGTTGTTCTTTCTTCATTAAACGATTCAATGACTCGCCTAACGTTGCCAAATTAGGTATGAATCGGCTCGTGAAATTTACCAATCCCATAAAACACTTTACTTCCGAAACGATTTGCGGTCGTCGCGCATCACGGGTAGCGGTAGCTTTGCTCTCTGCTACTCCGATTCCGTGTTCCGATAATATGTGTCCCATGAACTCAATTTGCGGCATGTTGAAATGACATTTGTCAACGCTTAACGTCAGTCCCTTCGCTTGAATCCGTTGTAGCAATAGCTCTAAATTTCTAAAGCGCTCTTCCTCGTTTTTGCCATGAACAATTATATCATCGTAAATACTGCTGACGCCGGTCAGCCCACCAAACGCTTGTTGAATAATCTTATTGTACATCTCCAGAGCATAACTTATACCGAACATTTACCGCTTATACCGGTAAAGTCCTTGATGTGTCATCAAAGTCGTAATTTCGTGCGACTCGGGTAGCAGCTCAAGTTGGTGATACGTCCATTTAATATCAAGTTAGCCATAAACCTTGCTTTGATTCAAGTCTTGTAGAATTCATCGACGGTCGTTATACAATATTGCTCTCGAATAACAGCCTCGTTTGCCCTACGCATATCAATGCATAACCGAATTTCATCATTCTTCTTCGGAATAACTACGACCAGAGATACTCATTTACATGGCCCGTCCACCTTTTCAATTATGTTATACTGTTCGAGTTTTCTCTAACATTTCGCGTATTCTAACTCCTCATACTTCATTGATAAAGTCAGAATTTTCCAAACCATTGTTTACTGTAAACGCGTACACATCCTCATTTTCGTTACCATGGTTACTGTCTGATTCAACACTTCTAACTGTTGCGGGTCGTCGCCATGATCAAGTTTTCTTCGTGTATGTGTTACAGCATACCTCAAAATGTCCTTCTTTCTTTCATTTTCTGCATTTCTTCCACTTAGCTGGACAATTTGAATCAGTTCTAATATGCCCTGCTCGACCACGCGCATAGCAACGTAATTGTCTACCTGCTTCATGTTTTTGAATCATATTCTCTACACTGCCATACTATAACCATGATATAATCATTTACTAAATATCAAGTCAATAAGGCATTACAAAGTAAATGGACGGATGTTAAGGGCTTTTAATTTAATTACTATTGACTTCACACCTTCTGCGTGATTGTTGGTTCAAGTGTCAGCATTCCTTTCGTAGACTTTCCACTGGGGAATAGGAAACTGACCATCCATGTAATTTCTCTGTAGGAATGTGAACAAAATAATGAACTGCCGGAAACTCTGTATGAGCCTTCTCGTTCTCCTATTGTTATGCAATAGTCGGAAGTTCTGACGTACAATAGCGACTGGTAGATACGCAATTGCCATAACATTCTCGATGCAAGACTGAAGATGTCTGTGCCTTGAATATGGTACTGCTAGACCAAACCCTTGAAGGCGTCTCCAAAGGCTTTGTCAGAAATGGAAATAACAATTTCTGAACCTTGTCCTTGGAAGTTCAGTATCGAAGGCAATTCTGAGGCTCTGTTCAAAATCACAGATGGCCATTCTAGGAGAGAAACGATGTCCTGTCATGTAGCGAATTCTGACCTTTACATGTTGAAGGATCTGCAGGTAATATCCTTCTCTCTTACCAGTCGCCAAGGCCATGGCAAAACGTAGTACCCTTCCATGGTATAGACCATGTATTGTTACGAACTGTTCGTATGATGAAGGGCATGAATTGAAAGTACCATCAATAAATACTGTATCGCATCTTAGTAGGCGGTGATAGTTTTTGTCAGTAGAAAAAACCCAAACGCCCCAGTCATTGTCGATATGACTTAGAAATGGACGACCTGCCCATGTAGTTGTCCATTCACCAACTATATCAACATCGTCAATCGTCTGTGGCGTCTCGGGTTTTAGGGATAATCTATTTCGTATCAAGGCTGACTGTACGCTTGAAAGCTCCGGGGTATCTTCGGTCGTCTCTGTTAGTATTTAATTGTAGACTCTTTTGAATCGAAAGCACGAACGCCGATACAATTTTAATGTTTAATTCTTGTTATTTGTGGCTTATTTAGCTTTCTGAACATTAAAAGTGTAAAAATATAAAATGAAAACACCTTTGTAGATGGAAATGTATTATGTAAGAGAATACACCCCAACTTGTAGATTCTTAAAAATAAGTAGATTATCCATTGCGTATTATTGATGACTTTTGAAAATTGTATAATATATACTGAAGGGAAAAAGAAAAGCAAGGTCAACATTTTAGGTGATTTAATATTATGTATTGGAATGTTTTTTTCAATATTAATATACAACAATAAAAACACAAATTTAAAGGCATATTGTCTCCCAAAATCGTAATTTTTTCATACCCAAAATTATTGTCGTTTTCCGTACTGACCTTCATAAAATGAAGGTTAACACCGAGTTATGTTGCAAAAGATACGATTTTCTGACCAAAAAAAACCAAAACTATTGTATTCGGAATTATTGCCCAGGATAACAAGAATGTATATCTGTTCATATGACCTTCTATGTGAACCCGACTTGAGCGTGCGCACTGTTTAGAAACAATAAACAACATGTGGTTCTTGGGCAAAAGAGAAAGTGTCAACGCGTGGAAGAAAGCGGACTTTGACGGATTCAGAGAGAAATATGAATAGAAGTGAAGTACCTTCCAAATGGAACAAATGCAGGATATATGTAGGTGATCAGACGGACCATTGGAACGAGCTCAAGGAAGTGCTACGCGTCCAAACTCGTGTTGATGTGGCAACGATTTTGCTTGATAGGTAAGCCTAGCATGTTTTTTCCTTCTTTTCTCGATCGTTTTTCATATTTATGAATGTATGATGATGCCTATGATCATTTTTGGTAAATATTTTTCAATATCGTGCACCTGGCAACAGCAAATTATTGTCAATGAGTAGTATAAAACGACCGTGTTTGCGAGGTAAACAAACACGAATTTTAACATTCATGCTGCAGCATCCGGGCTACTGGCATACAAAAAGACAAAAATAGATATGACCTCGCTCAGGTCAGTGCATAATTAATTAGCTTCAAATAACGATGGTGAGCTTTTCTAAATCGAAAAAACAACGTTTCGTAGCGTATTCGCCAATAATTCGGTGTTTAATCTTCATTTTATGCAGGTCAGTACGGAAAACGACAATAATTTTGGGTATGAAAAAATTATGATTTTATTCAACAAGGTTTTAAAATTTCATTAGATTTTAATCAATAATTCATGAGTAATCGAAACCTATTTAACAGTACCCCTCTCCCCCCCCCCCCCCCCAAATATATTAAAGTGAAATCGATTAACTCGTCAATATTTCGTATGCCTCACCCCTCGCGCAACTATTACAGCCCTGATTCTCCTGTGCATGAAGTTCATCAGAGCATTTATCATTCTCATGGGGATATTATCTCACTTCCATCAAGGCAGCCCTTAATTGGTCGAGAGTAGCGGGGGCATTTCGACGACCCGTTACTCTCCTGTCCATTTCGTCCCACAGATGTTCTATTGGGGACAAATCTGGACTGTACGGAGGCCAATCGAGTGGGTTAATGTTATGATTGGCGAGAAAATCTTGACAAACTCTGGCAACATGGGGCCGGACGTTATCCTGCTGGAATATTAGGTGATGCTGTTGCACACATGGAACTGCAACCGACCGGAGGATTTCATCCCTATATCTTACGCCTGTTAAATTACCGGCTATCACAATCAACGGCGACTTTAACCCGTGAGATATCCCTCCACAGACCATAACCGAGCCACCCCCATACCTATCCCTCTCAAAAACGCAAGCGTCGGCGAAGCGTTAGCCGCGACATCGGTATGCACAACGTCGACCATCCGAACAAAAGAGAGTGAACCGCGGCTTATCTGTGAAAAAAACCCGTCTCCATTGCCTCATTGGAAATTGTCTGCGATCATGTGCCGCCAACCAAGCCATGCGACGCTCGCGACGTGCATGAGTGAGAGGAAAACCAATGTATGGTGGACGAGCTCGCAGACGAAACTCGTGCAATTGGTTTCTCACAGTTTTTTGGGTGAATGTTGCGATTATGATTGCCTACCGTAGCTAAAGCGGTTTCAGTGGCAGTAACGTGGCGATTATGCAGGTGGGCAGGATGAATTGCCCTGTCTTGACGTGGTGTCGTTACGCGCGGACGTCCCCGTCGCGGACGGTCAGCAACCCTTCCAGTATCTCTCAGATGACGGATAAGACGCTCTATGTTGGAAACATTCACACCCAATTGCAAAGCAACTTGTTGTTGCCTTTGACCTTGCATTAGCAATGCAGTAGCCTGACCCCTCTGCACTTCCGTCAGCCGTGGCATGATTACAGGAGATTCAAATTAAATTTAAATAGTGGAAAGCGATGTGCATACCTCAAGAATATAAAGTGGTATGACACGATGTGTTGACAAACTTGCTATCATTATTCCGCACGTGTTATTTGCTTTTTATCACTTTCTCTATGATATATAATGTATTACGTTAACTACCCGGCTACGATGATCATACTATTAAGCTATACATTTAATATGTATGACTCTTGATAGTAAACTTTATTAACAAAATATCAATAACTTGTTTCAAAAAGTGATTGATCAATATATATGTTGTGTACAAGTTGTAAGTTTGTACAAATTATAATTTGTATAAAAATTCTGTACAAATTATAATTTGTATTTTAGATTTGTACAAATTATAATTTGTATGAAATTAGAGAATACAAATTATAATTTGTACAAAATTAGCCTAGAAATCACTTGCAACTTGTACAATTTTTTACCTATTTGCAACTGTTCAAAACAAAGGAATTCTTAATATGAATACAAACTGATTTTAATAAAGAAGGAAACACATTAACAATATTTTACAAAATCATGTCAAACGTACTTTTAGTTCAATTAACTTCCAGTTTTCAAATTTACTTGCTTGAGCATGTCATAGAACCATGACAACGTGAATTACACAGGATATTTTTTTTAGCACTTGCATTTTGAAGTTTTGCAACCACCTTTGCACTTGCAACTCAGATAGCCCTGACCTCCAGTTTTTGAAATTTTGCGAACTGCCTCACGCAAGGATATTTGTAGAGATGGAATCGTTGAGATGCTAAGACTCGTATCACTTACAGCTTATATTTGGTTCCTGCAAAGATACCCTGACAATATCCCATCAGAAGTGCCAACACGATAGCCATACTCAGACACCTCTTAACTTACACTCAATATGTTTCTAGGATCTGTTGGTCCACGATCACACTGTGGAATCGGAATTATTACATTGTTTCCAACAGAAAGTTCACTTAACTTTCGCTTTGTGGTTCTCATCAGTTTCTCGACCTGAATTTGCTGTCCTGATAGAGCTCGTTTTCGTGCATGCTGAATAGGTGTTTCTGTGATGTCTGTTGCAATTTCAGACGTAGCTGTATCCTTGACCGGTTCAACCAACTGAACATCATTATCAGCATTGTTAGGATTTAGTATTTTAACAACTGTTGTTTCCTCACTATTGGGGGCGATTTCAGTGGTAACTAAAGATGATGTAGACTGAAGTGCCTCGGCAGAGGGAATATTGGAATCTGTATCTGCCTCAGATATATCGTTGGAGATAGCAAATTTATTGTCATCAGTTGTGCCATCTGTTGTATCACCTTCACCTGCATCTGCTGATATTTGTTCAAGGTCTTCTTCAGTCTCTAGCTGAGGAAGTAATTCCTTCGGTATAGAACCAAGCCAATTTTTGGGTCAACACCAAGCAAAGCTTTATATGGAGGTTGATCTATGACTCTGTGATAGGATCGGTTTTTCTGAAATTGCACAACTCTTAATCCTTCAGACCATTGGGTTGTGTCATTATCGTTCATCCATGATATTATCATTTCTTTAATGTCAGCATTGGCCCTTTCAACAGAACCCTGACTTTGTGGGTGCCTTGGCCTACCATGAACAATTACAAGTTTTTGCCATAGTGATCTGAGTTCAGTTATAATGTTGGCAGTAAACTCCCTCCATTGTCACTCTGAAGAATGTGAGGGGCCCCTAACAAAAGGAATATATCAAGAAGATTGTATGCAACCTCAGCATCTCTCTTAGATTCCAGGGGTCTCAAAACACTGCAATTTATGAAATGATTAACCATATATAAGTGGAACTCACCAAAACTTTATTACCTTAAGCACAATTGCGATATATTGTATTCAATTTCAATATATACTGATTACTTTATAGAATCCCTAGTAAAAATTAGTTTGTATTCATCTTAATAATTTCTTTACTTTAAATAGTTGCAAATATAAGAAAAGTTGTACAAGTTATAAGTGATTTTTATAATGATTTTGTACAAATTATAATTTGTATTCTCTAATTTCATGCAAATTATAATTTGTACAAACCTAAGATACAAATTATAATTTATACAGAATTTTCATACAAATTATAATTTGTTCAAACTTACAACTTGTACACAATATATACAAGGCATGATACAAATATTTCAAATGTGGTATGCTTTATGTTCAGAACTGACGAGTACATAAACCTTTTTAAATATAATCTCGCAATACAAAAAAACAACCAACGAACTGACCGCATATAATTACATATCAAAGAAACCATAGGTTAACATTTGGGACACTTGAAATACCTTGAAATAACTAAATATAAACGAGAATCGAAAGGCCATGTGCCCATACAAATGTGTAGTTTAATTTTTGTTAATGGTTGTCTTATTTGGCTTTCTAAACATTAAAATTGAAAAACATATAAAATGTAAACACTTTTGCAGATGGAAATGTATGATGTAAGAGAATACACTCCAACATGTAGATGTTTAAAAATAATCAACTTCACCATTACGGTTCTGCATAAAGTCGTGAGTTCTTGTTTTGAATGTCAATATGGCCAATAGTCATACAAATTAAATAACAATTCATATTCAATTAACTAAACAAAAGAACAAAATAAAAAATGAAACGCAAAATGAACCAAAAAATGTCACTCAACAAACATATAAGCAAGACAAGCTAAATATAAAACAAATAACTAAAAATTGAATAATAGAATGACAGTCTCGTATCACAACGTCACATGTTTCCCTATGAATTGTATCACACGCATCAATAACTGAAGGAAATCACTTCAATAATTTTATTCTACATATATCCACTGGTACCAAGACTGACTAAATTGATTTTCACGTGCTACTCATATTTCGGTCTACTCGACTCTTCATAAATTTCGAATCACCAAATAATAACGCAAACTTCACCTTAAGCATATTTCACCACACACTGATAGGTATGCATAATATCAATAGCTATAAATACACCATCGAATCAAGTATTTAGTAATCCGTAATACGCCGACAAATATGCACGCATCACCGCCACGTCCACAGTACATAGTTATCATCATCGCGAACGGTACCAACAAACCCCTGAAAAACAAACAGAGAATCCCAAAATTACTTACGGTACTAATGACACGTGTACTTTAAAAGACAAATTCTGGACCGCGAGCATACAATATATCTCTACAGCATAACTGACCAAAATATAGCAAACAAACTTACCTGAGTGTTGCTAATAAAGCCTAGGAATATCCATGTCCTGAATTGACAATGATAACATGCCCAACTGCTTTGAAATAACACCAATATATATAGTCTGCACAATAAACATGCTACCACCTCAAATACCATGCGCCGAATGACCATATATCTCACATGGGCAATTACAGTGTGCGATCACGTGATCCATGAATTTACATCTTGGGTCTGTTTGATTTGAAAACATCACTGGTGTATAGTAAATATAAACATGCAAAAATAGACTGAAATTCGCTACAGGGTCTCGTTGATTATTTTTAAGAATCTACAGTTGGAGTGTTTTCTTCATTACGTATTGATGCATTGTAAGCGAACCTTTATCAATTTCTAAAGCAAAACAAAACAAAAAAATCCCTAAAAACAAGCAAACAAAAATAAGCACAAAAAAAAAAAAAAAAAAAAAAAAAAAACAAACAAACAAACAAAAAACAAATACAAGTTTGGGTTAGGTTTATGGTGTTGAACGCCACTTTGAATAATATTTCAACATTAGTGGTGATATGTACTGATTGCATAGGTAATTGTGAATCCAACTATCATACGATCATGACCACGACGAACGCATCACAAACACGCAAATCAAATCTAAACCGAGCACAAAAACAAAACAAAAATACAAATGGTGGCTTCCAGAAGCGCCTGTTAGAACTGATTTTCTATCAGATTGATCTATTTAATTCAATAATAGTGATAATCTAAATAATATTTGAAACAATATTGCTTAATATTGATGGTTGTATATATACATAGTCCTCGAAGATGTAGACTACAATCGGTTAATTCAACAATTCATCTTGCTAAGAAACGACAATATAGATGAACATGTGTCTGATTAAAGCATCATTGTGAATAATTAAAGTTTGATACATAAAAGGTCTGAGATTCATAATGCCCATTTGTCATAATATGCATACCAGCGATCAATATATACAATACACATTTTTCATTTTAAAAATGTTTCATTATACTGATATATCTCAGAATTGACATACCAAAAACGTAGATAATATATAGTGAAAAAAAACAACTAAATAATTTAAGTCTTTGGAAGCAAGAACACCAAAAAGCCTAATCAGGAGAGGACAGTCGGTAAAACTATTATCTATAACAGCAGGAGGGAATCTTTAGTTTTAATAATAAATACATGGTTTAAGATCAGTAAATGATGATACAAATATAATATAATAAACCATGACAATGCCGAAGCACTGACGTGAATACTCGCGGCGACAAATAGTCCAACAGCAGAGGCATCGACGTGAATACTCGCGGCGACAAATAGTCCAACAGCAGAGGCATCGACGTAGTGGTAGTAATAGAAACGTAGATATTACAGAAGTAACACGTTGATAATAAACCATGACAATGCCGAATAGTCCAACAGCGGAGGCATCGACGTGAATACTCGCGGGGACAAATAGTCCAACAGCAGAGGCATTGACGTAGTGGTAGTAATAGAAACGTAGATATTACAGAAGTAACACGTTGATAGTAAACCGTGTGTATACAAATGACACCATTGCTGTATGATAATTAGAACTGGGACTGATAATATGAAGACACATGTGTAAACATATGTCTATTCAACAGTTACAGTTACACTTTCTATGCTTAAATTGTCTAAATGTGTTAAAAGCTTAATATGGATATGACTACAGTAGAAATAAATACATTAAGCATACAGTAGTTGGCCATGAATCAGTTCGCAAAATGGCAACGTCGTTATTGTGCTTTCTACCAAAATGCCTTAAAAATCGGTAGTAGCATAGATTAAACAACGGAAAAACGAATGACACACTTCGATGTTGTTTCTCTGATTATAATCTCCCTGCAGTCGTCCAAAGTTTGATTATTCCCCTTAGATAAACAAGCAATCGTCTGCTAAGCAGCAATGACACCGCACGGCAAGGAACTAACCATCGAGCAGAAAGAAATAATTCTAAATTTGTCAAATGAAGGTTGTTCGAGTTATAAAATGCAAAGTATGACAGGCATCAACAGTAGAACAATTAAGAAATTTTTGAAGCGAATGAGAGAAAGAGGAAACATTGAAAACTTGCCACGAAGAGGGGGTATCCGAAAAACGATTCCTCGGGATAACAGGATTCTTTTTCGTAGCGTGAAAACAAACAGGCGACAAACTCTCAAATATGTAACAGCAAGATTTAATCAAAGAACTAGCTGTAATGTTTCACCTAGAACAGTTTGCAGAAGACTGTTTCGGGAAGGGTACAAACGTAGAGTAGTGTCCAAGAACATCACAATTTCTCAAGTCAACCGCCAGCGGCTGATTGACTTTGTCGCCTGAAATTGCACTGGACAGTAGATCAGTGGTCGCACATAATTTTCCGTGATGAGACAAAGATAATAATTGGTCAAAATCGCAAAATTTATGTCTGGGGAAATGTTGATGAAAGATTATGATCGGAATTTGTAGGCCGTCGCGACGACTGGAAAAGCACATGTCGTGCATCAGTAATGTTTTCGGGTGCATATCATATTATGGCGTGGGAACACTGACACCAGTTGAAGGGAATATGAACACTGAAAAGTATATTTCAGTATTAGACGATAACCTTTGGCCAGTTATCGCAAGACATTTTTCAAACCGACTCTGGATTTTTCAAGAGGAAAATGCACCGTGCCATGCTTCAGATAGAGCCAACCAATGGAAGGAAGAAAATGATATACATAACTTTCCTTGGCCAGCACAAAGCCCTGATTTAAATATTATAGAAAACGTATGGAAAGTGCTAAACATTCAGGTGCAACGACGAGTAAACGAAATCCTAAATGCCCAGGACTTGAAACGAATTGTATCTGACATTTGGAGTTCCCTCCCTTTACACTACGTACGGAGCATGTATGCAAGTCTACCACGAAAAATACGATATGTTTTGCGCTCTAGGAGTCATATATCAAAATACTGAAGAATTCTGGTAAGCAAAATAGCCTTCTATTACTAATAATTGGATTTTTTAAATGCTAATGTGATTTTCTGCATAGCCATATTGCGAATTCATTCATGACAAACGACTGTATATCTAACCGTCCATTTATTTATTTTAGATGGTCCTGGATCAAGTATTTCCTTCAATCCAGCAGACGAATCAATAACGAAAAATCTGAGGGGAAGTCTAGGACCTATCGTTTGTTCTGCTCAATGTAACCCGCCATGCCAGTTTCATTGGATAAAGCCTGACGGATCTGTAGTAGACGGATCAAACCTAGAAATTCCAAGTCTGTCAAAGAATGACCACGGAACATTTACATGTCATACAGGCAATGGTTATGGTAACAATGCAACAAAGAACTTAATAGTGACTGTAAACTGTAAGTGTTTAATATTGAAATTTGACATTACGATTCTTATAATGTCAGCAGAATTACCAAGCAAAATAAAACACAATATAGCATTACAGATTGAGATATCGAAGAAGAACAGACAGCACAATGGCCAAAAGAAAAAGTACAAAAGAACAAACAACGATCTACAAAACATACATGTAAAAGTAAAGATCGAGTAACAGAAATATATATCAGCTTAGTAGTATGCAAATAGTTTTATTTTAGAAATGGTTGGACTTCTTACTTTTGCTCAATCTATACATAGCAGAACATGCACATCTGGTGAATTAAAATGACAATGTAGTATATACGGTGATTTTTTAGATAGATTTTTAATTCAAACGAGGGTAGAAAGTCTTGTAATGAATTGTGAATAGCCTCCTCCATACCACTAATTCTACTTACTAATGCTTTAATGGACATCGCATGGCTATTTCTATTCATTGTAGATGAACCAGAATCTCTTACACTGTCCCCGCCCACCACAACGTATACTGTTGTAGAAGGTGATACTATACCATTTATTAGTTGTACTGCATCATGTAGACCACAATGTACCTTTATGTGGACTGGACATAATGTTCCTGGTGGTACAACTAATGACCTGTATCTACAGAATATCAACAGAAATCAGTCAGGAACGTTTTACTGTACAGTTACTAATGAAGTAGGAAGTAAAATGTCATCAAACGTGGTAGTAGATGTTAGATGTAAGTTGATATCATACTAAAATGTTTTCTTCTGACTATTCATATTATACTTATTACCGGGTGTGCATCAAGAGTAAAGCGACGGTGTGCCATGTCTGGAACAGGAGCTACATACCTTTCCGGATTATCTGGGTTCTCGCCAGAATTTTATTGGGGTTCATGTTGTTCGTTCGGTTGCTCTCTATGTAGTGTTTTGCAGATCGTTGTTTGTCCTTTTCCTTTTGGCCATTGTATTGTCTGTCCTCTTCCGATAACGACTTCTAATTACCACGTTGGTATCTTCAAAGTGTTTATGCTTATAGCAAAATAAACATAATTTAGCATATTACTAAGCATAGATTTGTTAATTTTATCCTGACAGTTATCATAGGACAAATCTAAAGTATATACATGTACATGTATATTTTCCAAACAGAAAGTTTGAATAGTATACGTCAGCGTTGAAGAAAAAAATTCATTTAAATTGTATACTTTAACTACATTATAATAAACTTGGCATCCCTAGTATCTACATTAGAATACCTCACATAAATTAATACTATTGGCATGGATAACACCACGTGATATATTTGTATTTGTATATATTTGCTCAAAATCTCGACTGCCGTTCGATAATCCATGTTTACCCAGGAAATAACCTTTGTACTCTTATCACCTTCTCTTACTAACCATATCCGTTCCTTTTAGGAGAGATAATGATTACTTCATCAGTCGTCTGCAGCAAAAATGGCTGATGAAGGTTACTCGTGGAAGGATGGTGGTTTTCTCTTGGTAATCCGTTTCTTCCAAATAAAACTGTCTGCCATGAGATGATAAAAGTGCATAAAGTCCAACAATCATATCAACCAAGTTAGCAAGGTAGATACGGAAAATATTAAGCAGAAGTCTGTTGAAAGTTGTTTACACTGGTTTGAACCAGATGACATTGGCATAATATCAGGTTTGGTTCATGTGGAGTTTCAAAAGTTTGTTTCGGTATTATAAAACAGTTACGACCTAGTTAATAGGTGAATATCCGCATTTAAAGCTCTCGGGGAAATAATCTTAGATCATGTCAGATTGTTTGATAATTCTGGATATTTACCTCCTAACTAGGTTGTATGATTATATTATATGCTTCAGTACAACACCACGACCATACCCTATCTCTATTTTGAGGATAGTTGGTATTATTTGTACAAGAACCACAATAAATTACAGCATATGATAAGATATATGTATCGGTTTGTAGATCGTTGTTTTTCTTCTTGGCTCTTTTCTTTTGGCCATTATATTGTCTGTCGTTCTTCGATTGATTGCTACTGATTACCTCTTAATTTTTGTAAGCTTTTCTAGAGAGGAGAATTCTGTTTTTCTAGATTTTCAAATGGACTGGAATATTATTGTTTTATGTTTTCGGTTGTAGTGAACAAAATGAAGTAATCAAATTTATACGTTTGTTGCAAATGTACATACTTGCTTTAACATAATTATATACTTTAGATCAAGCACAAGTGGAAAATGTGGCTGTAAATACAACAAATACAGTTGAAGAAAATACTGCTGTGATGTTTGCATGTCTTTTTGAGGGGAATCCAGCTCCTACCGTTACGTGGTCGTTGCACGATAAAATCTTACAAACAACAGACGGATCAACTACTACGTCAAATTTCATTATTGATTCTGCCAGGTGTAACAATACTGGTAGATACATCTGTGCAGCAAATAATATCATTGGAACCACGGAAAAAGAACTAATGCTATATGTTACCTGTAAGTATTAACATTTCAGAATACTTTACGTAAACTGATATCAGTAGTCAACCATCTTTTTGCATAATAATTATATCAATTGATACTTAAAAATCCCCTTGGTGCATGATAAATCTACTAATTTGGTGTTATGTTATTGTTTTGGATATAAATGAATAAACTGTTCATCGTAGGTTAACCTTTTGTAAATGCTTTTGTAGGACAACATGTTTGATAACTTGATACACCATTTGTATATACAGATTGATACATGGGTATTTCCATATTGGCCTGCCTATCATCCCGAGACCCCCAATATGGGTCGAGGGATGATAACCAGGCCATTAAGGAAATGCCCATGTATTAAACTATTTATTACATACTTCCGACATCTAGAAAAGAGACACCCATATTGGCCTGAGACGAAGTCGAGGCCCATTTTGGCCCGGGCCAATATGGTCCTTGATATGGAAATGATCTTGTAATAATCCAATAACCGGTTATTTTCCCGGGGTGTGAATATATGGACAGTTTGCTTCCGGTCATATTGGTCATAAAAAAATGCCTTTATTTGAAATAAGTATGTAATAAATAATATTATACTTTATCTTTGAAGACTTAATTAATTGGGAAAGTGTCATGATAAAGTATAAACAGTCAATATATCCTTTTCTAATATAGGCAATTGGCAATGAACACGTAAGTAAAATTGGGGAGAATTTCAACGATTTCCTGTAATGGGATATTTAATTTTCTATTATTTTCATGCACACCCACATTCCTTCCATTGAATACAAATGTATTTGCAAAACTTACACCGTTAATACAATAATGTGACTGTTTTCTGATTTAGTGTACAGTCATTGTCAACCAACACTGCAAAATGTCTCGTGGTGTTGTTTTCTTTGTATTCAAGATTCAAATAACTAACCAACAACAATCTAAGCGAATTATATAGAAGTCTAGAATATAAATAAACGTGTAATAAACACAGAAAGCCTGAACGAAAACTCGTATTTAAGATCCTCCATAACAGCTCAATCACACAAAGTATTTACATGTGTTGTGTATGTATTTGTTATTACTCCATCTTCAAAATAGTTCACACAAACTAGACATACTAAAAAAAAAACATAATGACTGCAGACTGGAATTCAATCTAGACCTGATGTTGACCTCTATCTCTGTAAAATCGGTAATAGTTTATATTTAAGGGCACTTTCAGCAATCGTTCAGTTGTATTTTCGAACAAACCATATATAACCGTATTGCCTACACCTCACCATGAGGAGGCAACTATTTCATAGGTAGCTAAATCCATTAACAATGCGATTAAGTCTTAGACAATTAGAACGGAATATTTTAGCGCTAGATAGGAAGCCCAAAATGGATTCCTATAGTTGTCTACTTTCTAATTTGCTAGTTATGATGGTTCGATTTACAAAATAAACATTCTTATTTTCACATATTGTGTTAAGTATGTAACCATTATTATGAAAAGCATATCGTGTTACGGTAAATCGTTTTCCATTGAAAATCACGAAGTAGCCGACTTGCTTGACAGTGGCGAAGTAAGTAGTTTTTTCATATTTAATCACAATAGAATCAATTGTATACAACAGATAACACAAAGGACCTAATGGTGAATATTTTCGGCTGTTTTAAAAAGGCTCATTTGCCATTTAATTTAACCATGTCAACATGTTTAGTTCCCTAAAATATGTTGTATGATGTTGAAACAAAATCTCCACTCAGAACGATGACCACATGCAACAGTGGGACACCTTTGTTCTGATGCTGTCCAAATATTAACCATCCAGAAAGAGATTGACATGCAATTAGAAAAACTATATACAGTATATCACGATGCATTAATCGTCCGTTCTAAGACTTGATTATGACCAGAACTATCCCAAATTCCTATGTATTGTTATTGTTTCTCCAATATCACAACGTCAGTAATGTTTTTCTGTAAGAAACTAAAACGATTGAATAAGATGTCAATGTTGATTTCTAACAATATTAATTTACATGCGCCTTTTATTCCTATGTTAATTGATATAAATCGTATATCTATATGCCAATCAGTTTAAAGCCAATTTTAATTTTAATTTAAATTAAAGACCTACCTGACATATCTGTTATAAAGACATGTGTGTTTTCCTCGCTAGTGTTCCGTTGTTTAGTACTAAGCAGTTAGCAATCGCCTCGCTCATTGAGAAAGCGTGATTCACATGGCGATACAGAGGCGGCCAGATATAAGACAAGACGTAAGGAAAGCAAGAGTAAATACGAATTGTTGGAAAATAAAATTAACCGTAACATCGATGATTTTGGAAGCAAATTAGACCATATATGCAAAGCCTGTACTAAACAGAAGTGCATCGAAAAAAGTGGTGACAAACATTTTGACAAGGAGCCGGCACAAAGATGTTCTGATCATTTACATTTTTAAAGTCTGCACGTGGAACATTCCCCAGATAATAAATATGATGAAATATATTCAGACAAATTTACATTATCGATGAACGTTAAGGTGATGGTAGTGAAATTGAATAAGAGAGAAAAACAAAATCTGTTACATGTAATGATGAAGACTAGTAAGAAATAGAACGAAACTGATCACTTAATCTATTTGTAGACAAAAAGTCAGGGATTTGGATTGGGAATTTTGTCAAATAGATAATACTCAAAAACAAGTATTTTGTCATAATTTCCGTGCATAAAATCTAAGCACTTCCTGTACTTTTGCTGTTGAAAGTATTTGCGATATTTCGGTACAGATGCAGATGCAATTTTTGAAAGCTCCGTCTATAGACGATTTAATTGGTAGATGGTTGACTAAATAACATGAAAGAAATGCAACCTTAACAAGATCTGTTTAAAGATGAAGCAAGCAAAATAGTAAAATAATAGAACATTAATAGACAATTGACCATGACAAATACATGATAATATAGAATATATGATTGTAGCGAGTTGTTGGAGTTGACTTTGGCAGGTAATGGAGTGTTTAGGTAACCATTGGAAACTTTAGTGATCTAAATAGAACTACCATCTCCTTTTGTATATATATTTACATAACTTTTACCATCAGTATGATAATCAATTTATGTACTTTATTTGTCATATATTTCTTAAAGGTCATCCAAGAAGTACCATTATTTTGGATACTACAATTGCAATAACAAATAAACAACGTACTCTCAACATAACAGTACCAATTATTTCATACCCACATCCGACTGTGATAAGATGGACATTTATTCAGAATGGAAATACAGAAATTACAGATGTAGACAGTACATATATTACAACATCGTATGGTGTCTATCAACATGTATCACAGTTGATCAAAGACGATTTGACAGATTCAGAATATGGATTATACTCAATTAATGTTTCAAATAATATTGGACCGTATTTCCAGCACGACTTCAATGTTGTAGAAGAAAGTAAGTATGTTTTAATTAAGTATGTTATTAAAGCTACATACTACTTACTAAACCTCAAAAAACACATAATACAATTGTTTGAAGCTTTTAATACATTAATTGTTTTGTCTATAATGTCTTCAATGGTTCATATCATGTTCGTTTATTGAAAGCTGGATATTTGTTAGTTTGATACGTTGAGTACGACTTCTTTTTCACGTTCCCGAATGTACACATGATCATCAATAGCATTGGTTTATTCTATTGTAAATACTATAACAATTGTCATATAATGTCCCTTTCTACATTTTCTTTTGGCCATTGCCTTGTCTGTTCTTCTTCGAATTACGAATTCTGATTACCCCTTTGGCATCTTCAAACTCTTTTAATGGCAATGATTTTGCATACATTTTAGACAAACCTACTGCCCCCACCATTTTCTACGTTGTGTGTAGAACGACATCAGCAGTTGCCCTGTGGAGATCAGAGTTTAACGGCGGATCAAAGCAGGAGTTTTATGTACAGTATTGGAGAATATCACAGCCATTACCTTCAATGCTATCACCATCCATACCTGATGATCGTTTGACATCTGATCTGCAGTACACAGTCGACAACTTGGAACCAGAAACAAATTATGTATTTCAAATAATCGCAAGGAATTATCTAGGGGAGTCGTTGTCGAAACAGGTGAAATGTACCACTGAACAAAGTATGTATGTTTTGATATAACTTATTACGTAATTTTATAAATATTTAGTCATTGTATTTTGAACCCTCTCATGGTAAATTGACCCCCCTCATTTCTACCAAAAGATGGGTTCATAATACCATAAGAAAGGGTTTGATATACCATAGGTAGGGGAGGTCAAAATACTATAGGTAGGGGGGTCAATATACCATGGAAAGGGGGGTCAAAATACCATGGGTAGAGAGGTCAAAATATCATGGGTAGGGCATTTGATATACCATGGGTAGGGGGTCGATGTACCATGGGTAGCAGGGTCAATATACCATGGGTAGGGTGGTCAATATACCATGGGTAGGGGGCACAAATACCATGAATAGGGTGGTCAAAATACCGAGGATAGGGGAGTCGATATGCAATGGGTAGGGGTTCAAAGTACCATGGGTATATGGGTCGATATACCATGGGTAGGGGGCCGATATACCATGGTTAGGGGTCGATATACCATGGGTATGAGGTTGAAATACCATGGGTAATGGGTCAAAACACCATGGATAGGGGGGTCAAAATACTATGGGAAGGGGATCAACATATCATGGGTAGGGGTCAATATAACATGGGTAGGGTGTCGAAATACCATGGGTATGGGGGTCACAATACCATGGGTAGAGACCGATATGCCATGGTTAGGGGGTCGATATATCATGGTTAGGGGGTCAAAATACCATAGGTAGGGGGATCAAAATGCAATGGGTAGGGGGATCGATACACCATGGGTAGGGGTATGTCGACCCCCTACCCATGGTATATCGATCCCCCTACCAATGGTATTTTGAGCCCCTACCCATGGTATTTTGACCCCCTAACAATTGTATATCGACCCCCTAACCATGGTATTTTGACCCCCCTACCCATGGTATGTCGAACCCCCTACCCATGGTATATCAATCCCCTACCCATGGTATTCTGACCCCCTACCGATGGTATTTTGACCCCCTACTCATGGTATATCAAACCTGCTACCGATGGTATATCGATCCCCCTACCCATGGTATTTTGACCCCTACCCATGGTATCTTGACCCGTCTACCCATGGTATTTTCACCCCCCTACCAATGGTATTTTGACCCCCTATCCATGGTGTTTTGTTCCCCTACCCATGGTATATCAAACCCCTTGCCCATGGTATTTTGACCCCCCTACCCATGGTATTTTAATCCCTCTAACAATGGTATATCGACCCACCCTACCCATGGCATATCAACCCCCCTACCCATGGTATTTTGTCCTCCTACTCATGGTATTTCAACCCCCTATACATGCTATATTGACCTCCCCTATCCATGGCATATCGAACCCCCTGCCTCTCTCTTGATTAGAAATGAAGGGAGTCAAAATACCATGGGGTTCAATTCACCTTACAGGGGGGTCAGTTTTCAATAAGGGGGTCATTATACCATGGATGAAAATTGACACCGGGTCAATTTACCATGGGGGTCAAAATACCATATGACACCGGTATATATCATGTTTATCATGTTGTTTTATTTTTATATAGTCACATAGACTTATTTTTCTCTATTCTGGACGTGATTAATGTTAAACAGTCTATATATCTACGATATAATAGCTCAAGTCATACACTACATACTTCTGCTGAGCTGTTCTTTTCTAACTTAGTCTATAGGAAGAAATGCCATGCTTGCCATCTAATAAATAAACGTTACAGAATACCGGAGGGGCAATCAAAAATTAACAATAAAAACAAATGGCAACACAATATGTGTTGGTAACAACTATACGCAAACACACACACACAACGTAAATAAGACATGAACTCTCCCAAAAAACAAGATAAAGACGAACCGAACATCGTTTTTATGTGGAAATCGTAACTTAAAGACATATAATAGGTAATCACAAAAAAAAACACTAAGCATGAGCAAAACGGACGACACCAATAAAGCGGGGGTGAATCCGCGAAGATGCTCGCGAAGGGTAAGCAGTTCTTGCTTCGTATAAGACACCCGCCATCTTACTCATATATACAATTCCAGGAAATGTCATGGCAGTGATAGAGGAATTAAGACATCTATGTAAAAAGTAAAAGATTCATTGTCATTTGATATATGGATATTTCGTAGTGGTCAGCCAGATTGTGATGACGACCGTGAAATTTTTGTAGTGATGACTTCAATCTAGGAGCAACGTAGCCTTGCTTTAGTTGTTATTGCGTCAGCATCTGAACTATGTCCCGGCAATCACTGTACTAGTATAACGTATGAGTTGTGAAATGTAAACACCATACACTGGTGATGTTGGTATATTGCTAATGGTGAAGGGGAAGTTGACTATTGGAAAAGTAAAGTCATCGCGTTTGTCGTAGAGTTTTGTTTTTATTCAATCTTCCTCCGTTGTCGATTTCACGGTGAAGCACACTTTTGAGTATCAGTAGTATCCTTAACTTAAACCTCATTTGGATAGATGCGATGTAAATAATCAACGAATCAAGAATTGTTCGGTGTCAGAACATCATCTCTATAGCGGAAGCTGGAATTAGAGGTCTGGACTAATTTTCTATCTTTATTCTTGAGAAGGCCTTGAAGGAAGTCTGCCTCATAAGCATGAGGAAACAAATCGGTGATTATCGGATAACAACACATCTGAATACCAACCGTTTGTTGAAACATCCGACAAACAGGACAACTATGTTGCTGATTAAAAAATCTAAAAGTTGAATAATCTCGTCCTCTTAATATGTATTATTAGATTTTGAATGCTTTTTTGGCAAGGTAATAATTGTCTACAAATAACAATACGTTGTTCTCATTATTGCTATGAGAAGCGACCATGAATTAATTCTTTCTTTCTAGATATGTGGGATGGTGATATATAAGGTCGAGAAATCAAATGTTTTAATGCTGTTGCAAACATACTGAGATATAGAAGTTAAATTCTCCAGCAAGTCTTTTGATTTTGTTTAAATATCTATATTTGATTAACGCCACTTTTAGAAAAGCAGGTATCATGGTATTTCTGGAGGCACAGTTGTAGAAAACATTAGAAAGAGGATTGGTAGAACACTTGGCAGATATGTGATCATATAATATCAGATTAAGAACACTACTGAAGTGTATTATTAAAAAAATATTTATCCCGAGCGAGAGCGAGGGATAAAATGCAACGAACATAATGTAACCCAAGTTAAAACTGGATACAAACTATGGCATCCATGAATTATTACGATTCTAGTAGGAATAATATAACTTATTTTTTTATAGTGGAAGTCAGTAATGGAAATGCATTTCATAACAAAATCCACTAACATTTATGTTTACAGTTGTGTTTCTTTTATGCATAACTAGACTGTCATGCTATGAAGTTACTGATATTTTCCAAAGTGATGGCATTTTGAATTTAGCAACTCAAACAAGTAAAATGCTCACAAAGTCGTAAAATAAATCAGTAACCATGTGTGTTAACGTCATCATCGTTCCTTGTAAACGACGTCACCGGAAGACGTTAAATTTCAAAAGTCAAAGTCCATAAATGGTTGTATTAAGTATTTAGTTCGGAAAAAAATAGGTAAAAACAATACGGGAATTTTTATGTTTGTTTTGCACCACGATCCTGTATGAATACATGAATTCACTAGGGAATGATGTTTGTAATTTGTTCATAAATACGCTTGAGCGAATTAAAATATATCGTGAATTTTATCATTGGATTATTTATATAGCCAATGAAGGACGTCATGTTAGAATGATGAATAAATATATCTTGTCTTTTTGTATCTTTGCATCATACGAGAAGCAATCTTGAATGCGCACTGGTTTTACACTTATTTTTTTCCGTTTGTATATAGATGAAAGCAAAATTCACTTATTTGGCTAAATCGGTAGAAATGAAATGAAAAAAATAAAAAAGATCGGAAAGCCAAATAATAATAATTTGACTGTTTTTGGAAGCCATAAAACTAGAAGACTTAAAGAAGATAGTCAAAATGAATAATGTTAAATATCATGCGGGGATGAATCTTAGTTATAATAATAATTACATTACTTAGAAATTGTAAATTTCAACATTAATATATATTATAAGTATAGCCATTCTAGTTCAGAAGCAATGGCTATTGAGTATATGATAACCTCGACGACAAATAGTCCATCATCAGAGGTATCGATTTCGTTTATGTGTATACATGTTTATGTTAACTATGAAAATCAACTTATACATGAAATACAAAATACAAATGTAGTATTATTTAGGAAGAAAGAAAATGTTATATTTTCTACATTTTGACTGCATGTTGCTATGAATAATTACATGACAAATGCATGTTTAATATCCCCGCTGTATTAATAGTCTGTATTACTTAAATTAGATGTATTATACAGGCGTCCATATGATTAGTTTACACAGTGGTGTTAAGCGTTAATGATATAAAATACAAGTATATTCCTGACTTATATAATATCATGTGTGTGATTCTATTTAGAAGGACTTGAAGATATCAATGGGGTAATCATCATCTGTAATTCGAAGAACGACATATTGGTCAAAAGAAATAAGGAAATCAACGACATACAAAACACCACGCAGAATACTAAGATCGAGCAGCAGGAATCCCACCGAAAACCGGTAGTGCTCCGGCAGTGTAAGCAGTAAATCTTCAACTAGTGGCACAAGTCGTGTTACTCTTATTACAAACCAGGCGATAAGTCATGAATGGGGAAAGGACCGGGAAGTACTTACGACAAGTGGAAAATATCCATGGTAGTTTGTGACACAAATTACCCCTAACGTGAAAAATTAAACTTTTATCTTTTTTTAGCACAAGTCCAGAAAAATCCTGCATCTGTCAGTCAAGAGAGTAATGCACTATTTGCAGCTGGGATCTCATCACTAATTATTGGTTTACTGGCTATTGTACTTGCCATTGTCTATGTTGTCATTTGTCGTAAGTGTTAACATTTTGTAAAGCACTATTTTTTTTATGAAAAATTATGAATTCTGTAAGTAAAGATGCATTATCCCAAAAAAATTTATAAATAAAATATAACAACATACGGTAGCTACGTCATAGTCTTACCCTTCCCAAATATTCCGTGATTTAGAAGCTTGAATATAGATATAATTTACTGTTAATATATACCTGATTATATATATATTTAACTTTTACAGGATCTCGACTACAGAAAAGGGAACACATGAGGTATATATGAATTCGTCCTGTTTTTAACCTGATATCTTTTTGGAATCATTATTATTTTATTTCATCAGACATACAGAAAATTTGAAACATTAACACGGGACATTATGTTGAATATTGCGTCAATGCACATTTGAAATAAAAATGTATTGGACGAACACAGCGATGATTGAATATATATTCAACAACGTCAGCACGAACCGGTCTTCTGCATCACAACATTTCTAAGACATGGATATTCCAATGACAGACCATCGATGGCTGGATTTTGCGATGACCTCAATTTAAATGATACCAGTAATTAAATTATCATATAATGAAAAACGAAACAAAAATACAACACAGTTCCAAAATGCAATAGAAAACTCGTAGTAAATGGCAGTGTGAAAATGATGTAAGCCATTGCATAACTCCTTCAAAAAGAGCAATGCATTTGACTATTTTACGAGACCAACGAATATATTATAGCACAAGTTTGGGTTAGTCAGCCAAAAATATCACCAGACTCTCAAATTGTTTTTTCAGGTATCAATTTTATTGATAGCAAGATTTAAATTATAGTTAAAATAGGCACATAAGAATGGTAGTTTTCCATTTTGGTTGATCAGTTGCTGCAAACTAGGAACTAGGAGTATAATAATTCAATGGAAACATTAAAGTATATCTCCTCAATAATTATATTTTTTTGCTTAAAGGACTAATGACTACACAGAATTCACAACATGTACACATTGTAATCCTGTAGTAACAGATAGTTATGATAGTATAAAGACGACATCCATTGGTATGTAATGATTGATGCTTAGTTTAGCTATATAATTTCTACGAATCAGTATTTGATGAAAACATCATTTTTACATAATTTCGGACTAGATTATCTCCAATATTCCATCTTTACATCTAGCGTTGGTATTATATTACAACACTTGAACTTGCACAGTCTTGAAAACAGGCAAACCATCCTTGAAACAATCATGAAAGATGCATTCCTCGTCTGTCATTAACCATCCTTGTACGAAACAACAAAGACAAAAATAATATTTCCGTCGTACGATATCTAAGTGGAACCGGCCACTACAACCAAATTCGACTAAGCATACATATTCCATGAGATCATAAAGCAGTAATCTGCAATACAAAAACCTAGTCACTTCAAGATATTATTTTTTTTCTCTTTTTGCAGAAACTGCTGACATAAACGGAACACAAACAGACAGGAAGTAAGTTTTTCTTAAATCAATATATTTTCGGTAACTGTTGAAATTCTTAATACGATGTAAGATAGAAATTACTTGATTATTTGTTTTGTAGGTTTATGTCAAAAAGTTTCTGTTATGTATTACTCTCTCTCTCTCTCTATCAAACAACACCAGACAACTTAAATGATAATGTGTTCAAATGTGTTTCAAAGCAATCCAACATCTAGGGAATAAACGATTAACCTTGTTGCAAATTGGAAAAAACTTCTACATCCATAATAAGATCCTCTTCTTTTACCATTATTTATCCTGCAATTGGGTTATTTTCTGTCATGAAAAATGGGTTGACATAAACTGTTGCTGTATTATGACAGTGTCATAATAACACTTTTCACATTAGCCTAATAAAGCTATTAAGCCACACCCTTTATCGGAACTACTATTCAGGTATCAATGGAGTTTCGGTTATCTGTCTTTATTATTAAATTAAATGACATTTTATTTGCACATTTTATTGCAGGATAAATACAATATTGGTGTATTGACGGTAAATATATACTATATGTGGCTCGGCACGAATCGGATGGAAAGACACGCTAGAACTCGTCTTTCTCCCATTTCTAAGCCTCGCACCCTCAATTCTATATTTACCGTCAATACACCAATATTGTATATTTACGGGCCCCAATAAGCAAAGCATTTTATGCAACGAACTTGATTAAAAATTATTCTAGACATAATGTGCCCCTTTGTACGTTCCAGAGATGATCATAACACATGAATTTGCTACGGTTTTCGGATTTAGGTGTTTTCTGTATTGTTACAACAAACCTTGCTGTCGATCAGTGTATATTTGTAAATCATGAATACTTATTATATCATATTTAATAAGTTGATAGTATGTTTTTTTCATACATTTTACTGTAGTGTTGACACCTACGAGGAATGTCTACCAGTCACTAATACTGACCACACCTACAATAATCGTAGTAAACAACCAAAAGGTACTGTTACTGTCTTAGTCATATCTTATTAGTAGTAGTCCTGTTAAAATGATATGAGTATTTTACTATGCAGGATTTGACATTGTGTCCTGCAGTAAACATTTTATTTTGTAAATTCTGCGGAATATGTGTGACAGTAGTAATGTTGTTAGCTTAAGTAGAAATAATTTCTGGTAGCGATAGTTGTTCAACGTAAGTGAGCGCATCGCGTCGTTATTGCATGGTAGTTGAATTTGCAACTACGTATGCAATCAGTACCGGTTTCTATAACCACTAACGTTGTGAGATCGAATCCCTCTCAGACGAGGTGTACAGTATAGAATAGTATTTGATAAAGTTGGTCAGTGACTTGCAGTAGATCGTTAGTTTTATCCGAATACTCCAGTTTCCCTCAACGATAAAACTGACCGCCATGATATAACTGAAACATTGTTGAAAGTGGCGTTAAACGTCATAACTGTAACATTACTCCACTGAAGACAACTACTATCAAACTTAATGACATTTACGTTAATGAGCTTGACATTTTTGCAAGCACTAAGTACTCATTTATTGCCTTTTTAGAATAGCTGTACATGGCTATATATAAGCTTTTCTATTACACCCGGAGTTATCATTCGAGACAAGATGGGGTTATTTATTCACATCTAATTCTATATTTGTGGAGGGTGGAAGTCATTAAACTCTTTATGGACATAATTATTCATTAATGTATTAGCTATATATGATCTAATGTGACACATTAGTTCATACTTACGCTACTTCATCCTGTATATTTTAGAAATGACATTCGATATTGTTGTAGCAGTCTATAATTATTCAATTAATGTATATTTGAAATTGTTTCACTATTTTGGAATCTCATATATTTCATGTAGCATACGTGTTAAGTCCTATACTCAAACAGAAGTGCAGCTACTAACGAATGGGATATCAACTAACGAGAAGACAATATGTTTATGATCAATATTATATGTCAGTGCCACTTGGGTATATTAAGAATAAGTGGCAATTAATTTTAGATTTCTAAATCAATATAAAACAAGATATAAACATATATAGGCTACACGTGTCTTATTTTTCACCCAAACACTGTATTGTTAAGATATCAGGTATGTTTATGACATTTTGTACGAATGCATAATTTATTTATTGGTCTGATAGGGCTCTGAACTGAAATATGAGTTTACATTTATAACTATCACTCACTATGAACTATATGAACAGATTCTATCAGATAAATATCTAGATATCAATAAATCTAAAGTATACAATAAATGTTTAATTTGAGACACTGTCATTATTATTATTAGAACATTGATTTTTGATTTTGAAAGATATCATTTTTGTTTCAGAAAAGAAGAAGTTAAAGAAGAAGGAAGAAATTTATGACAATATGAAAACTTAGATATAAATCAGTCTTTATTATTAGTTCATTGTATATTTTGCTATTAATTTGAAATTTCTAAATAACCTTTATTTAACAGTACTAATGTGAAACTCCCTATCTGTGATTTTAATGACGTAAATTATTAGCTTACATACATGTGATAGCACCTGCATTGCGCGGGAGTCTCACGCAAATGAGCCCACAAAAAACTACTCCCGGATACAAGCCATTTTCTCCCGAATATCCATGAAAAGCAAAAAATCTAAATTCAATGTGTAAGCATCGTAAATTATTTGAAATCTCATAGGCGATATAATTAGATTATGGTCACGTGAATCCTATAGTCGTTAAGCCAGTTAATATAATGGCTAGAAATAATGAAACAGTTTCACATAAACAAATGTTGACCAAATGATAGTGGGGCGAGTTTGGCATGGTGGGGCAACTTGTCTCGAAACTGAAGCGAGTTTGGAGGGGACAAGTTGGCAGTAGGGCGAGTTGTCCTGCTTCCGTTGAAGTGTGTATCTAAGGTGCCGTCAGTCAACGACACGGTTGAGTGCGTTAATTAGATAGTCTGTTTTGACAAGAATAATTAAAGTTGTAAATTCTAATCACTTTGTCTATGTAGCAATAAAATACAAGTTAATTTGAAGCCATTTTAAAAATTGCAGAAATATAGCTTGCCGGAAGCGTCATTTTCCGTCTCCTGAAAATTCGTTCAGAAAGAAAACATAATATGCTTCAAAATTTCAGGAAAAATGGAAAACGGAATTTGATTCTATTGAATCGAGAGAAAGAGATTCTTCTGCATTTTGCAAGTTATGCAAAGCAAACTTTAGAGTTGCAGCTATGACACATAAATGGAACTGTTCACAATAATAATTCGAGCAGCGTTGTGAATGTAAAAAACTAAGTGACATTTTAATCAGGTTTTAAAGTGATCTAAGATAACATTTTAATCATCAAAACATTTTTTTAAATAGAGTTATGTGTATTTTTTACTTGTATATATTGCTAAAACTGTATTTTATGATATGCCAATAAATATTTACTTACTTACTTACATGTACTTACTTAAATGAACAAACAATATTCAAAAGTTGGTTTCTTACGTCGATAACAATGTCAAAAGTAAATGAGAATGGGCGATGTATATGGCAGCATAAGTGTACATTTCTCTGCTATAGCAGATTTGTTTTTATTTCTCATGTTTCATAATACTGTATGTTATATAACAAAGTGATCGGTCACGTGTTTGGGTGTTAGGGGTATCGATTTTGTCTCTTTCTACGATTTTGGTATTTGATTTTGGAATTGTTCCGACAGTGTGGTATTTGTTTGTATTTCATTCTAATACCTACTTGTAACACAACCATCATTTATTTTTCAAAAGGGAACTTGCTTGAAATTCAATAATTGTCTGCTACAGTAATACATGTGCATATTTGATGTATATGGTATATTTGTACCATAGATACAAGGACCCAATGATTGAAATGGTATATGTTTATACATATTAATAACGTAGATATCCAATTTAGTTTCAAGACGTGCTTGTGGAAGAACATGTAATAGATACGATCAAAGTAAAGAATAAGATAATATGCAATGAAATGATAATGATAAGTATTTGTGGTCATCACATTGCTTACTAGTGCAGCACAAGAGGCATGCTGATACACCATTCTAAGAGGGGGCGGTTTGGCGCTTTAAAATCTGATTCAACCCACCATTTCTTTAGAAATGCCTGTACCAAGTCAGGGTCATTGCGGTTTTCACAGTTTTCCTGTTGTTGACTGATGTTGTCTGTTTATATACTTATGAGTTTTGACTTTCCCTTTGTTAGATTGCTCGGAGTTCGGTAATGTTGTTATTACCCTTATATACTATATTCTAAGAGAAGAAGGAGGAAATTAAAATGTAAGAATGTGACATCTAGACAACAGGTATATTTTATAGTATCCATAGGCAATGCAGAGTAGATGCGTAATTAATAATATTAATTTGAGAGATAAATTCAGCTTGAAATAAAGGATACCACATATACAGAGAGGTCTGCTTCATATCTTGACCACAGATAGGTCTGCTTCATGCCTTGACCAGAGAGGTCTGCTTCATACCTTGACCACAGATAGGTCTGCTTCATACCTTGACCTACACCTCGAAATTGACAGTGAGGGGGGCCAAGAACGAAACATTACGACACAAGAGATGATTTCAATTTTCCCATTGTGAACTTTCCATTTATATATAGGAACATTCCAGCAACACCTGCATATGGAATATATATCGCTCAGTTGATCCGATATTCCAGAGCTTGTGGTTTCTATCAGGATTTCCTTGATAGAGGATTGCTGCTAACAAGGAAGCTACTGAACCGAGGGTTCCTCTTGGTTAAGTTGATGTCATCACTTCGAATTTTTTTCGGCGTCTACCATGACTTGGTTGATCGTTATGGAATATCTGTGTCACAAATGACCACGGATATGTTCCACTTGTCGTAATCCTTCCCGGTTCTTTCCTCATTTATGACTTATCACCGGGCTTGTAACTAGATTAACACGACGGGTGCCACTAGTGGAGCAGGAACTGCTTACCCTTCCGGAGCACCGGAGGTCACCCTCCGGTATCAATGGGGTTAGTGTGACTCGATCTTTAGTTTGATGTGCATGTTTTGTAGATCGTTGTTTGTCCTTTTGCACTATTTCTTTTTGCCATTGTGTTGTCTGTTCGTCTTTGATATACGGATTCGGATTACCCGATTTGTATCTTCACACTCTTCTTAAGATGCATAGAAACAAATGCAGGATCACAGCGTTTTATTATCATTATATCACTGTTAATTAATTCGTATTTTTTAAGTTGCATAATAATGGGTAGATGCGCAATTAATAACATTAATTTGAGAGATATATTAAGATGAATACACACTAACAACTCATTTTAAAATTATAATATAGATAATAGATATAATATTATACTGACTTGTTGTTCTTTTTAACTGTTTTTGCATGACCTGATTAATTCACTTAGATGTGAGGTTTGGTCCAATGGATCTAGTTTAACTCCGCCATTTTTATTTATTGAAATGTGTGTGGCAAACGCGGAAAGCGTACGGGTATGTAATTGTGTGCTAGAGGTATAGAATTTGATTTTAATATTGGAATTTTTCACAGTGTGGTATTATTTAGTTTTTCACTTCATTTCCATATTTGTCTTATTTGTAGACCAATGGATTATATAAAAAAGTGGCCTAAACTCGTAAACCGCTTGAAAGGGTTTTAAGACACATACTATGTTTTTTGTCTAGGTTGCATCCTCCCATAATAATGACGGACACGCCAATGATATATAGCTAATAACCTCGCATCGATGCATAAAGATAATTTCGATGATCGCTATGCACAATTAGTTCTACTATTATTTGAGGAAGACGATCTAAACAATAATGAATTATTAAAAAAAGAAGAAGACATGGTATTTAACTGAGGTCGCTGTCGCATTTATCATTGAAATCACGCTACAAAATGAAAGGACGAAAACTATAGCTAAATCTACCAGTTTGTACATAATAAAGCTGTTTTGGTGAACATCACAAATCATGGAAAATATATCTTCAACTCTTATAAAATAATCAGGAACTAAGAATAAACATGCCTTGTGCAAAAAACTCCCTTAATATTACTCGTCTTTGTTTCAAATTTGGCATTGGCCATATACATTTACTTGTAGGAATGGAAAATATTTAGTCAAACAAATGACACGAACAGACCATTCCAGTGGTCAATGAAAAATAGAAACAACAGAACTACATAACTTAAAAATATAATAAAATGAAAAACAGAATACGCTACAACAGTGTAGTTCTAAAATATAATAATCTACACTCATAGAAACAGAGTATACATCTACATCTCGTATACCACTAAAACACATTTAATGACCACTCACCGTCCAGGTTCGGTACATAAACTTCTATGAAAATAAAAAAAAACTAGCTTCATATGCGCAAGCATTTTGTCGTAGTGCAATAATGCGGTCATGCAATTGTACTCCACATATATTTAACCTGCCGGCCCTCACAAATTGCTGTGTCAAAGCATAATAAGGGGTTTGAGCATTTTATTTTATCTTGAGCATTTCCGGGTTTTGAAATCTAGAATGTCGTTCATATTACCGCCTTTTCAGAATGATGTCTAGACTCCATGTATATAGACATATATACACGACTTTCTCAAAGGTGGTAAAATGAACGACATTTCCTGATAACTATGCTATGAAACGAGATAACTTACTTAATAATGTAGTGATATATATATTCTTTCTGAAATAATGAGACGACACTATGGGGATGAAGTTCAACTATCGCCTATGACGTAAATACAACTTTCAGTTTGACAGAAATATATATTTCTTGGAGAGGCATTTTACGAAAAGACCATGCTCAACACAACTCATTACAAGTATGTTCAATTGGAGTAATATCGACAAATTCCCTCAGCTATGCATTAAAGCAGGTATTGCACATTCAATAGGTCCATCAATACCCAAGAAGTGTAAGGGTGAACATTATGGTGTTGGCACTACCACAACCACATTGACCATTTAGGTCCTGTATGAAGGAGAAAACCTTTAGCCACAATTCCATTTTCAGATGTCATAATCTTGATATAGTGATGGGAATAAAATGTAATTGTTTACAATTGTCCTATTTACAAACACAACCAGTATAATTATAAATTTATCTATAGTTATTTGGTATTCTAATTTAGAATCGATAATTTTATGTCAAAGGAATTCCTAGCAGTATATGATAAAATAAATTGCATAAAGGAGTTGGCCACTAAGTGGTATTTTTGGCCCTTACTTAAAAACATACAATCTTTAGTTTTTCTTCAAAAAAGAACACTTTTTTTTATGCTATGTATTTGTTTTTCACCTAGAGTTCACTTTTCATGGATTTTGGGGCAAAAACATGAAAATAACACAATAAATGCTGATTTCTGGAAATTGTTTATAGAAGAAAAAGCAGAACAAATCATCCAACTATCACATACAATGTGAAATAGCATATTTACTTACTTCTGAACATCAACAATTATCCTATGGACTATGTGGGGTTATTTTGGGGTAAAATAATAAAAAACTAAAAAAAAACTGAGTATTTCTGGAAATTAGCCGTATTGCATATAATACATGTATTACAATTGCTTGTATAGTTTGTATGTTTTGTTATTGAGTTTTTCAATTGAATAATAATCAATTATCCAATAAAAAGTACAAATGGTTTTAATTTTAGATACATTGTAGGTCAATATTTAAAAAACAAGAAACTGAGAATTTCTGGAAATGAATCATATTGCTATTTTTAATGCTTGTTTTAATGAATATTTTTAGCTTGGATATATTATCTAATAACCCTCGTAATTAATAAACCATGAAGAATAAGTAATAATTATGCTCAGTTTTAGGTAAAAACAGAAAATCAAAAGAAAAGTAGTGGAGGTTTCTGGAAATATAATCTCAAAATATAGTACAAGTTCCTGATTATTAAGAAAAAAAATTGGCATGACTTCAAAAATTTAAATCCAAAAAAGTGGATTTTTTTATTTCATGGTCCATGGTTCTCTCCGGGTACTCCGGCTTCCTCCACCATTAAAAACTGGTCGCCATGATATAGCTGAAATATTGTTGAAAGTGGCGTTAAAACACCAAAAATCAATAAATCAATCAATCAATCCATTCAGAGGTAAAAACAACTTGCCTCCGTAACTAGCCTACTAAGATTAGCATCCTCTGTTGACATTTGCTGTTCACCTTTCTTCAAAAACTTTGGCATCTCTCCTTTTATTCCAATCTCTTCAAGAAGTGGCAATGCATCACGGAAACCTCTGTCTACTATAAAAATGTCATTCTCACTAACCCAGTGTTTGATGTCATCTATATTGTTCTTGATAATATGAGTAAGGATAGAGGCATCATTGTTTTTAGCATCAGCTAGGTATGGGCCATGTACTGCTAGAAAGTATCCTGTGGTTGTTACTATTACCATAGGTTTTACCAAAGGTCGTCCTTTATGCATTGAATATGACCATCGCTGGAAAACAAAGTTGTTACTTTTTTCTATGAAAATATAAGTTCCATCAAGAACGATGATAGCCTGTGTGTTATCCCCAAAAAGCGACTGTGCTAGAGGTCTGGTGTGGTTCCGTATGACTTCTTCTCGTGTTATATGCGAAAACCCTAGTTTAGAAGAAACAAACTGATTCATAAGAGCCTTTCTCACTGAAGATATTGCCCGTCGCAGACTTGATTTTGAAATGTTGAAAAGAGTTGACAGGAATTGGTTTGACATACCAGATTTCATTTTACAAAGGTATATAGCAAGTGACATTCTAATACTTCTAGCTGGGGTGTTTTTAAGGTAAGGCTCAACTTCTTTGCTTAGTTCGTCAAAAACTGCTTACTAAGGCCTACTAAAGAGCAATAATCTGTTTCACTGAGACTGCCGACGTTTTCAAAATCAAGTCTGCATGTTTCATTCTTCTTGCAGAGCTATCTCATGCGTTGTAACATATCTAAAATATATATGCAATTGACGAAAGAAGATTCTGTAAGTTGCAATTGTTTTGCTGCCTCCTCTGTCAAAATTCCATCTTGCAAGTGTTGCGAACAACATCTGTTGCCAGGAGGAAGTATTACATTCTGTTCAACAAAAGCAGTGGTTCTGCATAACTGCGAAATTGCTACTAGTCTTGAACCTGATTTTTTGCATATACAGCAGTACGCGTGTGATTTTGAGGTTGATGGCATAGGCAGAGAGATAGATGGAGGACTAGACTGTGTCTTTGTGGATGATTCATTCTGATGAGGCTGATGTGTCCGTGCACATACTACTGGCTGGCCTGAATTTTTGTGGCATAAATGCCTACATCTATTACAAATAACAGCATTTTCCTTAAATGAATCAATTAAAAAAAAATTCCTCAAGACTTTTTTATTGGCCCTGGAAACCTCCCTCCTTTCATTTGCTTTCGTCCGTTTTGAGCATAGAACACAGTTGAAATAGTTAGTCTTGTTCCCAGGCATCTCTGAAAATATAGTTTTGTATGTAATAAACAAGACTTTAAATTATTATGTGTTTTTTTTATATGTGCTGTATGTTGTATGCATGTTATGTCATGTATGTGTTGTTCAATGTATAGTCGAATTTAAAAGCTCGTTAGAGCTTGTGTTATGCTTGTTGTACATGCTTCGACTTTAAATAAAGCTTATTTATTTATTTATAGTCCTGCACAAAAAATCTACTTTGCATTAAAATATTCATGATCTCAAGGTTTTTAATACATTTATGTAGCATATTGTGAAAATTGGCAATATTTTTTTGTGGTGGAACCTGTCTAATCTGACACCCTTGAGAATTATTGATCCTTTATAATAATGGTAATAACAAACCAAGCGAAAGACACAATCTGATAAAGTCAAAAATGCACCACAGAAATGCTGGGGAACTGTAATGGCCCCCATTGGCCTTGACTTGGTACAGACATTTCAAAGGAAAAGGTGGGATAAATCGGATTTTAAGGTGCCCCACACCCCTCCCACCCCTCTTCCATTACGATTAAAATTGATTTATTAGATTGAGAGAAAAAAAATCTGCTTCTTTTGTTAATCGTGAATGAAATTGGTACATTTTACTTTCATTGTTTTTCAACATGTGTATTCATACAGCCTGTCTCATCTGACACGATGTTCTAGTTATAATTTCGTTGAGTTAGAGAAGGGAAAATTGGAAATAAACATACCAAAAATATTCATATAGTAATACAGAGCTGTATGTACTCTTGAAGTTTGGTATTGAAATATCCATGCTTGAAGAAAAATCTCTCATGGTTTTAATTGTTCTTGGATATACAATAAAAAATCAACATTTAAATCAGAAATCTTCAGTTCACTCAAGAGTTGTTTCATAAGCAAAGGAAATAAATCGAAAAATAAAAAAAAAACTTTTTCACATAATATGTAATATGTAATTATGTAAAAAAAAAGGTTTACCTCCCCTTTTCATTTGGGGGTAGGTGGGTGGGGGCAGGGAACATATTGTTGTCCCCCAACTTCAAATCCAGATAGAGGCTCAACTGCCTCCATGTTCAGCTGCCTAGCAATGCATACACCCAATATTGCAATAAGCAGTAAACCCAGGGGAGTGGACTGGCCTAACAGTCATGACAGTATGCCCCTCCCACTCTTGGAGAATAATATGAGTGAGTGCTTGCCACTACCCCACCCCAGCCACCTATTTTATTTTATTTTATTCAATAACAGTTAATTTCAGCAGTGTAGGAACATTGTGAGAAGGGGGCAAACTTTTGAAGATTCGAAAAAGTGTGGGGGGGGGGGGGCGGCAAACTTCAATTTTGAAACCAAGACTGTAAGAAGCCAAAAAAGGTCTCTGGACAGAGTTTTATTTTTCTGGAAATAAAAAAAATTCAGACAAAAAAGTGGGAGGGGGGGACAAAAGTATATGGTTGCCCCTACCTCTGGCCCCTCCACTGAATGTGTACCATGTTTAAAAGAAGAATGAAGAAATTAAAGTAAACTACAAGATGTTTGAGACTTGTTTCGAAATGGATTATCTCCCCTGTAATTTTTTTTTTATTTCTGTATAAGATTAATGAGAATGTAAAGTTTTTCTTCTTTATTTTATCCTAAGAACATTGAAAATAAATATGTCACAAGGCACTAAACAAATTATTTGCAAAAATAAGCAATAACTTATTTTTTTTGCAGTTGAATTTCATAGTCAAGACCATAGCGCTATTGTTTATTCCAAAGAATAAAATAAAAAACGTAAATCTCTAACATGTCGTCTGCTCAGTGAAAAAGTGCTCTTTTGAAACTGAACAATTGATTTGTTTGTAAACGGTACCCGTTTGTAAAGGGTACATTGGGTTTGGGAATATCGAAAACAAAGTCAATTGAGAAATAAATAAAATACTCTTTCTAGAAGTCCTATAGTCTTTGAATTATGTGCACCCAAACTTGTTTACGTAAATTGACCATTGCCGGTAACAAATACTGCACTTAGTTTTGTAAAACTGTTATATATTTCAAAAGATTTCTTAAAAACATTAAAGGAGAGTACTATAGTCCAAAAATTTCTCCATCTTTATTAACTTATTTCGTCAGAGATAAACACTCATTTGTAAGGAATGTATCTCGGAGATTAGGCATATCATGCAATACATTAATCACGGAAATGTACATTGTTTTTACCTACCTCATCCTATTTAAGTCATATTCAGAGCATTCAAAGTAAATTCTGATGTGATGAATGTTGTAAATACTCTCTTTCAAAGGTCCAACTGATTCCGTTCTCTTTCATCAAACTTGCATTCCGAATCGTTTGTCTAGTGTCGTTCCGTATTCGGTTCCAAAATTACGTAATCCGGAAAGATAAACAAATCGAAAATCAACCGTTTTTTCTGTTGTTTAATGCGGCGCCAAGCCTCGCCCATGGATTTTTCGCCTGAAAATCTCTTTATTTAAAGAGCTTTTTATTCTAAGACAAAGATAATGACGGGCGAGGCCTGGCGCCCATAGGTAAAACTCTTTCAAAGGTAACTATTTCGAGGAATTTTTGGTCAAACCTCAAATGGAAGCTACTTTGGGCGCACTATGCTTCAATATAGGTGGAATTAAACAGCCTCATTTTATCATTTACTATCGTATTTAGTCTTGAAAAGGTGCACAAACCAAACATTTTCATGTATAAATCTACTTTAAAAATGACTGATTTACAGGGCCGTATACTGAGTTCCTGGCTCTTCTCCTTTAATTTCATTTTATTTTTCTATTTTTCTTAAAGAAATCAAGAGTGTTAACAATAATGTACCTGTGAAATGTAGTCTTCCAGTATACCAGTTTTCTACTTGATCTAAGATTTCACACCTTTGTCCACGTTGTTGTAGTAGTTACATCTCTTTCAGCCAGACAAAGGTGTTCATTTCATACAATGATCAATGTACATAACGTTTTTTTTCTATTTTCTGATACTCTGTATACAATTTAAATGTTGTAATGACGTATGCTATTTTAAATATCACGAAATCTTAAGAAAATTATGCTTAAATTACTTGTCTTTTCAGTTGTTCTAGTATGAACTGGAAACCATTTTGTCCTCCTTAAGGAAAATAACTCACAAAAATAAAATGTCAAAAACATATAATTTTAGCACTAATTCGGGAATGTGCAAATATTGTATTATTTGTAGGTGCTTTATCTGATAATAGATCAGATGACCATGAACTAATAGTTCTACAGTACCTCAGTTATTCGCTACAATACCCCAGTTATAAGATCAATAGTAATAGTTGTTGTGCCTATATCTGTGTTGTACTTTAACAAATGGTTCCTGTTTCCCTCATCCGATGGTTTTCTTCGAGTTACGATTAAAGGAAAATTATATATGATATAATTCTGACTATTGACTATTCTCCGAGATTTGAACGTAGAAGATGTTACTTCTGGTTCAACTGTAGCAAAAATACAAGATACGATACTCCGCTTGCCAATGTTTTATGGAAAACATAATAACAAATAAAAAAAAAGTTTGAAGATACCAAAGGGGTAATCAGAATAAATAACATACATACAGAGTTAGCTATGTGCATGTTAAAGCATACTTGTTTAATAAATCTGGAACTGTATTAATATTTCAACCACACGATGCTTAGTCTCCGTCGTATTTTGATGCAAGTTCTGGTCTGTGTAACACCTACTACTGTCATCGCTACATTTCCTCTTTTTGTGATTTTTTGCATTTGATCTTAAAAGTAGAGCAAATTATGTATGGGGGTGTTCTATAATGGTTTCTCATTTTTTGTCTTCGACACTACAAAATTTGTGATCTCAAATACTAGTAGTGCACGAAAAATCATAAGAGCGATTCAGTAGTCATTGAACTTATTTTTCTGACAGCATCGTCGGTATGGTATTACACGAACAATTAAGATAAAAAGTTGGATTTAATTTGGTAAAAATCTTCTGAAATCCCGTGAAATCAATAAGCAATGCAGGGGCATATGAACCAGGATGGGGGATGGGGTGGGGTGTTCAAGGGTGGTACTTTGAATTGTTCGGCATAGTTAATAATCAGTGGAATTTTTAGGATGGAATTAATAAATACACAGTCAACTAAGATGTTTTGGTGTCAGTTGTTTTTGCGAAAATTCCACCTTTTTCAGTCATGGCTTGAAGATTCCCTTTTAAGCTTGTGCCACACTCTCCGGTCCACTTCTGAGGCTTGCCCCTTCACTTTCTTGTCCACTTTTGAAGCCCCATTCACCCCCTCCCCCACCCACTTTCCGGTCCACTCCTACGCCTCTGTAGTGAGCAATGTATTCGACTTAGAAATCTCCATGAAAACCTTCTGCTGATGCTCGTATCGGTTATTATCAAAAGAATCATTATAACCTCTCATTTGAAACGTAAAGCAACATTACTGCATCATTAGTCGCGGTAGATGTTTTGTTGGGACAAAATAACCCAGACTTTGTATGGCGGCACAATAGCGTGCTGGCCTAGTCAATCTCCGTGAAATAATGACAAGCAGTATAAACCTGGAGGTGGTTTAGCAAAGATATCATCAGATTGATTGATTGATTGATTGATTGATTGATTGATTGATTGATTGATTGATTGATTGATTGATTGATTAACTTCCATCGAACAGTATTTCAGCTATATTCAGTACGAGACCAGTTCAATAATTAAATAGGGGACGTCATGATCGCTCGAATCCCCTCATGGCGAGGTGTACTCGATACTACATTATGTGCTAAAGTTTGTCAATGACTTGCGATGGGTCGGTGATTTTCTCCAGGTACTCCGGTTTACTTCACCACTAAAGCTGACCGCCACGATATAACTGAAATATTGTAGAAAGTGACCCTAAACCCCCTCAATAATATATGAAAACAATAAAGGAATGATGGAAGGGATAGGTCAATAGGGTAAATGACTTTTGAATTCCATTGAGAAAGGTAAATAGAGTTTGGCAGAGACGAAAAAAATAGTCTTTCGTAGAGCAGTTTTCGAAATCTACAAAAGAGGCCTTTAGTGTGCAGGTACCGTGTCACTCTCCACGTTATCCACTATGGTCCACGATCAGAAACAAATGTATGTTTATATTGTTAGTTAAGTTAATGATATTATATTGAAGTAACTTTATGTTTTGTATGCAAAATATTCACAAGTTGCAAATACTAGTAAGCAACAATAAATTGCAAAGATATATGGAAGGTGTGTGATCCTATGGTGGAAGACGTATTCTTTGCATGTCATTTTGGAACATTCTACATAAATGTGGAATTAAAAGACGCGACAATCTATGTTTACGCACTATCTACCACACTCGAAGCGAGCACGCTAACCATTACACCACCGATGCAGTTGCTTCCAAATAGAAAAAATCACGAAGCCAGCCATTTTAGGCTCTTGCTCCTTAAAGCTGAGAGCTTAGCCAAGCTGCAAATACCAATTGTATAGTCTTTCGTTACTGATGCAGTTTTTAGATTGTGTACCAAAAACAAAAAAATTATCGAGTTTGGTAATTATAGGTGGTGTGAAGTGAGCGATTCGTTGTTCTGATTGGATAATATTTTATATAAACTGTTTAATAGTTTCATTTTCACTTAGACAGAGAGTTATATGTATGCAAAGCAAATTAAGATCATACAGTTAAAACATTATCAAGCTAAATGCCGATCAATATTAAAAAAATCGAATGTTATTTATTTTAATAATTTAATCAGCATTGAAAATTTGTTAGCTCTTTCGGTTCACTATTTTGAGATTTTCCGCCGATCATGACATTTGTATGATTTTCCAATTTTAAGAAGTCAACTTTATTTTCTATTTTTCAGTCACTTCCGGTTTGCCCTGGATTTTTCATATGCGTTCGGAATTCTCCAGACCGACCAGGTGTAACAATGCCATCATGATCATCTCCTCTCAAATGTAAAGTAAGCCTTTAAAATACAGATAATTGTTCCAATGCAGATTATAAAAATATGTTCAACTCCAAATTACTGACATTTGATTTTTAAAACTCCTTTTTTTTAGTTTCTAAATCAATTTAGAACGGACCGGAAGTGACTGTATTCGTTTCAGTGACTGAAAAATAGAAAATGCGACTTTCACTGAATATTATTGTCCTATTCGTCTGAGGGGGGCCCGGTTTTTATATTTAAATGTGGCAGTCGAAAAGAGAAATATCTCGGGAGTGTAACGATATAATTGGGTCAGCGAAAGGATCAGAAATAAGCGAAAAATATGGAACAACCTATCTGACAGTGCTGTACATTGCAAAACTGTAACAGCATTCATGACGGCCTTAACATCGTTGCGCGACTAAACAACCTAGCGTGCACAATCCCCTGATAAGTTATACTCATTACCTGAGTTCATTTCCGGTACCTTACAGATACAGATACTATAGTTATCTCAATTATTCCTTGTCAGCATGCCGCTGTCAACACCAATAAGGGACGGACCATTTAACTTGAAGGGGTTGGGGGTGCGGGTATGGTTTTCTTCTAAAAAGTATTTTGATTCCCAAAGTTGCTGAAAAAAATATTCTGATTTTGATGGAGGAAAAAAAATAATCTGATTCAGAGTTTCTGTCATATAACCTAATCTTAAATTCTGGAAAAAAAATTTGCGCTTTCCTCGACAAAAAACAATAGATAAACTCTCGTGTTGTCCGAAGACAAATTTCTGAACGAAACAATAAACCATACCCCCCCCCCTTGCAAGTTAAATGGTCGGTCCCTAGCAATAGTAATAATAAATAGCTATTTTATATGTGATAACCCACAAGAAATGTGTAAGTTACTGAGAAAAGTTAATGAATATAGTAGTAACAATAAAATTGATGCAAAATTTGTTCCCAATGATTTAATGAAACATTTCCAAACTCAAGGATATTGGAAGGAAAATACTGATCCGTAACATGAGGCGGAAATATGTGATTTCTTATCTAACGAAGAGAAATATTCTATAAATGATACTACTGATAAACCATTTACAATTTCAGAAGTTAAAAATGTAATAAAATCTTTAAAAACAGGAAAGTCCAGTGTACCAGATCTTATTTTGAATGAAATTTTCAAAGACAGCTGTCCACTCATTGCCAAATCAATAACAAAACTCTTTAATATGATATTTTCATCAGAGGTATTCCCTACATCCTGGTTATCATCGTACATAGTACCAATACATAAAAGTGGAGATCCATTTGATCTAAACAACTACAGAGGCATTTCCCTTTTAAACCGAATAGCTAAAATATTTAGTGCAATATTAAATAATAGAATCGTGTTACACATGAAGGATAAATTTAGTAATGTCCAATTTGGTTTTCGTCCTAATATGAGAACTGCTGATAGTTTATTCATTTTCAAAACTTTAATCAATAAATATTTCAACATTTTAAAGAAACCCATTTATTCATGTTTCATCGATTTACGTAAAGCCTTCGATTCAGTCTGGCGTAATGGCCTGTTTTCTAAACTCCAATCTTCGGGCATTGGGAGCAAGACTATCAAAATTATTCGTGGTATATATGCTGATACCAAATTCTCTTTGAAAAGGACTGAAAGTATAGCTGATTATTTTACTATCAACAGAGGAGTGCGTCAGTTTGACTCTTTGATTCCTACACTTTTCAATATCTATATTTAATGATATGACAGAACTTTTTATTAATTCAAAATGTGATCCACTATCTTTAGAAAATTCCTGTATTGGCAGTCTAATGTTTGCCGATGATCTACTTGTTCTTTCAGAGTCCAAAGAAGGTCTTCAAGAAAATCTGAACAAATTTGCATTACACTGTAAGGAATGACAACTAACAGTAAATTGCAATAAATCTAAGACTATGAATTTTGGTAAAAATGTAAAGAACATAAAAAATACTAAATTTAGCTATAGCAACACCTATTTAGAAAACGTCAGTGAATTTAAATTTCTTGGAAATGTTATAACACAGAATGGAAATTTTGTTTCTTGTGCTGAAGCTCTGTCAAAAAAGGCACTTAAGGTCATGTATTCTAAAAAAGCTATACGAGCAGTCTAAATGAATTGCCTGTAAATATTTCTACACATCTCTTTGATTCTTTTGTACGTCCTTGTCTAGCATATAGCTGAAATATGGAATAGGGATGTTTATAAACCATACTTCAACGCTACTGAAAGGGCTAAGAAGAACAACTTTAATGTAGATCAAATGCAATTTATAGAAACAACTCCTTACGACAAGATATATAATAAGTTATGTAAATTTATTCTTGGAATCAAAAATATATTCAAGCAATTGTTCAGCCTGATATGAGTTGGGAAGATACCCAATAGATTATTTCATAAAGACTCAATCTTTACTTTATGAAGATCGATTACTTGCAGTTGATACACCTGCAACTTTAAAAGAATGTTTTCTCTTTCTAAGTCTCCCCATGAGAAAGGATTTTTTTCTTGGTACTTATATATTAACCATGTAAGAACTAAAAATAAAATGGACCTTGGAAATCAAGATATGAAAAAGGATTCTTCTACAAAATATTACAAACATATACCATTCATGTGGAATGATATTATTTGTCTATTGCATATGCGGAGTCCGGGTGAATCAATGAGTCAGGTAGTCGGATTACCTAACAACTCATAAAAGTCTATCATTAATACGGTGTGGGTTAGCACCCGGATTTGTAAATTACAAAAAAGGATGCACTCGACTCGCAGCTTCAAGTGACAAAGTTGACCAATTGCTTGCCCATGGTCGGTGGTTCTATCTGGGTACTCTGTCTTCGTCCTCCACTAAAATTGGTCGCCATGATATATCTGAAATATTACTGAAAGTGGCTTTAAACACAATAAATCAAATTAATCTTATCTCAATCCATTACATATGTAAGTTTGGTAATATATTTTGTTGCAGGTATTTTATGACTTTTGCATACCAAATATAGTCAGTAAAGTAGAATTAAATCCTGAACTAGTTGTTATATTGACTAACAATCAATCTTACCTTACATCATTTACATACTTATGGAACCTTGTTTTTTTTACTATTTTTGTAATGTTAGTTTCGTTACTAATTCGTCTTCCATAGCTTTTCTTATTGATCAGATTTTGTATATGTCTAGAAGAAATTTTAATATGCTTTATTTAAAAGGTTTTACACACACAAGATAATAAATCATATATTTAGCGATGTCAATCTAAAAAGGGCTTTAAATGTATAATCTCCAATAATATAACGGTACTTCACGACAAGAAAGATTATTTCACTTTTCCATTTGTAAACTTTCCATGTAAATGTAACAACATACCAGTAGCACTTCGATATATATAATACGATATTCCTTCGCCTGTATTTCCTATCAGGATTTCCTTGATAAAAGGTTGCTGCTAGTAGGGAAGCTACAGGGCTAAGAGTTTCTACTGACAAAGATTGATTTCATCAGTTTTTACTCTCACCATCATGACCCGATTAACAATTACGAAGAACTTTATCACATGATGTTGTATCGAACTCCCAATATTAGTTAGAAGTTAACTGACTGCCATGCACATAACTTCAGGGTTGTAGTTAACGGACTACCATAAATATAAATTAGCTGTAGGTACATAGTTTGAGTCTTGTGTGGCCTGAAGACGTATAATATTGCCTACGTTGCTGTAGTGATATGTCGTACTTGTACTCGAGCATAACGATGATCAACTAAAACTTGTACTTGCACTTTAAGGAATAAATTGTGAGGATGGCATTGGTTAATAGTTCAGCTAGTCGAGGATGATCGAATAGAACGTGTACATTTTAAATATCACACAAATGTTAATCAACTTGACATAATGAAATGCAATGCAAAGAAATATTACACCATCAAAGAGTTCCAATATTCAAGCAGACATTCGTAAAAAGGGATGCTAATCAATACCCCAAACACGCATATACACGATCGTACAATCGCCATGCATGGTACATGAACCTCAATGAAAGGAGGCGGGGTCAAATTAATTTGTTGGACTAAAACCTGCCATCTTAGTGATATGTTGGGTTCATGTCAGTGTTTTGCACATGTGACATAAACGCCGACACTTGTGTATAATTGGGCGAGCACCATTGTTGTAAATAATGTGTAATCCTATTTTGGATTTAATGCAGTATATAGTTGTTCTATTTGTAAAATTGCTTCTACAATCACACACCTCTGCATAGACTATATTTTAACCATCTCCCTCTGGTCACGATGATCATTTTGTCAATCTTCACTCGCAAAACGATCAAGTGATTAAATTAATAATAAACAGTATTTATGAATTATACGTATTTTTACATGTGAGTGTTGGCATCATATAACAATATTACTGAAAACAGCCATGCCATTTAGGTATCTTCTTGTCTACATAGAACTGTAAAAGGGTAGGGAAATCGTTCATTACAAAGACAATCAGTTGGCAAGTCTGCTTCGATATAGAACCTTGTGCTGTTGCTCAACTTATATGCTTTATGTCGAAAAAATTGACGTGAGGTACAATTCAACACTGTCCACAAGGTAAAAATGTCTTAAGCACAGTACGATATAAGGTTAGAGAGGAAACTGCCTCCTCCTAATTTAGAAGAAAAGAACATATTCTAACTACGACGAATCAACCTGACTGACTGTAAAAGAAATCAATGAAAGTACAACTCACTAAAGAACAATAATAAAAAAGAAGATATCACTACGCGTTTCTGGAACAACTTGTTTGAAAGCCAAATAATTCAAAAATCTTTGGAAGCAGTAAAACCAAAGGGCCAAAATCGGCTACGGTCACCCATGCCTGAGGAGAGAGAACATTAGTCTTAATAATAATTACATCAATTTCAATAGAAAATATATCTAAAAACTACGTCAAAGATACGCTGGGACTAATAGTCCACCGACAGAAGTATCGATCCAGTGGTAGTAATAAAATAGTTCTTCTCTGTACTTTTCAAAACAGTAAAGCTTTCAATTTCCTCTCCGAAATATTCTTAAAAATTGACAAAAAGAACTTTAAGTAATCAATAGGTCTTTCACTGTGAATTGACGAAGAGCTCTGACCATATCATTAATAACATTGAACATTTTGGAATAAATGATGATTGAAATATATGAAGCCTTAAAGTCTAAGTTTTGAATGAGAATATTTAGGGTTCTCTGTCTGTTTAAGCCTCCCTGATATGTAAACGGGGCACAATTATGAAAATTTACATTTATTAGTAACAATTTCAGTAGAATGTAATATGTTGTCTGAAATGTGATTATGAAAATTATTATCAATTTGGATGACAAAGTTCCTATTGAAAATGAACGATGTGCAAATCCGAAGCATACCCTTGTTTTAAAGCTTATAACATATTAAAAGATCTGAACCAAAATCTTAACTTATATTAATAGACTTCCTTAAATGGTTTCTCATGAATAAAGAACATTAGTCCAAATCTTTAAATCCAGCTTCCGATATATAGATGATATTCTGCAACTGAACACTGATTCGGTGAAAATATGCATCGACCTATCCAAATGAGCTTGAAATAAAGGACACTACTTGCGCTCTTACATTGATTGATCTTCATTCGACGGGGGAAGACTTTAAGCAAAGCTCTACGACAAACTTCATGACTTAACTTTTCCAATTATCAACTAACCAATGATTTTTACCAGTATTCCAAATCACCAGCGTATGGAGTTTATATTTCACAACTTATACGTTATTCTAGGATCTCTTCCTATTGTAGCGATTTACTGGATGGCTCAGCTCTTAGCACAAAAGCTAATCAAACAAGACTACGTTGCTCCTAGATTTAAGTCATCGCTACCAAAAAGTCGTCAGCGCGAACTGGTTTACCGTAGCGAAATATGTATTTCTTAAATTGCAAGATATTTTCTCCATTGTATATATTTTTTTCTTTACTCTATCTCCGAGAGGAACTTTGCCGGACTTGACTATGAGTAAAACGGCGATTGTATTATAAGATTCAGGAACCACTTGTATTTCGAGAGCACCTGAGGTCTGTGTTTTGTCATCTTTTTAGTTTTTTGTTTTCCTTTTTTTTTTATCTTCTCTTGTTTGTCGTCATTCTGCACCCTTTGTCAAATGTTGCCTTTGTCGTTGGATTGGCCATTATTAATTTCCCTTCGGTTTTTCTTAATATTTATTGACAGTATTTTATTTAAATTTGATCATTTATATCTTAATACTGTGAAGTGTATGCTTATGATTCTAAGAATGGTGAAAAGGTAGTATCAGCAGCTTTTTCCGGACAGCCAGGTGATTTTCGTAGATTTTGAATTCCGGTTAATCCAGTGCTTCTTGCTCTTTTGACAACAATGACTATTCATATTCACTTTCTGTTCTGCTTTGTAATAATAATAGCTGAATTAATCGTCTCCATATAGATGTTTCTGATATTCCTCAGACATTCTACAGCATCAACTCTGTCATTAAATAATGCATTTACACATGTAATAGACGACAGAATATCGAATTAGTTAAATATCAGTCTGTTTGCATACAAAAGGAAAGAAACTTAATTTCTGACTATAGATCTTACCCTTTTAATCTTTCTTTCATGTGTATATATATATGCACATGGACAGAAGTTAAGCGCTCCTTGATTTATTTCATAAATATTTGTTTTTAAAGATTAACTTTTTTAAAATGTGATTGCCGTAAATAATATATATACACATAAGCATTCGCTAAATGTGAACCACATCATCGATCGATAAAGTCGTTTTCCTTTAAAACCGGCTTAAATTGGTGTCATACATAATTACACAAAGTGTGTTTTCAAGTTGTGGTTGTAGAGTTTTCGTATGGAGTGTTTTCATCGCTCAAATATTGCTAGGTAAGAAATGACCTTAGCAGAGAGGTGGCAACCTGTTAGCATGTCACGGGCATGATGTATGAATATGAGGGTGGCATGGCAAATGGGGGTACACCATGCTGTAATTGGTCGTCGTGTGGAGCGCTTGCCTGCGACTGGAATGATTGGTGTACGTCTGCGATCTGGCACGTCCCGCAAAGCTATACCTAGAGAGGATAGGCTGATAGCCCGAAATGCCAGGATAAATCGCTTTGCTACATCAACTCGTATTCTAGATGAAGTGAATTTTGGGGGTCATGTATCTGTAAGAACTGTTGATATACGAATCAATGGGCAGCACTTGGGCGTAAGGATACCATACAATGGCCGCAACTGTACGTACGTCATCTGTTGGCTCTATGGAATTGGTCACGTTACCATCTCCATTTGAATATTGGTAATTGGAAATAAGTCTTTTGATCAGAAGAAAGTCGTTTTGCATTGAGCCCCGTGGATGGCCGCTTTGAATCTGGCGGCATAAAACATTGTTTATCATGATTGGGCCCCAAAGCGTTCGGTAGCGGTGATGGAACTGTTTTGCAGTGTTTTTATTTTATTTCAATTAGACTTACATGTCTTACAAGGTAACCCAGATGGGAGTGCATAGTTGTACCACAATTTGATAATCATGCATTGACTGACAATCCAATCTTTACAGGCGATAACACCAGACCACACAGAGCTCCCAGTGTAAGGGGAAATTAGTCAGCAAGAGGCGATTGACACATTTCAATGACCTGCAATGTTCTATGATATGAACCCAATCGAACACGTATGGGATTGTATTGGCCGTAAAGTGAAGCAACTTTATCTACAATGTCAAACGCAATTCTGGTAGCCTAGTTCTTGGAATGAACAGGTGAGTGGGGAGCTTTGAGGTAAACGTGGCTATACTCGCTAAAGAGCAAATATGCGCGATGGGGTTTCACCGTGCATTCATTCAAAAGTTCTGAAAACAATTATGACTCGTTCGTTTTCTTAAATATTTGGAAAACAATAACCAAATAAAACTTTTTTGAATTTTTATCTGCCTTTTTTCCACTTGTAATAACCAATAATATGATTTTATAATCAGATTCAAATTCGACTTCAATTGTAACCCGTGATCTAATCCATAATGAAATATTACAAACAAAATCATTTTGGGTTCATCTTCTTTCATCCTTAGAAAGAGAAATAAACAATTTTGAAAAAAATAGTGGTTTTTGTCGAAGTGTATATAACTTGATATCTTATATACATAATTGTCTTATTTTTAGTGATGTACTAGTTATGAAAATCAATTTGTGTAATTTGTTCCTCTCACTGTATATCTGATATATTGCTAAGCGTGGCGTTAAAAACCAAACAATTAATCGTGTAAATCCTATGTACTAAATGTACTTGTACTAGACATCCATTCCACAACGCGCAACTTTTATAAATATTTTTTGTATGTCCCAATGGCAGCATTTCATTAAATAAATGAGAATAATCGTTAGAGAAGTTTTATTTATGTCTACCCATTTGTCTAATATGAAGTAACACATTGTCATTTTCACTGCCCCATTTCTACTTTAGAGTAAGCAAGGTAGATATACAATGACAATCTATATATACATTTGTAAGATATTCAATGGGTTGATATTTTAAATACTTCCTGGTTTATTTATACAACAGTAAACATTTACGAGGTACAATGATTTTACACAGTTTCCTTCTTTTGAATTGTAAGTATTACTAATGTTCAACAATCTCTTTTCCAAATTATTATTAATTTCCGAATTGTGCATTACGATTATGTATATACAACACGTATCGATATGGTCTCCAAACAAACTGCAATGTTTCTGATAATGAACAAGAACAGTTTGAAAATACCAAAGGGGTATGGTATTCAGAATCAACAATCTGCAAATCACTTCACAGAAAACTAAAGATCGAACAACATGAATCACACTTTAAACAGGGGGCAAACTCATATTTCCCAGAAATGTTAGCAAATCCTGCTAAACCATTGACACATTTTCTTAACTGCTAAACAACATGATCATCATCTTATATGGATATCATGTTAGACACCACTAAATATGATTACATACATACAATCCCATGGCGAAAGGTAAAAAATATAAAACGACAAGCAACGATATACAAAACACTACACAGAAAACTAAAGATCGAGTAAGACGAAACCCACTACAAACCCGTGTTGAGCTTAAGTGCCCCAGAAGGACAGGCAGTTCCTGCTCCGCTAGTGGCATCCGTCGTGTTACTATAGATTCAAACACGGTGATAAATCACGAATGAGGAAAAGTCCCGAGAAGTGCTTACGATAAGTGGAACATATCTGTGGTCATTTGTGACACATATGTTGTGTAACGCTTAACCAAGTCATGGTGGCGACCGTAGGACTTTTGAAATGAAGATTTCAACTTAGTCAAAGGAAATTCTTCGCTTAGTCAGTTCCAGTTAGCAGCAAACCTCTATCAGTGAATTCCATATAGGCACCACAAGCTCTGAAATATCGAATCAACTGAGATATATTACTCCATATGCAGGTGCTGCTGGAATGTTGCAACCAATAAAGGAAAGTTTACAACGGACACATTCGCAACGTTCCATTCTTAAACGCCCCTCACTGTCTATATCAGTGGTATCCTTTATTTCAAGCTCAATGGGATAACTGCGTTCAACAAAATAACAAAACGTAAATTATTTTGTGAAATATTATCATCTATATAGCGGAACGTGAATTTAAAGGATCTTGAGAAGCATCTGTATGAAGTCAGCCTCACGCGAATAAAGGAACAAGTCGAAGAGAAGAGAAGCATAATTGGTACCCAACTGTCTGTTGATAAGCACCTCCACTAAACATAGCAAATATGTCTTAAATTGAAAAACCCAGCATTTTGATGATATCAGTTTCAGCAAACGTTTTGAGAGAATCAGAGTTATTTATTACAAAATAAGAGTTGTCTCTTCCTAGGACAATGCATTGGTATCGACTTTGGCTATTAGTCTCTTATGAAACACAGTTGGACCAATTCTTTCAATCGTCTTTTAGCGTGGGCAATAGTTTTGTAGAGGATCGTAATGTCATATGTGTTATTGCTACTACGTGAAGAGAAGTAACTTGATTGTGTATACTCTAACTTATCAATAGAGTTCGTCAGAACACACATCTGATTCACACCACCCTTCAGTGGCTAGTGATACAGTAACCCAGTAGCTCGGTTTTGACTGCTGCTAGAATATATATCAATAATTTGGAAAGATGTTATATGAAGCATTTAGCAAACCCAGCAATATAACCTGTTGGTGTAATTTGTGTAATTTAGAACTCGAGTGGAGAGACAGTAGATCCACTTCTTCATCTTTGGTTGAATTTCCAAAGGAACACAAAACAGACATATCATTGCATAGGACTTCCTCTTTCGGGAGTATTGTGTGGAAATATGTAAGGTTGCCAGGTAAATTGTCAATACCCAATTCCTTTATCAAGCGGTCTATGTAATGTGACTTGCACACAAACAAGATATTGTTAGGGGTCTTGTCGGCAGGAACAACAACATATTTGTCATGGAGGTGAGACAGGTGTTTTACTACATTTGGTTGTTTGAATATTGATGTTTTGCGAGCTGACCCATTGAGGTTTCTAATTCTAATTTGTAAGCTAAGGTGGGTGTCATTGTGTGATCACTCAAAGGTGACAACTATCATGACAGTGATCTGCATTTCCGTCTGGGGGATTTATTTTTATTTTTACAATATATCGACACAATAATTTATTAATATTGATTTAATGTGAGTAGATACACATACACACACACATTTAAACATATACTCATTTTTATATATTTGTGATATGAGAATAGCAAGTAATTTGTCTAGCAGACGAATTGTTTTCATTAATGGATGCAAATGAACATGAACATAAGTATATTTGAGTCAGTTACTTTTATATCAAATATTTATAAAGCAACATGTTTAAGGACTTACGGCTAGACATGTGTAGGTAAAAGACGTGTTCTCTGTCTGCACCGGGGGATTGACTATTCATTGATGATATTCACTTAAAAACCAGTCTAGAGATGCTACATATATAATTATCTACACTGTGAGTTTCTAATATACACATTCCAGACTTTCAACCATATCATTTAAATCAGTAATTAGAAAAAACGATTGTAACACGATACGGTCCACTCGACACGGTCGGCCATATTTGAAATTCAAATCTGTGAATCAACAAGGCAAAATATGAATGTAACAAATTTGAAGATATTTCTGGATGTTTCCAGCAACTACAAACTTGTATGGACACGCAAGTTGGGGAAGTGAAGTTGAGGGTGAAGTCCGTGGAAGACAGGGTTGAGGTCATAGAAAACCATATCGAGTATGCCCTAACTGATTTCAACGAATTTCACAACACACATGTACCAAACTTAGAAACTAAATAGGATAAAGAACAATCCGAGAGACTAAAGTTAGAAATGTGGAGAAGAAAGTGGAATTTCGTTATTCGTGGAATTGAGGGAGAAATTGATTGGATAGAACGACCTAGGAAAACAGAGATGTCAGTAAGAACCTTCCTAAAGAAAGTTCTTTCATTCGCTAAAGACCGGGCTGAAAAACATGTTGTTCACGCTGTACATAGACTAAAAGTGTGTCCTGTAGGACGAAAGAGCGTGATACTACGTCTATCGAGCTTAATTGACAGGGACTAGATTTTGGAAAAAGCTCGAAAGCTGAAAAAGGGCTCGGGGTATAGCATTGTCCCCGATCTACCACCTTCGTTAGCTATGCGTAGATCAGAAGTTTTGAAAGAGAGAAGGGAGATACCTGAAGGTATGCGTAACAAATTCAAACTTGTGTATCTGAAGGAAATACCATTTGTTGATCTAGTGGTGATAAAAAAAACGGTCGTAGATAAACTTTTCATGAATAAACAAAATAACTACGATAGTACAATATGTGGCCAAAAGTATTGCAACATGTAACAAAAATTCCTATATAATCAACCAAAACCATATATTTTTTTTTTTAATATTCTGAAGTCATTTCTGGATAGATTTTAATCAATTTTACGCTGAAACATTCAGAATTGTCTATATTTTGATTGTTTATTTGCTCATTATGTTTATATGAGTGGTTTTTATTTGTTCATAATTTAAACATAACAAATAAAAATTGACTTTGATTTTCCTATATATTTCAACTAAAAATAAATCCCCAAAATTAACAATCCTGTTTAAATTACGAACAAATAAAAACCAATCATATAAACATACTGAGCAAATACACAATCAAAATATAGACAATTCCGAATGTTTTGGTGTAAAATGTGTTAAAATCTATCCAGAAATGACTTCACAATAATGTTTTGAATAAATATGGTTTTGGTTGATTATATAGGGATTTTTTTACATGTTGCAATACTTTTGGCCACATACTGTTGAATATGTATTTTATTTATATTCGCTTCTTATGTTATAATTAGTTTTTTTCTGTTTTTTGTTTGTTTGCTTTGCTTTTGCTTTTTGTTTCACAATACCGGAATGTCAGTCTGGATACAATATCGATCGATGTTTTCTCCGAGATCCGCGTCCAAAATATGGCTTTGTTAAAAAAAAATTTTGTTACACTCCTGACTAGGTGCATCTTTATTTACAAAGCCATATGTTTATGCAATAATAAATGTGAAGCATGATCTATTGCTATCTTAAAGTATGTCAACATGTCAAAGTTTGTGATCAAATAGATTTTGATAACATATTGTTTGATTTAGCACTGTGGTAGGTTGTTGAACATTAAGGATTTTTTAAAGTGTCACAGAAAAGTGTTGCACTCTTCACAATTTTGACATGTTTTTTGGACATATTTTTTTGTTATTCTAGATATCTTAAAGATGTTTTGCAGTAACAAACATCAAATCATTACAGATCTTTTGAACTATTTAGATCCAATAAAATCATAAAATGAGTAAATTAGACAGCTTTAAGCAGTAGGTGCCATTTTTTTTTAAGCTGCCCTTAGCACAGTAGCAAGCACTTTAAGCCCTTTTTGGAAAGACATTCTTAACAATTTTAGTAAGCTACAAAATGAAAAAGTGACAGATGGAAACGATGTCTTGAACCAATCCATATGGTTGAATAGTCATATCAAAATCAGTAATACAAAATGTACAGCTACCTGTTTGAAGAATTGAATTGAAAATGACATTTATATTATAAATGACTTACTTGAACAAAATCAACAAATAATGAGCTAAGAAATATTTCAGGACACGTATCATGTTGACACCACATTCGTAGAGTTCTATGGTATTATAAGTGCAATTCCAAGACATTGGAGGCACTTGATCAACACATGTCACAATTCAATTTATAAGTAGAATAGGTTTATTCATCAGTTACAGAATGACCCAAAACCCTGTAAATATTTCTACAGACAGTTTATTGATAAAAACACAGTTATACCTGTAAATATTATTAATAAGTGGTCAAATGAGTTTGACATAGAAGAAATCGAATGGGGTTTTATCTTTTCAGAATCCTTTTCATTATCAAAAAATAATAAATTTTCATGTTTCCAATATAAACTAATTCATAGAGTTCTTGCCCTAAATCCTTATCTCTATAAGTGTAAGATAAAAGAAACTGAACTATGTTCTTTTTTGGGACTGTAATGTAACAAAAACTTTTGGTTTTCAATAATGGACTTCCTAAAAAATATAGATGGAAGCAATGTAAGCTTGACTCCAAAAGGTATTATTTTGGGAAATGTACAGTTGGAAAGTAATCTACCTGTTCCGAATTGTATGCTTATTTTCAAATATTACTTGTATGTATGCAAGTTAAAGGATATGTTACCAAACTTAAATGCAGGGTTACAATATCTAAATTCTGAAATAAAATTGGAAAAGTACTCTGCACGTTCCTTATCACCCTCTGTAGTTGGTGATTGTTTTAATATGAAATGGCAGCCGCTTGAAGTAGCATTAGCAAATGTGCATGGTTAAAAATAGAGATGTATTTATCAATGAAAATGAAATTAGTATATGTGTGATGAGTGTCAAAACAATGAAAACAATATATAATTGATAATTGAATGTATACATTACATGTTTATTCCATTTTCAAAAATAAACAAGTTACAAAAAAAAACAGGTTGCTTTAAGTTCTTACCGAGAGGGAATTCAAAATATTCCGTTTATACATTGTGTAGTATGATCTTTTTATTGTGAGAGTACAAAATGTGAATTCGAGTTACTTCCCTTTGGATGTAATGCTGTGAAGTTGGTAAGTGATTTTACATATTTCATCAATTGATTTACTAATAAACTATGAACCATAGGAGGAGTTGTACATATTCAATCCAGAATACTAAAAGATACCACTTGGTCAAAATATAGTTGGACGCTTCCAATTGTCTTATATATTTCATATGAGACTACATTTTTTTTTAAATTTATTTTCACCTAAATTTCTTCTCCGAGAGGCATATGTAATATTAACAGATTTTGACTATCCTATTTTGTCCCTTTGGCTTGCTTGCCTCTAAAGACTTTTAAATAATTTGGTTTTCCAATTTTCTGACATTAAGCGTACTAGAAACACATCGCTCAAATTAAATTATATTTTGAATTTAGAATCACTTCATATTTCATCATGTTATTAGCTCACCTTGCCAAAGGCAAGGTGGGCTTTGCCATCACTTGGCTTCCGTCGTCTGTCGTCCGTCGTTCGTTAACTTTTCACATTTTAATCTTCTCCTCTGAAACTGCCTCAGCCAAATGAACTGAAACTTGGTAGGAAGCATCTATGGAAGGTCCTCTATAAAGATTGCTCATTTCGTCCCGTTCCGTTAACAAACATGGCCGCCACAGGCCATTCTTGTTTCTGATTGGTTGATTTCTTAAAAAATCTTCTCCTCTGAAACCACCTGGCCAAAAGAATCATAACTTGGTAGGAAGCATCCTTGGAAGGACCTCTATGAAAATTGTTCATTTAGTTCCGATCCGTTAACAAACATGGCCGCCACCGGTCATTCTTGTTTCTGATTGGCTAACTTCTACAAAATCTTCTCCTCCGAAACCCCTTTCTCAAATGAATTGAAATTTAGTAGGAAGCATCTATGGAAGGTCCTCTATGAAGATTGCTCATTTTGTCTCGATCCATTAACAAACATGGCCGTCACAGGCAATTCTTGTTTCTGATAGGCCGATTATAAAAAAACAATTCTTCTGAAACCGCTTGTCCAAATGAACCGAAACTTGGTAGGAAGCATCTATGGAAGGTCCTCTATAAAGAGTACTCATTTTGTCCCGATTAGTTAATAAACATGGCCGTCACAGGCAATTATTGTTTCAGATTGGTTGATTTCTAAAATATTTTCTGTTAAAAGAAAGATAACTCTTGCTTAAATATAGATATCTGTATTCAAAATGTATTTATTTCTATACAGATTTTTAAACATCTTCTCCTCTGAAAACGCTTGGCCAAATGAACCGAAACTTGGTAGGAAGCATCTAAGGGTGGTCCTCTATAAAGGGTGCTAATGTCGTCTCGATTCATGTACAAACATGGCCGCCACAGGCAATTCTTGTTTCTGATTGGTCGATTTCTAAAAATCTTTTCCTCTGAAACCTCTTGGTCAAATGATCCGAAACTTGGTAGGAAGCATCTATGGAAGGTCTTCTATAGAGTTTGCTCATTCCGTCCCGATCCGTTACAAACATGGCCGCCACAGGCGATTCTTGTTTCTGATTGGCTGATTTTTTAAATTCTTCTCCTCTGAAACCGTATGGCCAAGTGAACCGAAACTTGGTAGGAAGCATCAATGGAAAGTCCTCTGTTAAGATTGTTCATTTCGTCCCGATCCATTAACAAACATGGCCGCCACAGATAATTATTGTTTCTGATTGGTTGATTTGTGAAAAATCTTCTCTGAAACCGCTTTGCGAAATGAACCGAAACTTTGTAGGAAGCATCTATGGAAGTTCCTCTATGGGAATTGCTCATTCCATTTTGATCCGTTAACAAATATGGCCGTCATAGGCAATTCTTGTTTCTTATTGGTCGATTTCTAAAACAATTTTTCCTCTGAAACCGCTTGGCTAAATGATATGAAACTTAGTAAGAAACATTTATGGAAGGTCCTCTATAGAGATTGCTCATTTTGTCTTGATCCATTAACAAACATGGCTGCCACAGGCAATTCTTGTTTTAGATTGGTCGATTTCTAAGAATCTTCTTCTCTGAAACTGCTTGGCCAAAATGAGCTAAAATTTGGTGAGAAGCACCTATGGAAGGTTCTGTATTAAGTTTTCTCAAAGCAGAATGAAAGGTGAGCGACACAGGCTCAGCTCAGTGCTGAGCCTCTAGTTTTACATGTTATTTTATTTGCACTTGTTCCCTACAGGCATACACTGTATAAGGTGTTTTACTATCAATATATCTGGAGAGACTTACATTGAACCTGGAGTTCCATACAATGTCACGTGTACTGTAAGTGAGTTTCTAAAGAACAGAAGAACCGGTTACCGTGCTATTATATCCAGTGATGACATAACTGATTTTGCCATTGTCCACGTTGTAACAGGTGAATGTGTCTATAGGAGCCCTGCTGGTACTCCACTTTGTCAAAGTAGTATATGTGCATGTGATACAGATGGTTTAGCTACACACTGGATATATAACACACCAACTGATTTGGCTTCGTTGGTTGTATTTAGATGTGATTCAAAAAACAATGAAGGAATATTAATCAGCAGTGAATCATTGATACCAACAATTCCTAGTAAGTGTTTTCACTCAAGTTAATTAAATTTTGCTAATATGAAGGTAGAAATCATAACGTTTTTATTCATTTTAATGTATTGGTTCATTCATTTATTGTTGGTTGCCTAGCACACAGTTGCATAATTATATTCATTGCATATACGAGACAAAAACAAGTTCAACAATATTACATAAATGTACAACAATGAAGGAGAAACAACACATGGCATGACTTTTAACTGCCACATGAAAGGTATAGAGATCTGGATAGAGACAAAAAATTACAAAAATTGTAGTTTTTTGTAGCGGATGCAACGCTCCTAATCGTTATCGAAATATACAAAAGATATATATATATATATATATATATATGAAGCATTATGCCCTCTTTTCAATATTGAGGAAGTGCAGTTTCTGTTGAGACAAAATTTGTAAACTTATAAAATTGCAACTCATTCAGGAACCACTCTATAATCAATAAACATATGTTTACATTGGATAGAATATGCATGACATTTGATCAATGTAAATTATATTATCGCTAAATTCATGTATTATTACAACGTCTCAGTACTATGGAAAACAATACACGGAAATCTTTAAGACATCGTAGCGTTATAAGTTCTAAGATTTTGCAAGGGAACATTATGAAGGATTGAAATTAAACCCAGCAGTGTTAGAATAGTATTTTTGAGCTGACAATCTTACTGTTATCCCTAGACGGGATGCGGACTCATAAGCTCACACCATTGATACACAATATATAGAGTATCAATCGCCTAGTCTTATATCCAGCGCAATAGAACACTCGCCCACATACGCTATGTTTGCATCGCGTTTATTTATAAGAGTTTTATCGTTCGCTTTTTTTTATTTAACCGCATCGGTGGCATATTGTTTAGCGTGCTCACCTCGAGTATGGTAGATCGTGGGTTCGAGTCCCGGTCGGGTCAAACCAAAGACTATAAAATTGGTATCTGTTTCTTCTCCGCTAAGCACGCAGCATTAAGGAGAAAGAGCAAAGACTGGTTGGCTCAGAATCAGAATAATATGTCCGAGTGGAGCGGCATGTCTACCCGCGGACAGTTGTTTCAGTGAACTAGCACTAAGAATCCAACTCAGCGTGTTGGACTATCACAAGGCGGACCTCATCATCATCTCATTGACAATTAACATGTTCTCGCCATGATATAGCTGAACAATTGCTACATTGGCGTTAAACAGCAATCACTCACTCACTATAAGGGTTTTCATCATTTCTTGCGATTATTGTTACCGATCCCTGTTAGATAAACTAGGGGGGAAATTGGAAATATCAACTTAAGATTTAAATGTTCACTTCCGCCCTCTCTATAGGCCGTGCTTATTCATATTAGTATAATAGTTCAGAACTCCATTTATGAAATATCAGTAAGCATGTGTAGAATTTCGATTAACGTAATAGTAATGACATTTGAAAATTATATAACATACATTGATGCGTTGGCAACGCCGTTGCAAGATAATATTAATCTATTACTGAAACAAAACAAAACAAACAAACAAAAGGTGGTTTCCAGAAGCGCCTGTTAGAACTGATTATCATAAACTGTCAATCGGATTGATCTATTTAATTCAATAATGGTGATAAATTATATAAATTTGATACAATATTGCTTAAGATTAATGGTTGTATATATATATAGTCCTCCGGGACGTAGACTCAGATTACAATCGGTAAATTCAAAAAATCATTTTGTCAAGAACCGGTAATATAAATGAACATGCTTCTGATTAATGGTGAAGATATAACATTTAATATATAGAACTTCCCAGACCTACAAGGCCTGTTTGTCATAATATGCACATCAAACATCAATATATAAAATAAAAAAAATTACTTTAAAAATGTTCCATTATACTGATATAAATGAGAATTTACATAATGCAAACATAGATAAGCCAATGTATCTTTAAAGTTAAATGACATGAGAGTCTTTGTAAGCAGGAAAACCAAAGGGCCTAATCAGAACATTCGGCAAAATGTTCATCTATGCCAGGAGGAGGTGATCTTAGTTTTAATAATAAATATATGGTTTAAAAACAGTAAATGTTGATACAAATATAATATAATAAGTTATGAAAATGCAGCAGCAATGACTACTGGGCGGGTTATACCCACGGGGACTAATAGTTCACCATAAGAGGTATGCACCCAGTGGTAGTAATATAACGTAGACATCACATTTAGAGTGCAAGATGCGTTTCTAAAATAACTTTCATCGGGTACATTCAAAGCCAACATATTTGAAAAGTTTTAGGACTAGGATACAATATTGTTTAAGATTAATGGTTGCATATATATAGTCCTCGGGGACGTATACTCAGACTACAATCGGTTAATTCAAAAATTCATCTTGTCAAGAACCGGTAATAAAAACAAAAAACTTAATCAAAGAGAGCGAAGATCAGCTTCATTAATGCCAGAGGGAGAAGATCCTTAGTTTTAATAATAATCACATGACTTAGGAACTGTAAATGTCAATAAAACATAATCTAATAAACCATGCCGAATCACTGACTACTGAACGGGCAATACACTCGGGAATCAATAGTACACCAACAGAGGTATCGACCCAGTGGCATAATAACAAATTAGATTTTACAGAAGTAACTCGTTGATAGTTAAACGGTCGAACAAAAACCGACACTATGACAGTTTGACAGTATGATAATTAGACTGATAACATGAAGATATATGTGTAAACGTATGTGTGTTTAACACTACAGTTAGAATGTCTGTGCTCAAATTATTCAAATGTGTTTAATGTGTAATATACAATGTAGCCACAACTACAGTAGAAATAAATACATGTAGTATATATCTAACTATGTGCTATTCAATTTTTAGATGGTCCTGGGTCAAGTATTTCCTTCAATCCAGCAGACGAATCGATCACAACAGTTCTGGGACAAAGCCTAGGACCTATCATTTGTTCTGCTCAATGCAACCCACCTTGTGAGTTCCATTGGATAAAACCTGAAGGATCTGTAGTTAATGGATCAAACCTAGAAATACCAAGTCTATCAAAGAATGATCATGGAACATATACATGTCATGCAGGTAATGGTTATGGCAACAATGCAACAAAGAACCTACTGCTGACTGTAAATTGTAAGTGTTTAATAATTGAAATTTGATCTAACGATATTTACAATATAATCAGAATTGCATAGAGTACAAATTTAAATGCAAAACGACAGACTGAGACATAAACAATATACGTACATTGTTCGCAAATATAAAATGTATATATACGAACTGTAAAAACAAAGCGATCATCATGCAATGTTTTCTTGCCTGCTTCGCAGCGAGTACAAATACATTTTATATGTACCGACAAAGTACTTATAGTATTCTTATCCTGCAAAATAACTGCTGAATTAACTGGAAAGCAAAAGCATCATTTTAATAGTTTAAATATTGTGCGCTATCATATCCGTTCTTATACTGTTGCAGTTTCTTACCGTTTCTATGCATGAATCAGGTACCAGATAAGTCATATTTTAGTCAGTGACATTATAGCACAAACAGATATCCAGTTAATCCAATGTGAATGCTCAAATACAACGAGTGCAGGCTAAGTAATTACTTGCATATATGTGAGGCTAGGTTTTTAGCCGAGTTGCAGTCTCGTTGCAGTCGTCTTATGTTTTGGTGAAGGGCGACGGGCGGGTGTATGTTATCCTATCTTCGTTAACGCGATATCGCTCTTAGTTTTTGGCCGATCAACATGATTTTTGGTAGGAAGCATTATTACACTATTATTTAGAGCGAGTTCGAAATTCAGATTAATCTATTATTATTTTCTTGTAAAATCATGGGTTTTTCTTATTGAAAAAGTACATATTTTGAGAATATCACCTTTCTCTGAAACTACAAAACATAGAAACTTAATATTTGGCATGGGTGGAGACACCAATGTGAAGTTGTGCATTCAACATTTTTCATCCCCGGGGCTCAGCCCCACCCAGCTGGGGAATCTGTATAAAAAAATGTGACCGAGATCCCAACCCTAAACCATATATATTTATGATCAAGGTGACTAGGCAAACTAAATGCCTTATAGCTAAGGCTCCGGGGTCATACCCCACCCCATACCTGAAGTGAACGTTTTAATGGTTGAGATCTTCACCCCTAAACCATATATATTTATGATCAGGGTGACTAGGCAAATTAAATGCCTTATAGCTCAGGCCCCGGGGGTCATACCCCATCCCCTGCCTGAAGTGAACTTTTTAATGGTTGAGATCCCCACCCCTAAGCCATATATATTTATGATCAGGGTGAATAGACAAATTAAATGCCCAAAGAGTTGAGGCCCGGGGTTATCCCCGTCCCCTACCGGAAGTTTGTTTGAGAATTACAAATATCTCTGAGGATGCTGGGGATAGTACTCTTAGCCAAAGTCAACGACAATTGACAGTGTTTCTATTTATTGCTATTATTTAGTCAAGGACACTACAAATCAACAAATGAAAGCGATATGAAAGTGAAATAGTGATGAAATTGTCAGTCAATATACAAAAATGGTATTTGCTGCTCACTTAAAAAATAAAATGAGGTTTACATATAGAAATTTCAAATTCAAAATACCACTAAATTGTACGGATGGTACTACACTTCCACAATACGAAATTGTTTCGCAAGCAAAGACGGAAAAGTCACCAATTACTTATACGCATGGGATTATGACGTTACGCTTGTTTCCCATTCAAGATGGCCACCTTCCAGATGAGGTTTGAGATGTAGACGCTGAAATTTATCTGAAAATTTGTTATAGAGTAATGGTAAACTACTCATACAATATAATTTCTATATATCATAACAGAACAAAAGTAAATATTCACAATGTACATGTAATATAGAACTGAAAAATCGAAAAAAAATCGGGGAAATGAAGATGATTCTGTTCAAAATTTAACGGTTTTACAAATTCTAATGAAAATGTTCCACACGTTACGCGACCATTTCAAGCGTCGTCTTCTTGTATTCCATGTCATATATTTTTCAACTGAACAAGGTTGAATATTTCTTACAGAGATATTTACGATGTGCTTTTCAAAGTATTTTTCTATACCGAAAATGTTTGAATTTCACAGAAAAATCTCATATATGCAGCTTATTTACACTTTCTTAATAAAATGTCCAAACGGGTAATTTTAGTGTTTTCAATGTAATATCTGAGCAAATCTACGACGTGTTTGAAGTTATACTTTATAGCACCAATACCGTATGCGACTTCATTACTATTTCTATTTAGCATTGCAATTTATTGAATAATATCGCACTATTTCTATTCCTTTTAGATGGACCAGAATCTGTTATACTGTCTCCACCCACCACAACGTACACTGTTGTAGAAGGTGATACTATACCATCTATTAGTTGTACTGCATCATGTAGACCACAATGTATCTTTATGTGGACTGGATATAATGTTCCTGGTGGTACAACTAATGACCTGTATCTACAGAATATCAACAGAAATCAGTCAGGAACGTTTTACTGTACAGCTACTAATGAAGTAGGAAGTAAAATGTCACCAAACGTGGTAGTAGATGTTAGATGTAAGTTTATATTATGCTTAAATGTTCTCTTCTGCCTATTCATAGTAAACTTATTACCGGGTTTGCAACAAGAATAAATCGACGGGTGTCATGTCTGGAACAGGAGCTACTTACCTTTCCGGATTATATGGGTTCACGCCCGGATTTTATTGTGGTTCGTGTTGTTCCTTCGGTTGCTCTCTATGTAGTGTTTTGTAGATCGTTGTTTGTCCTTATTTGGTCATTCCGATAACGACTTCTAATTACCACTTTGGTACCTTCAAAGTTTTTATGCTCATAGCAAAATAAACATAATTTAGCATATTACTAAACATAGATTTGTTAATTTTATCCTGACAGTTGTCATAGAACAAAGTTAAAGTATATACATGCATGTAGATAAGGCAAATATTAAAAGGAAGTCTGTTGAAAGTTGTCTATACTGGTTTGAACCAGATGGCATTGGGATAATATCAGGTTTGGTTCATGTGGAGTTTCAAAAGTTTGTTTCGGTATTATAAAACATTAACGACCTAGTTAGTAGGTGAATATCCACATTTAAAGCCCTCGGGGAAATAGCCTTAGATCATGTGAGATTGTTTGATAATTCTGGATATTTACTTCCTAACTAGGCTGTATGTGTATATTATATGCTTCAGTACAAAACCACGACCATATCCTATCTCTATTTTGAGGATAGTTGATATTATTTTTACAAGAACCACAATAAATTACAGCATATAATAAAATATATGCATCGGTTTGTAGATCATTGTTTTTCTTCTTGGTTCTTTTCTTTTGGCCATTATATTGTCTGTCGTTCTTCGATTGATTGCTACTGATTACCTCTTAATTTTTGTAAGCTTTTCTAGAGAGGAGAATTCTGTTTTTCTAGATTTTTCAAATGGACTGGAATATTATTGTTTTATGTTTTCGGTTGTAGTGAACAAAATGAAGTAATCAAATTTATACGTTTGTTGCAAATGTACATACTTACTTTAACATAATTATATACTTTAGATCAAGCACAAGTGGAAAATGTGGCTGTAAATACAACAAATACAGTTGAAGAAAATACTGCTGTGATGTTTACATGTATTTTTAATGGGAATCCAGCTCCTACCGTTACGTGGTCGTTGCACGATAAAATCTTACAAACAACAGACGGATCAACTACTACGTCAAATTTCATTATTGATTCTGCCAGGTGTAACAATACTGGTAGATACATCTGTGCAGCAAATAATATCATTGGAACCACGGAAAAAGAACTAATGCTATATGTTACCTGTAAGTATTAACATTTCAGAATACTTTACGTAAACTGATATCAGTAGTCAACCATCTTTTTGCATAATAATTATATCAATTGATACTTAAATATCCCCTTGGTGCATGATAAATCTACTAATTTGGTGTTATGTTATTGTTTTGGATATAAATGAATAAACTGTTCATCGTAAGTTAACCTTTTGTAAATGCTTTATTGGACAACATGTTTGATAACTTGACACACCATTTGTATATACAGATTGATACATGGGCATTTCCATATTGGCCTGCCTATCATCCCGAGACCCCCAATATGGGTCGACGGATGATAACCAGGCCATTATGGAAATGCCCATGTATCAAACTATTTATTACATACTTCCGACATCTAGAAAAGAGACACCCATATTGGCATGAGACAAAGTCGAGGCCCATTTTGGCCCGAGCCAATATGGTCCTTGATATGGAAATGATCTTGTAGTAATCCAATAACCGGTTATTTTCCCGGGGTGTGAATATATGGACAGTTTCTTCCGGTCATATTGGTCATAAAAAATGCATTTATTTGAAATAAGTATGTAATAAATAATATTATATTTTATCTTTGAAGACTTAATTAATTGGGAAAGTGTCATGATAAAGTATAGACAGTCAATATGTCCTTTTCTAATATAGGCAATTGGCAATGAACACGTAAATAAAATCGGGGCGAATTTCAACGATTTCCTGTAATGGAATATTTAATTTTCTATTATTTTCATGCACACCCACATTCATTCCATTGAATACAAATGTATTTGCAAAACTTACACAGTTAATACAATAATGTGACTGTTTTCTGATTTAGTGTAAAGTCATTGTCAACCAACACTGCAAAATGTCTCGTGGTGTTTTTTTCTTTGTATTCAAGATTCAAATAACTAACCAACAACAATCTAAGCGAATTATATAGAAGTCTAGAATATAAATAAAGGTGTAATAAACACAGAAAGCCTGAACGAAAACTCGTATTTAAGATCCTCCATAACAGCTCAATCACACAAAGTATTTACATGTGTTGTGTATGTATTTGTTATTACTCCATCTTCAAAATAGTTCACACAAACTAGACATACAAAAAAAACCATAATGACTGCAGACTGGAATTCAATCTAGACCTGATTTTGACCTCTATCTCTGTACTAGTTATTTGTAAGTTCTTGTAAAACCGGTTACAGTTTTATATTAAAGGGCACTTTCAGCAATCGTTCAGTTGTATTTTCGAACAAACCATATATAACCGTATTGCCTACACCTCGTCATGAGGAGGCAACTATTTCATAGGTAGTTAAATCCATCAACAATGCGATTAAGTCTTAGACAATTAGAACGAACTATTTTAGCGTTAGATAGGAAGCCCGAAATGGATTCCTATAGTTGTCTACTTTCTAATTTGCTAGTTATGATGGTTCGATTTACAAAATAAACATTCTTATTTTGACATATTTTGTTAAGTATGTAACCATTATTATGAAAAGCATATCGTGTTACGGTAATCGTTTTCCAGTGAAAATCATGAAGTAGCCGACTTGCTTGAAAGTGGCGAAATAAGTAGTTTTTTTTTCATATTTAATCACAATAGAATCAATTGTATACAACAGATAACACAAAGGGCCTAATGGTTAATATTTTCTGCTGTTTTAAAACGGCTCATTTGCCGTTTAATTTAACCATGTGAACATGTTTAGTTCCCTAAAATATGCTGTATGATGTTGAAACAAAAACTCCACTCAGAACGATGACCACATGCAACAGTGGGACACCTTTGTTCTGATGCTGTCCAAATATTAACCACCCAAAAAGAAATTGACATGCAATTAGAAAAAACTACATAAAGTATATCACGATGCATTAATCGTCCGTTCTAAGACTTGATTATGACCAGAACTATCTCAAATTCCTATGTATTGTTATTGTTTCTCCAATATCACAATGTCAGTAATGTTTTTCTGTAAGAAACTAAAACGATTGAATAAGATGTCAATGTTGATTTCCAACAATATTAATTTACATGCGCCTTTTATTCCTATGTTAATTGATATACATCGTATATCTATATGCCAATCAGTTGAAAGCCAATTTTAATTTTAATTTAAATTAAAGACCTACTTGACATATCTGTTATAAAGACATGTGTGTTTTCCTCGCTGGTGTTCCGTTGTTTAGTACTAAGCAGTTAGCAATCGCCTCTCTCATTGAGAGAGCGTGATCCACATGGCGATACAGAAGCCGTCAGATATAAGACAAGACGTAAGGAAAACAAGAGTAAATACGAATTGTTGGAAAATAAAATTAACAGTAACAGCGATGATTTTGGAAGCAAATTAGACCATATATGCAAAGCCTGTACTAAACAGAAGTGCACCGAAAAAAGTGGTGACAAACATTCTGACAAGGAACCGGCACAAAGATGTTCTGACCATTTACATTTTAAAGTCTGCACGTGGAATATTCCACAGACAATAAACATGATGAAATATATTCAGACGAATATACATTATCGATGAACGTTAAGGTGATCACATTGAAATTGAATAAGAGAGAAAAACAAAGTAAGTTACAGGTAATGATGAAGACTAGAAAGAAATAGAAAGAAACTGATTACTTAATCTATTTGTAGACAAAAAGTCAGAGATTTGAATTGGAAATTTTTTCAAATATATAATACTCAAAAACAAGTATTGTGTAATAATTTCTATGCATAAAGTCTAAGTACTTCATGTACTGTTGCTGGTGAAAATGTTTACGATATTTCGGTACAGATGCAGATGCAATTTTTGAAAGCTCCGTCTATAGACGATTTAATTGGTAGATGGTTGACTAAATAACATAAAAGAAATGCAGCCTTAACAAGATCTGTTTAAAGATGAACCAAGCAAAATAGTAAAATAAATGATTATAGAACATTAATAGACAATTGACCATGACAAATACATGATTATATGGAATAGATGATTGTAGCGAGTTGTTGGAGTTGACTCTGGCAGGTAATGGAGTGTTTGGGTAACCATTGGAAACTTTTCCGAAAACTAAGAAAAGAGAATAATAATACGTTTGAAGATGCATTACCTGGAATTCCTAGTGATTTAAATAGAACTACCATCTCCTTTTATATATATATATATATATATATATATATATACATACATTTTACCATCAGTATGATAATCAATTGGTGTACTTTATTATTCATATATTTTTTAAAGGTCATCCAAGAAGTACCATTATTTTTGGATACTACAATTGCAATAACAAATAAACAACGTACTCTCAACATAACAGTACCAATTATTTCATACCCACATCCGACTGTGATAAGATGGACATTTATTCAGAATGGAAATACAGAAATTACAGATGTAGACAGTACATATATTACAACATCGTATGGTGTCTATCAACATGTATCACAGTTGATCAAAGACGATTTGACAGATTCAGAATATGGATTATACTCAATTAATGTTTCAAATAATATTGGACCGTATTTCCAGCACGACTTCAATGTTGTAGAAGAAAGTAAGTATGTTTTAATTAAGTATGTTATTAAAGCTACATACTACTTACTAAACCTCAAAAAACACATAATACAATTGTTTGAAGCTTTTAATACATTCATTGTTTTGTCTATAATGTCTTCAATGGTTCATATCATGTTCGTTTATTGAAAGCTGGATATTTGTTAGTTTGATACGTTGAGTACGACTTCTTTTTCACGTTCCCGAATGTACACATGATCATCAATAGCATTGGTTTATTCTATTGTAAATACTATAACAATTGTCATATAATGTCCCTTTCTACATTTTCTTTTGGCCATTGCCTTGTCTGTTCTTCTTCGAATTACGAATTCTGATTACCCCTTTGGCATCTTCAAACTCTTTTAATGGCAATGATTTTGCATACATTTTAGACAAACCTACTGCCCCCACCATTTTCTACGTTGTGTGTAGAACGACATCAGCAGTTGCCCTGTGGAGATCAGAGTTTAACGGCGGATCAAAGCAGGAGTTTTATGTACAGTATTGGAGAATATCACAGCCATTACCTTCAATGCTATCACCATCCATACCTGATGATCGTTTGACATCGGATCTGCAGTACACAGTCGACAACTTGGAACCAGAAACAAATTATGTATTTCAAATAATCGCAAGGAATTATCTAGGGGAGTCGTTGTCGAAACAGGTGAAATGTACCACTGAACAAAGTATGTATGTTTTGATATAACTTATTACGTAATTTTAAAAATATTTAGTCATTGTATTTTGAACCCTCTCATGGTAAATTGACCCCCCTCATTTCTACCAAAAGATGGGTTCATAATACCATAAGAAAGGGTTTGATATACTATAGGTAGGGGAGGTCAAAATACTATAGGTAGGGGGGTCAATATACCATGGAAAGGGGGGTCAAAATACCATGGGTAGAGAGGTCAAAATATCATGGGTAGGGCATTTGATATACCATGGGTAGGGGGTCGATATACCATGGGTAGGGGGTCGATGTACCATGGGTAGCAGGGTCAATATACCATGGGTAGGGTGGTCAATATACCATGGGTAGGGGGCACAAATACCATGAATAGGGTGGTCAAAATACCGAGGATAGGGGAGTCGATATGCCATGGGTAGGGTTCAAAGTACCATGGGTATATGGGTCGATATACCATGGGTAGGGGGCCGATATACCATGGTTAGGGGGTCGATATACCATGGGTATGAGGTTGAAATACCATGGGTAATGGGTCAAAACACCATGGATAGGGGGGTCAAAATACTATGGGAAGGGGATCAACATATCATGGGTAGGGGTCAATATAACATGGGTAGGGTGTCGAAATACCATGGGTATGGGGGTCACAATACCATGGGTAGAGGCCGATATGCCATGGCTAGGGGGTCGATATATCATGGTTAGGGGGTCAAAATACCATAGGTAGGGGGATCAAAATGCAATGGGTAGGGGGATCGATACACCATGGGTAGGGGTATGTCGACCCCCTACCCATGGTATATCGATCCCCCTACCAATGGTATTTTGAGCCCCTACCCATGGTATTTTGACCCCCTAACAATTGTATATCGACCCCCTAACCATGGTATTTTGACCCCCCTACCCATGGTATGTCGAACCCCCTACCCATGGTATATCAATCCCCTACCCATGGTATTCTGACCCCTACCCATGGTATTTTGACTCCCTACTCATGGTATATCAAACCTGCTACCGATGGTATATCGATCCCCCTACCCATGGTATTTTGACCCCTACCCATGGTATCTTGACCCGTCTACCCATGGTATTTTCACCCCCCTACCAATGGTATTTTGACCCCCTATCCATGGTGTTTTGTTCTCCTACCCATGGTATATCAAACACCTTGCCCATGGTATTTTGACCCCCCTACCCATGGTATTTTAATCCCTCTAACAATGGTATATCGACCCCCCTACCCATGGCATATCAATCCCCCTACCCATGGTATTTTGACCTCCTACCCATGGTATTTCAACCCCCTATCCATGCTATATTGACCTCCCCCTATCCATGGCATATCGAACCCCCTGCCTCTCTCTTGATTAGAAATGAAGGGAGTCAAAATACCATGGGGTTCAATTCACCTTACAGGGGGGTCAGTTTTCAATAAGGGGGTCATTATACCATGGATGAAAATTGACACCGGGGTCAATTTACCATGGGGGTCAAAATACCATATGACACCGGTATATATCATGTTTATCATGTTGTTTTATTTTTATATAGTCATATAGACTTATTTTTCTCTATTCTGGACGTGATTAATGTTAAACAGTCTATATATCTACGATATAATAGCTCAAGTCATACACTACATACTTCTGCTGAGCTGTTCTTTTCTAACTTAGTCTATAGGAAGAAATGCCATGCTTGCCATCTAATAAATAAACGTTACAGAATACCGGAGGGGCAATCAAAAATTAACAATAAAAACAAATGGCAACACAATATGTGTTGGTAACAACTATACGCAAACACACACACACAACGTAGATAAGACATGAACTCTCCCAAAAAACAATATAAAGACGAACCGAACATCGTTTTTATGTGGAAATCGTAACTTAAAGACATATAATAGGTAATCACAAAAAAAAACACTAAGCATGAGCAAAACGGACGACACCAATAAAGCGGGGGTGAATCCGCGAAGATGCTCGCGAAGGGTAAGCAGTTCTTGCTTCGTATAAGACACCCGCCATCTTACTCATATATACAATTCCAGGAAATGTCATGGCAGTGATAGATGAATTAAGACATCTATGTAAAAAGTAAAAGATTCATTGTCATTTGATATATGGATATTTCGTAGTGGTCAGCCAGATTGTGATGACGACCGTGAAATTTTTGTAGTGATGACTTCAATCTAGGAGCAACGTAGCCTTGCTTTAGTTGTTATTGCGTCAGCATCTGAACTATGTCCCGGCAATCACTGTACTAGTATAACGTATGAGTTGTGAAATGTAAACACCATACACTGGTGATGTTGGTATATTGCTAATGGTGAAGGGGAAGTTGACTATTGGAAAAGTAAAGTCATCGCGTTTGTCGTAGAGTTTTGTTTTTATTCAATCTTCCTCCGTTGTCGATTTCACGGTGAAGCACACTTTTGAGTATCAGTAGTATCCTTAACTTAAACCTCATTTGGATAGATGCGATGTAAATAATCAACAAATCAAGAATTGTTCGGTGTCAGAACATCATCTCTATAGCGGAAGCTGGAATTAGAGGTCTGGACTAATTTTCTATCTTTATTCTTGAGAAGGCCTTGAAGGAAGTCTGCCTCATAAGCATGAGGAAACAAATCGGTGATTATCGGATAACAACACATCTGAATACCAACCGTTTGTTGAAACATCCGACAAACAGGACAACTATGTTGCTGATTAAAAAATCTAAAATTTGAATAATCTCGTCCTCTTAATATGCATTATTAGATTTTGAATGCTTTTTTGGCAAGGTAATAGTTGTCTACAAATAAGAATACGTTGTTCTCATTATTGCTATGAGAAGCGACCATGAATTAATTCTTTCTTTCTAGATATGTGGGATGGTGATATATAAGGTCGAGAAATCAAATGTTTTAATGCTGTTGCAAACATACTGAGATATAGAAGTTAAATTCTCCAGCAAGTCTTTTGATTTTGTTTAAATATCTATATTTGATTAACGCCACTTTTAGAAAAGCAGGTATCATGGTATTTCTGGAGGCACAGTTGTAGAAAACATTAGAAAGAGGATTGGTAGAACACTTGGCAGATATGTGATCATATAATATCAGATTAAGAACACTACTGAAGTGTATTATTAAAAAAATATTTATCCCGAGCGACAGCGAGGGATAAAATGCAACGAACATAATGTAACCCAAGTTAAAACTGGATACAAACTATGGCATCCATGAATTATTACGATTCTAGTAGGAATAATATAACTTATTTTTTTATAGTGGAAGTCAGTAATGGAAATGCATTTCATAACAAAATCCACTAACATTTATGTTTACAGTTGTGTTTCTTTTATGCATAACTAGACTGTCATGCTATGAAGTTACTGATATTTTCCAAAGTGATGGCATTTTGAATTTAGCAACTCAAACAAGTAAAATGCTCACAAAGTCGTAAAATAAATCAGTAACCATGTGTGTTAACGTCATCATCGTTCCTTGTAAACGACGTCACCGGAAGACGTTAAATTTCAAAAGTCAAAGTCCATAAATGGTTGTATTAAGTATTTAGTTCGGAAAAAAATAGGTAAAAACAATACGGGAATTTTTATGTTTGTTTTGCACCACGATCCTGTATGAATACATGAATTCACTAGGGAATGATGTTTGTAATTTGTTCATAAATACGCTTGAGCGAATTAAAATATATCGTGAATTTTATCATTGGATTATTTATATAGCCAATGAAGGACGTCATGTTAGAATGATGAATAAATATATCTTGTCTTTTTGTATCTTTGCATCATACGAGAAGCAATCTTGAATGCGCACTGGTTTTACACTTATTTTTTTTCGTTTGTATATAGATGAAAGCAAAATTCACTTATTTGGCTAAATCGGTAGAAATGAAATGAAAAAAATAAAAAAGATCGGAAAGCCAAATAATAATAATTTGACTGTTTTTGGAAGCCATAAAACTAGAAGACTTAAAGAAGATAGTCAAAATGAATAATGTTAAATATCATGCGGGGATGAATCTTAGTTATAATAATAATTACATTACTTAGAAATTGTAAATTTCAACATTAATATATATTATAAGTATAGCCATTCTAGTTCAGAAGCAATGGCTATTGAGTATATGATAACCTCGACGACAAATAGTCCATCATCAGAGGTATCGATTTCGTTTATGTGTATACATGTTTATGTTAACTATGAAAATCAACTTATACATGAAATACAAAATACAAATGTAGTATTATTTAGGAAGAAAGAAAATGTTATATTTTCTACATTTTGACTGCATGTTGCTATGAATAATTACATGACAAATGCATGTTTAATATCCCCGCTGTATTAATAGTCTGTATTACTTAAATTAGATGTATTATACAGGCGTCCATATGATTAGTTTACACAGTGGTGTTAAGCGTTAATGATATAAAATACAAGTATATTCCTGACTTATATAATATCATGTGTGTGATTCTATTTAGAAGGACTTGAAGATATCAATGGGGTAATCATCATCTGTAATTCGAAGAACGACATATTGGTCAAAAGAAATAAGGAAATCAACGACATACAAAACACCACGCAGAATACTAAGATCGAGCAGCAGGAATCCCACCGAAAACCGGTAGTGCTCCGGCAGTGTAAGCAGTAAATTTTCAACTAGTGACACAAGTCGTGTTACTCTTATTACAAACCAGGCGATAAGTCATGAATGGGGAAAGGACCGGGAAGTACTTACGACAAGTGGAAAATATCCATGGTAGTTTGTGACACATATTACCCCTAACGTGAAAAATTAAACTTTTATCTTTTTTTAGCACAAGTCCAGAAAAATCCTGCATCTGTCAGTCAAGAGAGTAATGCACTATTTGCAGCTGGGATCTCATCACTAATTATTGGTTTACTGGCTATTGTACTTGCCATTGTCTTTGTTGTCATTTGTCGTAAGTGTTAACATTTTGTAAAGCACTATTTTTTTTATGAAAAATTATGAATTCTGTAAGTAAAGATGCATTATCCCAAAAAAATTTATAAATAAAATATAACAACATACGGTAGCTACGTCATAGTCTTACCCTTCCCAAATATTCCGTGATTTATAAGCTTGAATATAGATATAATTTACTGTTAAAATATACCTGATTATATATATATTTAACTTTTACAGGATCTCGAATACAGAAAAGGGAACACATGAGGTATATATGAATTCGTCCTGTTTTTAACCTGATATCTTTTTGGAATCATTATTATTTTATTTCATCAGACATACAGAAAATTTTAAACATTAACACGGGACATTATGTTGAATATTGCGTCAATGCACATTTGAAATAAAAATGTATTGGACGAACACAGCGATGATTGAATATATATTCAACAACGTCAGCACGAACCGGTCTTCTGCATCACAACATTTCTAAGACATGGATATTCCAATGACAGACCATCGATGGCTGGATTTAGCGATGACCTCAATTTAAATGATACCAGTAATTAAATTATCATATAATGAAAAACGAAACAAAAATACCACACAGTTCCAAAATGCAATAGAAAACTCGTAGTAAATGGCAGTGTGAAAATGATGTAAGCCATTGCATAACTCCTTCAAAAAGAGCAATGCATTTGACTATTTTACGAGACCAACGAATATATTATAGCACAAGTTTGGGTTAGTCAACCAAAAATATCACCAGACTCTCAAATTGTTTTTTCAGGTATCAATTTTATTGATAGCAAGATTTAAATTATAATTAAAATAGGCACATAAGAATGGTAGTTTTCCATTTTGGTTGATCAGTTGCTGCAAACTAGGAATTAGGAGTATAATAATTCAATGGAAACATTAAAGTATATCTCCTCAATAATTATATTTTTTTGCTTAAAGGACTAATGACTACACAGAATTCACAACATGTACACATTGTAATCCTGTAGTAACAGATAGTTATGATAGTATAAAGACGACATCCATTGGTATGTAATGATTGATGCTTAGTTTAGCTATATAATTTCTACGAATCAGTATTTGATGAAAACATCATTTTTACATACTTTCGGACTAGATTATCTCCAATATTCCATCTTTACATCAAGCGTTGGTATTATATTACAACACTTGAACTTGCACAGTCTTGAAAACAGGCAAACCATCCTTGAAACAATCATGAAAGATGCATTCCTCGTCTGTCATTAACCATCCTTGTACGAAACAACAAAGACAAAAATAATATTTCGTCGTACGATATCTAAGTGGAACCGGCCACTACAACCAAATTCGACTAAGCATACCTATTCCATGAGATCATAAAGCAGTAATCTGCAATAAAAAAATCTAGTCACTTCAAGATATTATTATTTTTTCTCTTTTTGCAGAAACTGCTGACATAAACGGAACACAAACAGACAGGAAGTAAGTTTTTCTTAAACCAATTTATTTTCGGTAACTGTTGAAATTCTTAATACGATGTAAGATAGAAATTACTTGGTTATTTGTTTTGTAGGTTTATGTCAAAAAGTTACTGTTATGTATTACTCTCTCTCTCTCTATCAAACAACACCAGACAACTTAAATGATAATGTGTTCAAATGTGTTTCAAATCAATCCAACATCTAGGGAATAAGCGATTAACCTTGTTGCAAATTGGAAAAAAACTTCTACATCCATAATAACATCCTCTTCTTTTACCATTATTTATCCTGCAATTGGGTTATTTTCTGTCATGAAAAATGGGTTGAAATAAACTGTTGCTGTATTATGACAGTGTCATAATAACACTTCACATTAGCCTAATAAAGCTATTAAGCCACACCCTTTACCGGAACTACTATTCAGGTATCAATGGAGTTTCGGTTATCTGTCTTTATTATTAAATTAAATGACATTTTATTTGCACATTTTATTGCAGGATAAATACAATATTGGTGTATTGACGGTAAATATATACTATATGTGGCTCGGCACTAATCGGATGGAAAGACACGCTAGAACTCGTCTTTCTCCCATTTCTAAGCCTCGCACCCTCAATTCTATATTTACCGTCAATACACCAATATTGTATATTTACGGGCCCCAATAACCAAAGCATTTTATGCGACGAACTTGATTAAACATTATTCTAGACATAATGTGCCCCTTTGTACGTTCCAGAGATGATCATAACACATGAATTTGCTACGGTTTTCGGATTTAGGTGTTTTCTGTATTGTTACGACAAACCTTGCTGTCGATCAGTGTATATTTGTAAATCATGAATACTTATTATATCATATTTAATAAGTTGATAGTATGTTTTTTTCATACATTTTACTGTAGTGTTGACACCTACGAGGAATGTCTACCGGTCTCTAATACTGACCACACCTACAATAATCGTAGTAAACAACCAAAAGGTACTGTTACTGTCTTAGTCATATCTTATTAGTAGTAGTCCTGTTAAAATGATATGAGTATTTTACTATGCAGGATTTGACATTGTGTCCTGTAGTAAGCATTTTTTATGTGTGACTGTAGTAATGTTGTTCGCTTAAGTAGAAATAATGGCTGGTAGCGATAGTTGTTCAACGTATTTGAGCGCATCGTGGTCGTTATTGCATGGTAGTTGAATTTGCAACTACGTATGCAATCAGTACCGGTATATATTACCACTAACGTTGTGAGATCGAATCCCGCTCAGACGAGGTGTACAGTATAGAATATTATTTGATAAAGGTGGTCAGTGACTTGCAGTAGGTCGGTAGTTTTATCCGAGTACTCCAGTTTTCCTCACCAATAAAACTGACCGCCATGATATAACAGAAACATTGTTGAAAGTGGCGTTAAACGTCCTACCCGTAACCTTACTCCACTGAAGACAACTACTATCAAACTTAATGACATTTACGTTAATGAGCTTGACATTTTTGTAAGCACTAAGTACTCATATATCGCCTTTTCAGAATAGCTGTACATGGCTATATATGAGCTTTTCTATTACACCCGGAGTTCTCATTCGAGACAAGATGGGGTTATTTAAAGTAGAGACGAGACATTAACGAAATATCATAGATATTTACTTCAATCTTAAATGGAGATGATTTTTTTCTTGTTTATTCACATCTAATTCTATATTTGTGGAGTGTGGAAGTCATTAAACTCTTTATGTACTTAATAATTCATTAATGTATTAGTTGTATATGATATAATGTGACATGTTAGTTCATATATACGCTACTTCAACCTGCATATTTTATAAATGAAATTCGATATTGCTGTAGCAGTCTATAATTATTTAATAAATGTCTAATTGTTTCACTATTTATGAATCTCCTGTATTACATGTAGCATACGTGTTAAGTCCTATACTCAAACAGAAGTGCAGCTACTAACGAATGGGAAATCAACTAATGAGAAGTCAATATGTTTATGATCAATATTATATGTCAGTGCCACTTGGGTATATTAAGAATAAGTGGCAATTAATTTTAGATTTCTAATTCTATATAAAACAAGATATAAACATATATAGGCTACAAGTATCTTATTTTTCATCCAAACACTGTATTGTTAAACTATCAGGGGTGTTTATGACATTTTGTACAAATGTATAGCTTATTTATTGGTCTGATAGGGCTCTGATCTGAAATATGAGTTTACAGTTATACCTATCACTCACTATGAACTATAAGAACAGATTCTATCGGATAAGGTTCTAGATATCAATAAATCTAAAGTATACAATAAATGTTTAATTTGAGACACTATCATTATTATTATTAGAACATTGATGTCTGATTTTGAAACATATAATTTCTATTCCAGAAAAGAAGAAGCTAAAGAAGAAGGACGAACGTTATGACAATATGAAAATTTAGATATAAATCAGTCTTTATTATTAATTCATTGTATATTTTGTTATTAATGGAATTTTTAAATAAACTTAATATCTAACAGTACTGAAATGAAGTTCCCTCTCTGTGATTTTAATTACTTGAATTATTAGTTTATTAAAAGTAAATAAGATTGGACTATTTATATTAGATTAGTAATGTACATTCCTCTGTTATAATGCGTTCAATATTTGTTTTGTGTTTATTTCTCGTGTCGTAATAGTGTATATTATATATCATTTACCTACTTAAAAAAGAACCATAATTTGTTTTCAAAAGGGATTTTTTTATATTCAATAATTGTTTTAAATTTTGTATATTAGATGTGTATATTTGTACCGTAGAAGTACGGAACCAGTGATTGAACTTGTATATGTTTATAAATGTTAATAACGTAGACATTCAATTTAGTCCCATGACGAGTTTCTAGGATAGCATTCAATAGATACGATCAAAGTTAAAATCAAGATAATATGTAACCCGAATAATCCAGTCGTTATATTACTCTCCCGCTAGTCGCTGCATTACACCGATAGTGCCGATAGAGGGCGCAGTATTATTCAAGTTAGATGAAATGATAATGATAAGTATTTGTGGTCATAGCATTGTTTAATGGTGCCACACATAAGGCACAGAAATGCTCTACTCCGTTATAGCTTAAATTAGTGATATTCAGATATATTGCAAGTGCACATGATTATATCCTTTATAGTTGCGAAAACACCAAACAAATATTACTTTATAATTCTTTTCAGAAGTGTGCTTTCTTTCAAATAATCCTTACATTCTACATAGATGTACATGTGTGTATGCTGGGATAGTTAATGAAGATTTAAACATCAAAAGCATGTACAGAATTTACACGTCATATAAATATAACTATATTTCTGTATTGGAACTGTAATTATACTACAATACATGTGGTATGATGGTATTTATCCATTGCATGCGTAAGTCTGGTAATTTTTGGAGCAGGTATTTTATGACGCTAAATATAGCCAGTAAGGTTATATTAAATCCGGATTTAGTTTTTGTTTGAACTGATAATGCATCTTATGCTACAACATTTACATAATTGTTGAACCTTGTTGTTTGACTATTTGTGCACTGTAAATTGCATGACTAATTTGTCTGACATATTACTAATTGATCTGTATAATTAATTCAAACAGTATTTTAATTTTACCATATTTAGAAATGATTATCAGGCTTTTAATGTGTCTAGACGAAATGTTAATATGCTTGATTTAACAGGTTTTACACACACGTGATAATCAATTATAGATTTTTGAATATGGACCTAAACAGGTCTGCATATGTATAATCTCCAATAAAATAACGAAATATTGCGACAGGAAAGATTATTTGACTTTTCCTAGCATAAACTTCCATTTAAATGTTGCTACATACCAGCAGCATTTGCATACATACGATACGGTATTCCACAACCCTTGTTTCCCATTACGATATCCTTGATAGAAGGAAACTACAGAACAAGGGTTCCTTTTGGTAAGCTTGATTTCATCACTTCGAAAACTGTACTGTCACCATCATGATCCGATTAACCATTACAGAAAGTTTCTCTCACAGATGACTCTAAATATATGGCGTTGTAGTAAACATGTCCATTTACTCTTTATTCTTATCACCCTTTATGACTTGTCACAAATTTGTACGAGGAGTAACACGATGGGTGCCAGTAGTGGAGTTGGAAATTCCTTACTGTTTCTGTGTATTTTTGTATTTTTGTCGTTTTTCTTTTGCTATTGTATTGTTTATCCTTTTTCGATTCCCTAAATCTCAGGTACGGTTTGGCTTCTTCAAACTTTTCGTATGAATAATTAACATGATCTATTCCCCATGTAGATTTTGAGTACAAATACAGGACCACAGCGGCCTTATATCATTATATCATTGTCTATTAATTTGCGTTTCATATGTTGCATAAGGAAGATGCGTAATTATTCATATTAATTTGAGAGATAAATCAAGATGCATAGACACTACCAACTCATTAAAAAAATGTACTATCGATATAATATTGTACTTACTGGCTGTTCTTTTTAACTATTTTTGGATGACCTCATCAATTTACTTAGAGGGGGTTGGCCCCATTATTATAGTTTAACCCCGCCACTTTTAAGTAAAATGACTGCAAAAAACCAAGAAAGTGAACGATTGTGTGCTAGGGGTTTTGATGTTAAAAATTTATCTTGGAATCGTTGATACAGTGCGGTATTTTTTTGCTTCTCTTCATTTCCATATTTATGGTGTCTTATTTTTAGACCAATGAATATTAAGAAAGAGGTCCCAACTCGTAAACGACCTCAAACGATTTCCAGATGCATACCATGGTCTTTGTCTGTGATGTACGTTCCAATAATGATCATGGACACACCAATGATATATAGCCCATACCCTAATGACCTAACGACGATGTATACATATCATTTCAATGCACGACATGCACAATTAAATGAACAAATTTTTTAAGGAGAAGATCTAAGCAATTATGAATTATAAAAACGGAGACGCCATGGTACATTGTACTTAGCTGTTGCATATATCATTGGAATCACATTTTAAAATGAAACGGTGAACACGAGTATAGCAAAACCTCCATTTTATACAGAGAAAAAAACGTTTTGATGAACGCTACATAATGATACACCACAAGTCAAGGACGAAATACATATTGAACTCTCAAAACTCTCACAAATACTCTCAGGAACTACGAATAAACATACCTTGGACAATACACTGCCTAACTATTACTCGTCGTGAATTCCAAATTTGGGATTGACAATATCCTTTCAATCAAATGAGACACACATAATATTATTACACGAGGAAAAGTTAGAGAAAACAAAACTATATAACATATGATCAGTAACACGACGGGGGCCACATGAGTAGTATATGGGTACGTACAAAGTAGCATTTGAGATGGTGGAGCGAGATGGTGATCGCGTGCACATGTGCGGATTTTTCCCGCGTTTTTATTTTCTTACTATAGTAGTAGTACAAAATGTGGGTACACGTGACCGAATGTCAAGTTATCCCGTAGGGGGTTCCCTTGGGGGCGCATGCACAACCAGAAGGTGGGGTTTCCCGTCGTTTTTTCTGTTGTTTTGACCGGAAATGACGTTACCCATAGGGGGTTCCCTCGGGTGCGCGCATGCGCAACCGGAAATTGGTGTTTCCCGTACTTTTTCATCTTATTTATTTTTTCATAACACATGTTTAACAAGTAGCAAAACATCGTTTTCTAGCCCTTTTCCTGGTTATCTTCTCGCCATGTTCATGGGGAGTGCCTTCAATAATTACATTTCTTACAAGAGTTTGTTTTTTTCAGATATGTTGTGTGGTATTCCAAGTAGTCTGTCACGTCCACGTTGGATTTTTTGTTATATTTTCAGAGATATTGACGTTTCTTGATTCCTTCCTCTAATTTTCATGTTTATTCAACATCTTAATCACTATTTTCTTGACTTGTTGCAGTTTTGTCATATATGCTTACGTGAATGTGTGATATTTTCACTATTTTACCTATTTTGTTCTAGTATTGTTATAAATACTGTCATAGTGACAGCCGGAACCTTTGAGCCGTAATGAAAGCGGGAGGTTTGGCGCTTTAAAATCTGATTCAACCCACCATTTCTTTGTGTTTATTTACTTATGAGTTTTGACTTTCCCTTTGGAAGATTGTTCGGAGTTCGGTAATTTTGTTATTACCCTTATTTGTTTTTGTTTGTAACGTGTTTTGGGTGGAATTTCAACGATATGGCTGCTGCTGCTGCTGGAGGAGAAGGAGGGGGGGGGAGGAGCAGGAGGAGGAGCTTTCTATGGATGTAATTATGACTAACACAGAAATCTTCCATATTTTCCATATCATTTCACTATTCAACTTGCCTTTCTTCAATATTTTCCATATCATTTCACATTTCAGCTTACTTTTCTTCCATATTTTCCATATCATTTCTCATTCAACCTACTTTTCTTCCATATAATTTTCAAAACGGGGATAATATGACGCTAAAGTTTCGCAACGTTGCTCTCCAAAATCAAATTTAGTTAATTTTGGCTATATATTGAACATAAAGCTGTTACTTTGATCAACTGTAGGATACTACACCGAGTAAAAAACACTCGAAACTTTCATATTTTTTACTCATTCTTTCCAAAAACAAAAAAAAAACGTCACTTTTACATGGGCCGGCGGGGTCCAAAATGTCTTATGTTTGACTATAATCGGGGATAAATTCATTATCTACGTTTCTATCCGTACTTGGCTACTTCAGGGTATTGAAATCTCCATATCTACGGATAGGAACATAAATAACTTATAATGTATAGTATTATGTATCTTAAGATGAGGATGTTCTGTCTGAAAGTTACTCATCTCAGACAGGTGGGAAAGTCAGATCATGCCAACCAAGCATGAACTTCTTTCAAATATTTGATACTGCTCAAAAGAGTGCCTTTGATATAAGCATAAAGCATCTTGCTTCTTGGTAGAACAGTCTGCCACTTGAGGACCAGACCACCCTCAATCTAGCTACTGTTAGCGAGTACTTTTTCAGTAACAGCAACTTGAACTTGGGTCACATGCAAATTGAAAACGACAAGATATACAAATGTAGTAACCTACTTGTTGACCAGGTTGTATTTCATTTTCTAACTTTTTCGGAAAAAGGGGGGGGGGGTGGGATGTGGTCAGATCGTCCATAACCTGTGGGTAGAACCGAAAACACACCGCGGCTTTTGATCTTACTCCTGGTTTGTAGAGGAGTTTGTGTTATCCCTGCTTTAGTTCTATTGTTTTGCTTAGATATATCTCCTTAGTTATACAATGTACCAATTGTAATTTAAATGAAATTGATGATGAAACTCATTATTATTTTACACACTCAAAATAAAAATCAGTACGAACGGAATTTGAAAAAAAAATACATTTATAATATCTCCCCAGATTTATACAAACTAAATAAAAATATTAAACTTGAAAAGATTTTGTCTTCATTTGAATCTACGTGTACATGTATGGAGTTTGTCGCTCCGTTTATCATGCTTAGTAGAAAGTCATTAACACTGAGGAAGGTGGACTCCCTGACTGCATAAGTATATATATACTATATTGTAATATAATAGTTTTTGAGCTATGTTTGTATTTTTTTTATTAAATAATATGATTAAAACAGCCCTAATACGATTAATCCAGCCTGTATCATACAGTAGCTCTGCCCAGCTTAATATCTATACAGCTTTTCGGCCCCTGGCCAACAAAGCGTTGGTCCGTATTGGCCCAGGGCTGCAAAATCTGTATAGGTTCCGGTTTGCAATTCTACTCTTGCATCAATTTTCAAAGGAAATTGGGAGCTTTGAGTTGGATTCAAGCATATTGGAAATGTTTAACCCTTTCATCTAGACATGCACAATGACACTGGAGCCTGGAATTCAAATACCATGTGAAAATGGTAGGTCCGTATAAAATCAGCTTAGCAGGTCTTATATTTTTCGTATAAAAACATAAGTCGAATTATTTAATAAAGGTGTTATTAACTGGTTGTTTCTGTATTGGCCCCGTATAGATTCCCTGGGCCAATACAGCTGACCTCGAATCTATACCAGGGCCAATACAGAAACAACCAGTTAATAACACTATATTATTATACCTCATATATTAAGTATTATAAATTGATTAATTTGATCGGACAATGGGTAAAAATCAGAACACGTGCTCACATAGGACAAAAATCATATTCCACCACTTCGGAAATCTCGCGGGTTTTCCCACCAGGGTTATCGTTCTTTGACAGGAAAACGTCAGAGGCACTCGGAACGCATCATTTGCAGGCAACCGTTACAATGTGGTTTTAATATATCTGAGACAACGTTCAATGGACTTAGAATATTATTTGCCAGCAGTATTTTACATATTTATGTGTTTTCTTGGTTTCATTTGGTATAATAAAACATTTATAGCATGCGGGTACAGGAAATATGAAAATTTATCATATTCCCTTCGGGCATCAATATGATACTCTTGGGTGAATAAATGTTCATATTTCCCTCACCAGCATGCAATAAATGTATAGTATTAACTGTTTATGCTGATGACTGTAATCCCATCAGCCCTTTGGAGCATAACTGTGACTTCCTGAATAAATTGCTTTACAACTTACAATTTCTTTTTTGATAAAGGTAAGATTAAGAGGAGAGCAATGATAGTTTTACAGACAGTTTGATTATGAGGGACTGTATATAAAACAATATATATATATATATATATATATATAGAGTAATTCTCAGAGCTATGATACGTGAAGACAATGAAGTAACTGACACTGAAGACCCCCCCCCCCTCCCCCAATTTATCTCATCTAAAAGTAAGTTTTGCTTAATAAATAGTAATATGCACGATATGTTAACTTACTGTTTGATTACGAGGGACCATCAGTATTATACATGTTGTTTAAGACATGTGCCGATGTGAATAATCATTAATAACAACAACACGTACAGCGTCAGCTGACCAGCGACATCAACATGGCGAACTTGGCCAACCACGCGGTATCTCGACCATCATTGTAATTTTACATGTCCCAAAAATTATTCCAATAATATTATTACATTTCTATTGACAAAATACTAACAAAATAATCAAAAAAATAATATTAGTTATACAGAAAAAGGCACCGCTTCAGATGTAGGTCATAAGAGTGTTCCGAATAGACAGGAAGTTGAAGATATATGAAATCAATTTCTAAAACTGGTTCCTTTCATTGCGTCGCCGACGCTATATCTTAAATACAGGGGGACCAACCGGTTAATCGAGAAAAGCCGTTCGTGTACGATTGTTAATCGGGTTTTTTGATTCGTGAACGATTCTGTTACTAGTTCGTGTACGATTATTTTGAGCATCCGGACATGATTCCTTGACGGTAAGCCTCAATTATTACTAATTAAGGAAACCATTATTAATTATCTCTTCGCAGTTCCCTTCCTTTATTGTATATCTTTGATGGTGTGTGCTCCAAAACTTTCGTTGATATAAACCTTGCGTGAAATGTGGTCAGAAAGTATAAAAAGCATTGCATTAAAATGTCATAAGAACTATAATATTCCTATATTCACACATTTACACTTTTTTATGACTGACACATCACTTTAATGGAAACATTCTTCTATATTGGAGTGGTTAAAAGACCTTTTTCACAAAAAATGCAAAAAATGACTGGAAAATTATATTTTTAAAATTTTTTTGCTCGTGAACGAACAGGTTAAACATTTCTTGTTCGTGATCGATGTTCGTCAACGATTACTCAAGATAAGATACTTGCATTTTTCTTAGCAGTTTAAATGAATTATTTTCTAATGTTGATTTAAGTGTGTCTCATGAAATATGAGCGCGGCAAGATATAATTTGAGATGTTTTGCGTCATCGAAAACCTATTTCTAAGTAATTACTAATAGACATTCATGAATATATTTGTATGTACTATTCTTTGTAAGAATCAGGCAACACCAATTGTAAATACACATCCATTTTAAGAAAATATTATGTTGAGTACCTCAAACTAGATCTGTAAGCCAAATGCTAACTAATACCCCCCACACACAGCAAATTCCACGAAAAGGTCAATAACTTCTGCAATACTGGAACAATCATACTAAAGTACCGGAACATTTTGTTGTATACATTTTCCACCTTAAATACACTTGAATGGTATTTTCTCGTATGGCCTAATAGGCCAGATTTGCTTGCAAAAATAACTGGGTTAGGGCACTCTGTGCAGGAATATCTGAACTCGTGTTTTGCTCGTTTGTGTTCTTTTAATCCTTCAGATGTGGAAAACACTTCTCCACAGTGGCATGCCTTTGGATCCTGGTGTGTTTCACGGTGTCGTGCCAAATTTTTTTTGGTTGAATATGCTTTTCCACAAGTGGAACACACAAAAGCCATACTCTGCGCAAATGTTAATACATCGTACACGACCATATTTTTCAATAACACGTTCGTTCGCGAACAAAAAAAATGGAAATATGCAAATAGGAAACTATATCTTTGCTTATGGTGGTAGACCTGGGTTACCCTAAAAAAATATTTAAATTTGCATCATGGAATAGTTATGTCTAAATACATTATCTCCCAAAGTTTCAAAAAAATTCACCGTGCCGTTTTCTCCATAGCACATCCTAAATATAGCAATGTTGGGGGTATTCTTGACGCCAGATGGTAATACTAGTTTCGGAAGATTCTAATAGAAATGCAAATTTATTTCTGATTGAAAAGGAATATGTTGGCTTTAATACACTTGAGAGTGTTGTTGTTGAATAAATATGAAATATCTAGCATATCTGAATGTCCTGTTTGGAGATAATCACGTGCAAAACAGTGGAAACTGCAAAAAAGGGGGAATGCTCTGAGGACCGTCAGATTTTTAAAATATTTATATTTATGTTTTTCATGGAAGGTACCCAGAAAAAAATGAAATTGTCGAGGAAAGTTATCACACACCCATCCTTTGCTAGTTTCTTTGTTTGTGAGATAAAAAATAACTAGTTACCAATAACAAAAAGCTTTTCAATTCTTATAATTGACAACGTGGATGTCCAAATTACCAAATGACTGCATTTGTCTTTTTTATTTTCAAGTCGGCTGGGGAGGGGAGGGGTGATTTGAGGGTGACTCTACTTAATTAATACATTGCAAAAAAAAAAAAACAAGCAACACAGACAGCCACCCAGCTGTAGTGTTGAATTCCTTCAAATTCTGTGCTCCAGTTGTATTTGTTTGATTCTGGTTAGTCTTTAGTTGTCTTAGAAGAAGGGGGCGGCGGTATAAGAGAGGATCAGATATTACAATTGTTTTCCCAAACATAGCTTTCTATCTTTGCTAATATCTTGTTTATATCTTTCATATTTAACATTAAATTCATGCTTTGTATTTGTTTTATTATTATTATTGATCTTATATTTATTGATTTTAGATTTATTCATTTTTGCCTTGAAATCTGTCAATGACATCTAAATGTGCGCTTCCTTCCCCCGATTTCCTACGTCCCCATTATCGCCGTGTTTAAAACTTAGACATGTTGATTGTTTAGCTTTTAAAAAGCTACAAATAACTTAAGTTTTGTGAAAATAATTAGAATATAACACAATTCAACGCCCAATTTCGTACAGGAAGCGTCTGTTTATATATTTTAAGATATGGGATTTAATATTCACCTGGAATTTCGTCAGTACAAATTTGCAGAAGTTTGCCGTGATACGTTTGTATCAACAAATTAAACCTTCTTTATTGCTTGAATAGAACCTTTTCCTCTTATTATTATTTATCTTCCCATTGATTACAATTGTTTTGACAATCAGTTTTACCATAAAACGAAGATTATTTGCAAGAAAAGAGTGACTTGCAAAAAGAAACAAGGCGACTTTAATTTCGCTTTGTAGTCGAGGGAGAGCGACTTCAGCCGATATAGGGCGAGAATTTCGCCCACTTCGCCTGGTTTGGTGAGCCCTGCAAAGAGTACCGCTATAGAAAGGTAAAAGGAGTCATTTTTTTAACTGGCCATATCCAATGTAAACAATCTTTGTCACCAAGAAGCTTGGAATTGAGGGGGAATTTTCAAACGCACAGATGATCATATATTTGAGAAGACACTGAAAATAGAGTTATCTCCCATACCTCAGGCCTACCACCTTAAGCTAAGAATTCTCACGAAAAGTAAGTATAAGACAAAGTAACTATGAAGTGACATCTACGTTTCTGACCAAATTATTGAAAAATGAAAGTCTGTTATGAAGCTTACTCTTTCGAATTAAATTTATTAATTATTCATTTAAGGAATTACGAAGCCTTTTTTTGCTTTATGCTTATATTTACAAAAGAATATTGAAATTTGGTGTCTTACCTTACTTTTAAAAACCGGACATTTCGTACACGAACTAGTAACCGAATCGTTCACGAATCAAAAAACCCGATTAACAATCGTACACGAACGATTTTTCTCGATTAACCGGTTAGTCCCCCAGAAATATATCTTTATTTTTGTGAAACAATTTTGATATGTTAATTTACTATTGTAGAAGATTGAAAACTCTTTCCAAACATGTCATTCTTTACCACATATATGTCCATTTTCTATATTAAAAAGGACGTTAAAAGTTGGGGTCCTGCTAAGTAATTTTTGTACCCGAACGATATATGCTTTTCTTAGGGTACACCTATTCAACTTGCAATAACTTTTTTATTTCCCAATATATTTTTAGACTCGAAAGTAATATATAAAGCTGAAATTCGTATCTTTTGTTTCCGACCTTGTTTTTATCACTGAGATTTTCAATAAGGGAGCTACAAGCCGTCAGATTAAGCGGGACTTTCAAACAGTCCCGCTTAATCGAAAGTCCAGCTAAACCCGTTCTGTAACCAGAAAAAGTCCCGCTTACGTCGGATAGATAGGTATATATATATTTATATATATGGACACTTATGTCAAACGGCCTCAGTGTTAAAATGGTCAACGTGTGGGCCTCCTAATTCCAGATTTCCGGTTTTGTCAAACCTATGTATTTGTTTCTATAATCGAAATGGCTCTTGGTTCATGTTATGGGGTCATGATTTTATAGGTAAATTCATAAGAGCAACATTAGCTAGACTTTGACTGGATACTGAGCTGAAAACATTATATATGACATTATTCTTCAATTCTTTGAATTTGAGTACAAAAAAGGCCATTTAAAAGTCAGTGTCATTTAGTCATGGACCAAATAAAGCATTGCTGGTACCTGATTCATGTAGAGCGACAAAAAGAAACGGTAACATTATAAGCGAGGACTTCACAAAAGACACCATTGAAAACTATTTGCACATGCTGCAAAACAAGCCGAAAAAGCATGTCAAAGACTCGTTTTTCTAGCACATACAAATAAATTTGATATTTTCCGACAATGTACGCATATTGTATAACCATATACCCTGTCTAGAACCTAGATAATTATTATATTATGGCGCTTAGCTTTCAGTTTTAAATAATATATTCAAGTCGTTTTTAACATTTCGGAAAATTTATAAAAAAATCTACGAAAAGCTACAGGTTCAGATATATTTTGCATCTTTCAGATCATTTTATTTTTTCCTAATAAATTTGACGACATATTTGTATTCTTCCCTATCTTCCTCTCCCCTAAAAGTTAAATCATAAACTATAACTCATAATAATAAGCGTATATACTATTGTGGAAGAGTCAATTTTGACAGTTTGCAAATAATTAAATTTTTCATTTTTACTATGTTCATGAAATATATTTTTGTAAATAAAATATGTTCATATAATTACTTTAATATTTTTTTCATTTAATTATAATATTTAAAGCCTCTTAATAATAAAATTAATAAGGTCTACAACTTTGTGTTATGTTTTGTATTCTAATTAGGGTTATGACCTAAGTTCACAAAGGTAACCCTGATTGTATCTTGTCTTTGCATATTTGATTAGTTAAGGTCAGTTTGACCAGTTATTTCATTTCATTGGTTGTTGTAGTCACCTGAATTTTTGGTGGGAAATTCTTTTGTTCTTTGAGACATTATATTACTTTTTCATATCTTGGAAGGCAGACATATTGCCAACTACTATTCTTTTGGATCCAATTTTGGATGACTATTGAACTGATGATATTTCTATTTGACACCACTAACATTCATTAAGGTATTTATACTAAGCTTACTAATTGTCTATGAAATAACTTTCTCAGTGAGATTGAGTTGATTGATTGATTGACTGATTTATAAAACATATTAAATTGTGATAAACTTATTTTAACATATTAAATGCTATTAAAATGTGATAAACTTATAAAACATTAATTCCAATAAAATGTTAAAGGTTAAATGAAATAATATTTGGAACTGTGAAATATGAGTTTAATATTGAGCATAATATTATTTTTACCATTAAAATATTAAAAAGGTGAGTTATTAACAATTCTTTGTGTAAACTGTGTTTTGTGTAATTGTGCATGTTTTGAGCACAATAGTTATAAACCCATTTTTATATTCAGGTTGCGACGATATATTAAATACTGACGAACAGCTTGATCCGAGGTATATCCTGTATTCCAAGACATTTGCACCCCAGTGTGAGGTAAAGATAATTGTTTTTATAGTTTTGCTTATTGGTGCTACTTTTTATTTTACTTTATTATAATGTTGAGCTTATGCTTATTTTTGCTTCGCTTATGTTTATGTTTTGTTATTATTTTGCTTAGTATTACAATGTTTAGTTTATTCTTATTTTTGTTATTATTTTGTTTGGTTCATGTGAAACCATTATTGTACATGTAATACCACTTGTTTAATGTTTGTAAATGTCCATGAGAACCATGAACAGGTATATAAATCATTTGTAGAGAATAAATATTTTGTTATAATAATGGAATAGAAACGTGTCATATTTGTAATTTACTTTATTCCAATACATAAATTATCAAGAGTTATCTTTCTTGATCCATTATTTATATATTTTATATTGTCATTACAGGGTCTATTTTATATGGAAATATGAATTCCAACTGCAATAAATGTTAGAACTCACTACGTCTTGTAATAATGTTCCACTGAGAATCGACCCGACGACAATATCATACATATGTTTATGGTAATTAAAAATTATGTTTTTATTTGATAAAGTCAACCGAATTTTCGACTGAATTGTCCTTTATGTAGAACAATTTAAAACATGTTGCTCACATAATAATTATAAATACATTTTTATCTAGATATTTAATATTTGTTCAGTACAGGTCTCGTGTCAGTCGTAACAACAGAAAAAATCAACTTCCTCTTTCGCAGTTTTCCTGATTTGTTGATATTTCGTCAGAAGACAATATTTTCAGGTAATGTATTGTGTTGCCATGTCAAACAGATATTATAATTGTTATATATACTGATATAATTAAGTCAGTCGTCTAGACATCTATTTAAACTGCATTAATTTATCTTAAAATGTATGATTCAGCTAGAAATCGATACCAACTATTTGTGGTAGAGTGCATTTTGACAGTTTGTAAATAATTTAATTTTTAGGAATTTTGATTTTTACTATAGTCATAAAATACATTTTTTTGTGAATAAAATATGCTAAAATAATTATCTTCATGATTTTCCCCATTTATTTATGATATTGAAAATCTTTGAGTAATAAAACGAATGAGGTCTACAACTTTGCTATGTTTTATATACTAATTAGGGTCATGACCTAAGTTCAGGAAAGTGACCCTGATATATATCCTGATTTTGCATTTTTTATTAGCTGAGGTCAGTTTGACCAGGTGTTTCATGTCATTGGCTATTTGTGTCGCAAGCATGTTTAGTGTGAAATTCTGTTGTTCTTATGAGACACAATAATGTTTCATAAGCCTGGATGGCAGACATATTGTCAACTCCATATACATATTCTTTTTGATGACTATTTGAAACCACCTTGAACTGATATACTATTTCTATTTGTCACCACTAATATCATTTAAGGTAATTATACTTACTAAGCTTGTTAATTGTTTATAGAGTAACATTCTTAGTGAGATTGAATTAATTGATTGATTGATTGATTGATTGATTGATTGATTGATTGATTGATTCATTGATAAAACTGATAAACTAATAAAACATAGTAAATGCTATTAAAACGTTAAAGGATAAATGAGATAATATTTAAAACTATTCAATATGAATTTAATATGATCATAATACTATTTTTAGCATTACAATATTAAAAGGTGAGTTATGACACAATTTTAGTTGTAATCTGTGCATCGTATAATTGTGCATGTTTTGAGCACAATAGATATGAACGTAATTTTATATTCAGGTTGCCATGATATAATACACACTGATGAACAACAGGATGATATTGTGATCCTTCAAGTATATCCTGTATTTTGAATCCAAGACCTTTGCACCCTAGTGCGAGGTAAGGATAGTTGTTTTTTTAGTTTTGCTTATTAATGCTAATTTTGCTTTCCTACTTATTATTTTATTCATTATAATGTTGAGTTTATGCTTATTTTTGCTTACCTTATGCTTACTTTTGTTACTATTTTGTTTGGTATTATAATGCTTAGCTTATTCTTATTTTTGTTATTATTTTGTTTGGTATTATAATGCTTAGCTTATTCTTATTTTTGTTATTATTTTGTTTGGTATTATAATGCTTAGTTTATTCTGAGTTATTTTTATTATTTGCTTGGTATCATAATGCTTAGCTTATTCTTATTTTTGTTATTATTTTGCTTGGTATTATAATGTTTAATTTATTCTTATTTTTGCTATTATTTTTTTTGGTATTATAATGCTTAGTTTATTCTTATTTTTGCTATTATTTTGTTTGGTATTATAATGCTTAGTTTAATCTTATTTTTGCTAGTATTTTGTTTGGTATTATAATGCTTAGCTTATTCTTATTTTTGCTATTATCTTATTTGGTATTATAATGCTTAGTTTATTCTGAGTTTTTGCTGCTATTTTGTTTAGTTCATGTGAAGCTATTTTTTACATGTAATAACACTTTTATTTTATATTAAATTAGAAAATGTCCATGAAAACAGTGCTGGATTTACCATTGTGCTTAGGTGTGCTTAAGCACAGGGTCTCGTTGGTCTGGGTGGGGGGAGGGGAGGGGGGCTCCATCTTCCTGCCAAAAAAAGGTTTTACGATGGATTTTTGCTTATGTGATGCATAAATGATCTATATAATTTAGTTGTTAAATACAGGTTTATTTTCATTAAATTAGCTTTACTTCAAATAAAGCATATACATTTATTATTTCAATAATACAATACCTAAGCTTATTTATTAGTAAACAAAATAAAATAAGCTTTTCAATCAAATGGTTATGGGGGTCCACCAAAAAAAATTAAGAGTAAAAGTGGTCCATAGGGAAAAAAGGTTGAGAACCACTGCGCTAAATGATGTTTTGATTTAATTACATGATGTTGACTGTAATGACTGCCCTGCCTGTTCTCTTTTTATCATGTTTGACTATTTCATCATGTAAGCTGTGTAAAACAGCCTTGGGCGGGCTGAGGCTTTGGGTAATACAGAACCTATGAGAGAGGAGTTCAGTCGGAGCATCGGTCCAGGGCCCGTGAATCTCTTGTTGTTGTTTGTTTTTTTTTCAAAAGGGAATAGGTTAGCACACAAATATTCCACTGACCTTATTTATGAAGATTTTGTAGTAGAAATGCAACATTTATCATTAGTACATAAAACAAAGTTTGGAAAAGCAGAACTGAAACTTTTAGAGTTGCTAAATATCTTAATAGAATACAAACTTTGTGAGATATTTCTAAATATTTGTGTTACTTTGAGAATATTGTTGACATTTCCAGCTACAGTAGCATCAGCAGAAAAATCTTTTAGCAAGCTCAAACTTATCAAAATCCGCTTGTCTACTATGTCTCAAACCCGACTTGTTGACTTAGACTTGTTGACTTAGCCGCCGAAAGACATTTCAGAATATTTCCTTCACTATATTCATGGCTTCCAGTTCAAAATCCACATGGACAATAGTAGGATTAAGCTGTAATCCATTATCAAAGCATAGTGTGGCAGTAGTTGACATGCAGTGACGATAAACGTTTTTCGATTTTCAAGAAAACGGAACCTAGTGACCATTTTGGACCGTTACCTTTATGTTAATCTTAACCATTAGTTGACTAAAACAAACTCGTATAATACTTTACATGTAAGCACGGGTAGATGTTGTGAGAGTCGCTCAATTGTCCACATAGATTTTAGGCTCAATTGAAATTGTGTCGGTCAAATGTTCACTAATGTTGTCGCTCAGGTGCCCACAGTGTAAATGTATTTTTCCGCTGAAATATCCATCGCCTGACTTGGCAAGATAGATTATTGAATCAAGCGTTGCCAGAGAAATTAATTTTGGTATTGTTATTAGAAATTTTGCAGGTAAAAAAGCCAGAAAAGCTCATTTCAATAAATAGCTATATATATAGTTCAGGTAAATATTAACATATTAAGAACATAATTATTAAGAGTTTAAATATTTATTTTACTTTGAAAGAACTTAATGGTGAATGTGACCTTCGATACTGTTTTATCTTTTGTCCTCATTCTACCAAGCTATTTTACCTACAAATGTTACCCTAGTGGGACCACTTTTAGGATTTCGTATGGTTTTCTCCAGATCTCGGTTAGGGTTAAAAAAAACATATTTGATATATTATTTTGATAGCAGTAGACCAAATTTTATCGACTATAAAACAACTTAAGCAAATAACGCATTGCAACATTAACATATTATGTTTGTGACTGCTTTGTATAAAGTATATGTTATCTGGACATTCTACCACACTGGAAATTATGCATTTATGAAAGTTACCAGTGGTTTTAATGGACATCAAATCTTCAATTTTGAGAGAAATCTCAACATGTCACGAGGCCCCAAAGCATTCTTGTTCCGCCTTGCAACATTTCTCTTGGAGGCCCTGGTAATATATACTAGCTTCAAGTTTGTTGCAGACGCAGTGTTCATGTCTGACCTAAGATAGCGTAATATTTTAACTATTCAACATTTTTCTGCGTAGGTATGCCGACTGCCTGTGTAGGCCTACCTGGTCTACCTCCTTCAAGGCCCAACTAGCACAGAGCTTCATTTGTCCTAAATCCGACACTGCATGAGAACAATGAGCTAGTATATAATTCATTCATAGAGAATGAATATTTTGTCAAAATAATGGAATAGAAACTTGTCAGAATTGTAATTTATTTTATTTTAAATACTTACACATAGACTATCAGAGTTATCTTTCTTGATCCATTATTTATTGGTTTTAGTATTGTTATTACAGGATCTTTATTTGGAAGTATTTCAATGTACAACGTCGTGGTATCTATTATTCCATTGAGAATTTGACCCTACGACATATTTATTAGTGAAGTTTAGCATTATGTGCATTTAAAAATATGAATAAAAATAAGTACGTATACATGTACGTCAAGGTTAAAATCATTAACCTTCGTGAACACATGGGTTCACCCCGTTTTTTTTTTGGGGTCCGTATTGCTAATTTTTGTAGCTTTCTGTTTTGTGTTTTATGCTTTGTTTGTCGTCCTACTGTGTGACTATTGTGTACCCAATGTTGTCAACGTCCCTGGATTTTTGATTGCCCCTTCGGTTTTCTCTAATGTTGTGCACTGATATTCAGTACACCTATCCAGCATAATAGTTGTATGTGAACACTTGAATGTTTTAATCTCTTGCAATGCATTTAAGTAATGACGAAGGGGACAGTTGTCCACTTGCATGATGAAGTATTTGGAACGTGAAGTATGTGGGACGATCAGAAGGAAAACTTATTAATGATAGCTGACGGATGCATGGCGAGGCTTTAAAGACCCAATCCACTTCTCCAGATGCCTAAAAGTGACTGGTGTGTCACTTGGTAGTTATATCTCAAAGCCTTTCTCCCCTAATACAACTAGTAGTCACGACATAGTCATGAAAATGTTGTCAGTTATGTCAAAGCCTTTCTCCTCCATTACAACTAGCAGTCAAGCCATAGTCATTGAACTGCTGTGAGTTATATGTCAAAGCATTTCTCCCCCATTACCACTAGTAGTCATGGTATTGTCATGAAAATACTGTCAGCTATATGTCAAAGCCTTTATCCCCCATTGCAACTAGTAGTCACGGTATTGTCATGAAAATGTTGTCAGCTATATGTCAACGTCTTTCTCCTCCATTACAACTTGTAGTCATGATATAGTCATGAAAATGCTGTCAGTTATATGTCATAGCCTTTCTCCCCGTTACAACTAGTAGTCACGATATAGTCATGTAAATGCTGTCAGTTATATGTCAAAGTCGTTCTCCTCCATTACAACTAGTAGTCATGAAAATGCTGTCAGCTATATGTCAAAGCCTTTCTCCTCCATTGCAACTGGTAGTCACGATATAGTCATGAAAATGCTGTCAGTTATATGTGAAATCCTTTCTCCTCCATTACAACTAGTAGTCACGATATAGTCATGCAAATGCTGTCAGTTATATGTCAAAGCCTTTCTCCACCATTACAACTAGTAGTCACGACATAGTCATGAAAATGCAGAAAGACACCATAAACACACAAAAAAAGCTTAACAAGTGTTAGTTATTAGAATTGTGAAAATGTGATGAAAGACGACAAAAGGCTTCCCCTGTGTCAGTGTAGATCTCATGTCTTAATAGTAACAATATGTTTTTTTCATATTTTGTTTTGTTTTGAATGGCCGTCGTGGCCGTAATCGCATGGTAGTTGGATTTACAAGTTATTGTGCAATATGTGCATATCACCACTAATAGTTGGCGAGGTGTACTCGATATAACATTCTGTGATAAAGCTTGTCAGTGACTTGCGACCTGTCGGTGGTTTTCCCTTGGTACTCTGGTTTCCTCCACCAATAAAACTGACAACCACGATATAACTGAAATATTTTTGAAAGTGGCGTGAATCACCATAAGCCATACTTTTCTTGGTGACATGCACAATGGCAATAATATTTATTTCCCCCAAAAAGGGTTAACCCTGGCACACATTGTGTAGATGCCATGTCTTAATAATAACAAAAAGTATTTTTCCTGCTTTGTTTTGATGACATGATCAATGGCTATAATATTTATTTCCCATTTGATGGCATGAGTAAGAAATGGCAATAGTATTTAGAACTATTTAAATCATAGAAGTGTAGGAGTTAATCGGAAAGTGGGGACAAGCTTAAGAAGTGGTGCATAAAGTAGGGAACAAACTGTAGGAGTGGACCGGAAAGTGTGGGTAAGTTCTCGAAACTACAATTTTATATCGAAACTTCCCTATACTTCCTGCTGAACTGCACTGCTTTGCTTCCATTCTAATCAGATTGTCGTCCTTGTCGTTGTCTATAAACATTTACATTTTAATCGTCTTCCCTGAAACCAATTGGTCTCTTTAAGCCAAATTTGGTTTGAATGTTTATTGAATGGACATTGGTCCTCAACAAAGTTTACGTTTTCCCGACTGGAAATACACAATTGAAAAAAGAGTCACAAAGGGGCCTACTAGGGTGTTTTTATATATAAATGGGTATGAATAATCTATTGCTTATCTGATTGTGATGAGGTTGTTATTCTCGCATACGATAATATTGGGGCATATAGTTTTCAGGTTGGTCCGTCCGTCAGTCCGTTCGTTTAATTTTTGATTGGTTGGTTGGTTGGTTCATTCGTATATTCCTATATTCACACATTTACACTTTTTTATGACTGAAACATCACATTAATGGAAACATTCTTTTATATTGGAGTGGTTAAAAGACCTTTTTCACAAAAAATGCAAAAAATTACCGGAAAATTATATTTTTAAAAATTTTTTACTCGTGAGCGAACAGGTTAAAAATGTCTTGTTCGTGATCGATGTTCGTCAACGATTACTCAAAATAAGATACTTGCATTTTTCTTAGCAGTTTAAATGAATAATTTCTAATGTTGATTTAAGTGTGTCTCATGAAATATGAGCGCGGCAAGATATAATTTGAGGTGTTTTGCATCATCGAAAACCTATTTCTAAGTAATTACTAATAGACATTCATGAATATATTTGTATGTACTATTCTTTGTAAGAATCAGGCAACACCAATTGTAAGTACACATCCATTTTAAGAAAATATTATGTTGGGTACCTCAAACTAGATCTGTAAGCCAAATGCTAACTAATACCCCCCACACACAGCAAATTCCACGAAAAGGTCAATAACTTCTGCAATACTGGAACAATCATACTAAAGTACCGGAACATTTTGTTGTATACATTTTCCACCTTAAATACACTTGAATGGTATTTTCTCGTATGGCCTAATAGGCCAGATTTGCTTGCTAAAATAACTGGGTTAGGGCACTCTGTGCAGGAATATCTGAACTCGTGTTTTGCTCGTTTGTGTTCTTTTAATCCTTCAAATGTGGAAAACACTTCTCCACAGTGGCATGCCTTTGGATCCTGGTGTGTTTCACGGTGTCGTGCCAAATTTTGGTTGGTTGAATATGCTTTTCCACAAGTGGAACACACAAAAGCCATAGTCTGCACAAATGTTAATACATCGTACACGACCATATTTTTCAATAACACGTTCGTTCGCGAACAAAAAAATTGGAAATATGCAAAAAGGAAACTATATCTTTGCTTATGGTGGTAGACCTGGGTTACCCTAAAATTTCCCCATCATTCAATTTTTTTTAAATTTGCATCATGGAATAGTTATGTCTAAATACATTATCTCCCAAAGTTTCAAAAAAATTCACCGTGCCGTTTTCTCCATAGCACATCCTAAATATAGCAATGTTGGGGGTATTCTTGACGCCAGATGGTAATACTAGTTTCGGAAGATTCTAATAGAAATGCAAATTTATTTCTGATTGAAAGGGAATATGTTGGCTTTAATACACTTGAGAGTGTTGTTGTTGAATAAATATGAAATATCTAGCATATCTGAATGTCCTGTTTGGAGATAATCACGTGCAAAACAGTGGAAACTGCAAAAAAGGGGGAATGCTCTGAGAACCGTCAGATTTTTAAAATATGTATATTTATGTTTTTCATGGAAGGTACCCAGAAAAAAATGAAATTGTCGAGGAAAGTTATCACACACCCATCCTTTGCTAGTTTCTTTGTTTGTGAGATAAAAAATAACTAGTTACCAATAACAAAAAGCTTTTCAATTCTTATAATTGACAACGTGGATGTCCAAATTACCAAATGACTGCATTTGTCTTTTTTATTTTCAAGTCGGCTGGGGACGGGAGGGGTGATTTGAGGGTGACTCTACTTGATTAATACATTGCAAAAAAAACACAAACAACACAGACAGCTTTTAAAAAGCTACAAATAACTTATGTTTTGTGAAAATGATTAGAATATAACACAATTCAACGGCCAATTTCGTACAGGAAGCGTCTGTTTGTATATTTCAAGATTTGGGATTTAATATTCACCTGGAATTTCGTCAGTACAAATTTGCAGAAGCTTGCCGTGATACTTTTGTATCAACAATTTAAACCTTCTTTATTGCTTGAATAAAACCTTTTCCTCTTATTATTATTTATCTTCCCATTGATTACAATTGTTTTGACAATCAGCTTTACCATAAAACGAAGATTATTTGCAAGAAAAGAGTGACTTGCAAAAAGAAACAAGGCGACTTTAATTTCGCTTTGTAGTCGAGGGAGAGCGACTTCATCCGATATAGGGCGAGAATTTCGCCCACTTCGCCTGGTTTGGTGAGCCCTGCAAAGAGTACCGCTATAGAAAGGTAAAAGGAGTCATTTTTTTAACTGGCCATATCCAATGTAAACAATCTTTGTCACCAAGAAGCTTGGAATTGAGTTGGAATTTTCAAACGCACAGATGATCATATATTTGAGAAGACACTGAAAATAGAGTTATCTCCCATACCTCAGGCCTACCACCTTAAGCTAAGAATTCTCACGAAAAGTAAGTATAAGATAAAGTAACTATGAAGTGACATCTACGTTTATGACCAAATTATTGAAAAATGAAAGTCTGTTATGAAGCTTACTCTTTCGAATTAAATTTATTAATTATTCATTTAAGGAATTACGAAGCCTTTTTTTGCTTTATGCTTATATTTACAAAAGAATATTGAAATTTGGTGTCTTACCTTACTTTTAAAAACCGGACATATCGTACACGAACTAGTAACCGAATCGTTCACGAATCAAAAAACCCGATTAACAATAGTACACGAACGACTTTTCTCGATTAACCGGTTAGTCCCCCAGAAATATATCTTTATTTTTGTGAAACCATTTTGATATGTTAATTTACTATTGTAGAAGATTGAAAACTCTTTCCAAACATGTCATTTTTTAACACATATATGTCCATTTTCTATATTAAAAAGGACGTTAAAAGTTGAGGTCCTACTAAGTAATTTTTGTACCCGAACGGATATATGCTTTTTTTAGAGTACACCTATTCAACTTGCAATAACTTTTTTATTTCACAATATATTTTTAGACTCGAAAGTAATATATAAAACTGAAATTAATATCTTTTATTTGCCACCTTGTGGGACTTTCAAACAGTCCCGCTTAATCGAAATTCCAGCTAAACCCGTTCTGTAACCAGAAAAAGTCCCGCTTACGTCGGATAGATAGGTATATATATATTTATATATATGGACACTTATGTCAAACGGCCTCAGTGTTAAAATGGTCAACGTGTGGGCCTCCTAATTCCAGATTTCCGGTTTGGTCAAACCTACGTATTTGTTTCTATAATCGAAATGGCTCTTGGTTCATGTTATGGGGTCATGATTTTATAGGTAAATTCATAAGAGCAACATTAGCTAGACTTTGACTGGATACTGAGCTGAAAACATTATATATGACATTATCCTTCAATTCTGTGATTTTGAGTACAAAAAAAGGCCATTTAAAAGTCAGTGTCATTTAGTCATGGACCTAATAAAGCATTGCTGGTACCTGATTCATGTAGAACGACAGAAAGAAACGGTAACATTATAAGCGAGGACTTCACAAAAGACACCATTGAAAATTATTTGCACATGCTGCAAAACAAGCCGAAAAAGCATGTCAAAGACTCGTTTTTCTAGCACATACAAATAAATTTGATATTTTCCGACAATGTACGCATATTGTATAACCATATACCCTGTCTAGAACCTAGATAATTATTATATTATGGCGCTTAGCTTTCAGTTTTAAATAATATATTCAAGTCGTTTTTAACATTTCGGAAAATTTTTAAAAAATCTTCAAAATTTATATAAAAAAAATTCTACGAAAAGCTACAGGTTCAGATATATTTTTGCATCTTTCAGATCATTTTATTTTTTCCTAATAAATTTGACGACATATTTGTATTCTTCCCTATCTTCCTCTCCCCTAAAAGTTAAATCATAAACTATAACTCATAATAATAAGCGTATATAATATTGTGGAAGAGTCAATTTTGACAGTTTGCAAATAATTAAATTTTTCATTTTTACTATGTTCATTAAATATATTTTGTAAATAAAATATGTTCATATAATTACTTTAATATTTTTTTCATTTAATTATAATATTTAAAACCTCTTAATAATAAAATTAATAAGGTCTACAACTTTGTGCTATGTTTTGTATTCTAATTAGGGTTATGACCTAAGTTCACAAAGGTAACCCTGATATGTATCTTGTCTTTGCATATTTGATAAGTTAAGGTCAGTTTGACCAGTATTTCATTTCATTGGTTGTTGTAGTCACCTGAATTTGTGGTGGGAAATTCTTTTGTTCTTTGAGACATTCTATTACTTTTTCATATCTTGGAAGGCAGACATATTGCCAACTACTATTCTTTTGGATCCAATTTTGGATGACTATTGAACTGATGATATTTCTATTTGACACCACTAACATTCATTAAGGTATTTATACTAAACTTACTAATTGTCTATGAAATAACTTTCTCAGTGAGATTGAGTTGAGTGATTGATTGACTGATTTATAAAACATATTAAATTGTGATAAACTTATTTTAACATATTAAATGCTATTAAAATGTGATAAACTTATAAAACATTAATTCCAATAAAATGTTAAAGGTTAAATGAAATAATATTTGGAACTATGAAATATGAGTTTAATATTGAGCATAATACTATTTTTACCATTGAAATATTAAAAAGGTGAGTTATTAACAATTCTTTGTGTAAACTGTGTTTTGTGTAATTGTGCATGTTTTGAGCACAATAGTTATAAACCCATTTTTATATTCAGGTTGCGACGATATATTAAATACTGACGAACAGCTTGATCCGAGGTATATCCTGTATTCCAAGACATTTGCACCCCAGTGTGAGGTAAAGATAATTGTTTTTATAGTTTTGCTTATTGGTGCTACTTTTTATTTAATTTATTATAATGTTGAGCTTATGCTTATTTTTGCTTCGCTTATGTTTATATTTTGTTATTATTTTGCTTAGTATTGCAATGTTTAGTTTATTCTTATTTTTGCTATTATTTTGTTTGGTTCATGTGAAACCATTATTGTACATGTAATACCACTTGTTTAATGTTTGTAAATGTCCATGAGAACCATGAGCTGGTATATAAATCATTTGTAGAGAATAAATATTTTGTTATAATAATGGAATAGAAACGTGTCATATTTGTAATTTACTTTATTCCAATACATAAATTATCAAGAGTTATCTTTCTTGATCCATTATTTATATATTTTATATTGTCATTACAGGGTCTATTTTATATGGAAATATGAATTCCAAGTGCAATAAATGTTAGAACTCACTACGTCTTATAATAATAATCCACTGAGAATCGACCCGACGACAATATCATACATATGTTTATGGTAATTAAAAATTATGTTTTTATTTAATAAAGTCAACCGAATTTTCGACTGAATTGTCCTTTATGTAGAACAATTTAAAACATGTTGCTCACATAATGATTATAAATACATTTTTATCTAGATATTTAATATTTGTTCAGTACAGGTCTCGTGTTAGTCGTAACAACAGAAAAATTCAACTTCCTCTTTCGCAGTTTTCCTGATTTGTTGATATTTCGTCAGAAGACAATATTTTCAGGTAATGTATTGTGTTGCCATGTCAAACAGATATTATAATTGTTATTTATACTGATATAATTAGGTCAGTCGTCTAGACATCTATTTAAACTGCATTAATTTATCTTAAAATGTATGATTCAGCTAGAAATCGATACCAACTATTTGTGGTAGAGTGAATTTTGACAGTTTGTAAATAATTTAATTTTTAGGAATTTTGATTTTTACTATAGTCATAAAATACATTTTTTTGTGAATAAAATATGCTAAAATAATTACCTTCATGATTTTCCCCATTTATTTATGATATTGAAAATCTTTGAATAATAAAACGAATGAGGTCTACAACTTTGCTATGTTTTATATACTAATTAGGGTCATGACCTAAGTTCAGGAAAGTGACCCTGATATATATCCTGATTTTGCATTTTTGATTAGCTGAGGTCAGTTTGACCAGGTGTTTCATGTCATTGGCTATTTGTGTCGCAAGCATGTTTAGTGTGAAATTCTGTTGTTCTTATGAGACACTATAATGTTTCATAAGCCTGGATGGAAGACATATTGTCAACTCCATATACATATTCTTTTTGATGACTATTTGAAACCAGCTTGAACTGATATACTATTTCTATTTGTCACCACTAATATCATTTAAGGTAATTATACTTACTAAGCTTGTTAATTGTTTATAGAGTAACATTCTTAGTGAGATTGAATTAATTGATTGATTGATTGATTGATTGATTGATTGATTGATTGATTGATTGATTGATTGATTGATTGATTGATAAACTAATAAAACATAGTAAATGCTATTAAAACGTTAAAGGTTAAATGAGATAATATTTAAAACTATTCAATATGAATTTAATATGATCATAATACTATTTTTAGCATTACAATATTAAAAGGTGAGTTATGACACAATTTTAGTTGTAATCTGTGCATCGTATAATTGTGCATGTTTTGAGCACAATAGATATGAACGTAATTTTATATTCAGGTTGCCATGATATAATACACACTGATGAACAACAGCATGATATTGTGATCCTTCAGGTATATCCTGTATTTTGAATCCAAGACCATTGAACCCCAGTTTGAGGTAAGGATAGTTGTTTTTATAGTTTTGCTTATTAATGCTAATTTTGCTTTCCTACTTATTATTTTATTTATTATAATGTTGAGTTTATGCTTATTTTTGCTTACCTTATGCTTACTTTTGTTACTATTTTGTTTGGTATTATAATGCTTAGCTTATTCTTATTTTTATTATTATTTTGTTTGGTATTATAATGCTTAGCTTATTCTTATTTTTGTTATTATTTTGTTTGGTATTATAATGCTTAGTTTATTCTGAGTTTTTTTTATTATTTGCTTGGTATCATAATGCTTAGTGTATTCTTATTTTTGTTATTATTTTGCTTGGTATTATAATGCTTAATTTATTCTTATTTTTGCTATTATTTTGTTTGGTATTATAATGCTTAGTTTATTCTTATTTTTGCTATTATTTTGTTTGGTATTATAATGCTTAATTTATTCTTATTTTTGCTGTCAAAAAAAGGTTTTACGATGGATTTTTGCTTATGTGTTGCATAAATGATCTATATAATTTAGTTGTTAAATACAGGTTTATTTTCATTAAATTAGCTTTACTTTAAATAAAGCATATACATTTACTATTTCAATAATACAATACCTAAGCTTATTTATTTGTAAACAAAATAAAATAAGCTTTTCAATCAAATGGTTATGGGGGTCCACCAAAGAAAATTAAGAGTAAAAGTGGTCCATAGGGAAAAAAGGTTGAGAACCACTGCGTTAAATGATGTTTTGATTTAATTACATGATGTTGACTGTAATGACTGCCCTGCCTGTTCTCGTTTTATCATGTTTGACTATTTCATCATGTAAGCTGTGTAAAACAGCCTTGGGCGGGCTGAGGCTTTGGGTAATACAGGACCAATGAGAGAGGAGTTCAGTCGGAGCATCGGTCCAGGGCCCGTGAATCTCTTGTTGTTGTTTGTTTTTTTTTTTCAAAAGGGAATAGGTTAGCACACAAATATTCCACTGATATTATTTATGAAGATTTTGTAGTAGAAATGCAACATTTATCATTAGTACATAAAACAAAGTTTGGAAAAGCAGAACTGAAACTTTTAGAGTTGCTAAATATTTTAATAGAATACAAACTTTGTGAGATATTTCTAAATATTTGTGTTAGTTTGAGAATATTGTTGACATTTCCAGCTACAGTAGCATCAGCAGAAAAATCTTTTAGCAAGCTCAAACTTATCAAAAACTGTTTGTCTACTATGTCTCAAACCCGACTTGTTGACTTAGACTTGTTGACTTAGCCGCCGAAAGACATTTCAGAATATTTCCTTCAATATATTCATGGCTTCCAGTTCAAAATCCACATGGACAATAGCAGGATTAAGCTGTAATCCATTATCAAAGCATAGTGTGGCAGTAGTTGACATGCAGTGACGATAAACGTTTTTCGATTTTCAAGAAAACGGAACCTAGTGACCATTTTGGACCGTTACCTTTATGTTAATCTTAGCCATTAGTTGACTAAAACAAACTCGTATAATACTTTACATGTAAGTACGGGTAGATGTTGCGAGAGTCGCTCAATTGTCCACATAGATTTTAGGCTCAATTGAAATTGTGTCGGTCAAATGTTCACTAATGTTGTCGCTCAAGTGCCCACAGTGTAAATGTATTTTTCCGCTCAAATATCCATCGCCTGACTTGGCAAGACAGAGTATTGAATCAAGCGTTGCCAGAGAAATTAATTTTGGTATTATTATTAGAAATATCGCAGGTAAAAAAGCCAGAAAAGCTCATTTCAATAAATAGCTATATATATAGTTCAGGTAAATATTAAAATATTAAAGAACATAATTATTAAGAGTTTAAATATTTATTTTACTTTGAAAGAACTTAATGGTGAATGTGACCTTCGATACTGTTTTATCTTTTGTCCTCATTCTACCAAGCTATTTTACCTACAAATGTTACCCTAGTGGGACCACTTTTAGGATTTCGTAAGGTTTTCTCCAGATCTCGGTTAGGGTTAAAAAAAACATATTTGATATATTATTTTGATAGTAGTAGACCAAATTTTATCGACTATAAAACAACTTAAGCAAATAACGCATAGCAACATTAACATATTATGTTTGTGACTGCTTTGTATAAAGTATATGTTATCTGGACATTCTACCACACTGGAAATTATGCATTAATGAAAGTTACCAGTGGTTTTAATGGACATCAAATCTTCAATTTTGAGAGAAATCTCAACCTGTCACGGGGCCCCAAAGCATTCTTGTTCCGCCTTGCAAAATTTCTCTTGGAGGCCCTGGTAATATATACTAGCTTCAAGTTTGTTGCAGACGCAGTGTTCATGTCTGACCTAAGATAGCGTAATATTTTAACTATTCATAATTTTTCTGCGTAGGTATGCCGACTGCCTGTGTAGGCCTACCTGATCTACCTCCTTCAAGGCCCAACTAGCACAGAGCTTCATTTGTCCTAAATCCGACACTGCATGAGAACCATGAGCTAGTATATAATTCATTCATAGAGAATGAATATTTTGTCAAAATAATGGAATAGAAACTTGTCAGAATTGTAATTTATTTTATTTTAAATACTTACACATAGACTATCAGAGTTATCTTTCTTGATCCATTATTTATTGGTTTTAGTATTGTTATTACAGGATCTTTATTTGGAAGTATTTCAATGTACAACGTCGTGGTATCTATTATTCCATTGAGAATACGACATATTTATTAGTGAAGTTTAGCATTTTGTGCATTTAAAAATATGAATAAAAATAAGTACGTATACATGTACGTCAAGGTTAAAATCATTAACCTTCGTGAACACATGGGTTCACCCCCGTTTTTTTTTGGGGTTCGTATTGCTAATTTTTGTAGCTTTCTGTTTTGTGTTTTATGCTTTGTTTGTCGTCCTACTGTGTGACTATTGTGTATCCAATGTTGTCAACGTCCCTGGATTTTTGATTGCCCCTTCGGTTTTCTCTAATGCTGTGCACTGATTTTCAGTACACCTATCCAGCATAATAGTTGTATGTGAACACTTGAATGTTTTAATCTCTTGCAATGCATTTAAGTAATGAAGAAGGGGACAGTTGTCCACTTGCATGATGAAGTATTTGGAACGTGAAGTATGTGGGACGCTCAGAAAGAAAACTTATTAATGATAGCTGACGGATGCATGGGGAGGCTTTAAAGACCCAATCCACTTCTCCAGATGCCTAAAAATGACTGGTGTGTCACTTGGTAGTTATATCTCAAAGCCTTTCTCCCCTATTACAACTAGTAGTCACGACATAGTCATGAAAATGTTGTCAGTTATGTCAAAGCCTTTCTCCTCCATTACAACTAGCAGTCAAGCCATAGTCATTGAACTGCTGTGAGTTATATGTCAACGCATTTCTCACCCATTACCACTAGTAGTCATGGTATTGTCATGAAAATACTGGCAGCTATATGTCAAAGCCTTTATCCCCCATTGCAACTAGTAGTCACGGTATTGTCATGAAAATGCTGTCAGTTATATGTGAAATCCTTTCTCCTCCATTACAACTAGTAGTCACGATATAGTCATGCAAATGCTGTCAGTTATATGTCAAAGTCGTTCTCCTCCATTACAACTAGTAGTCATGAAAATGCTGTCAGCTATATGTCAAAGCCTTTCTCCTCCATTGCAACTGGTAGTCACGATATAGTCATGAAAATGCTGTCAGTTATATGTGAAATCCTTTCTCCTCCATTACAACTAGTAGTCACGATATAGTCATGCAAATGCTGTCAGTTATATGTCAAAGCCTTTCTCCACCATTACAACTAGTAGTCACGACATAGTCATGAAAATGCAGAAAGACACCATAAACACACAAAAAAAGCTTAACAAGTGTTAGTTATTAGAATCGTGAAAATGTGATGAAAGACGACAAAAGGCTTCCCCTGGGTCAGTGTAGATCTCATGTCTTAATAGTAACCATATGTTTTTTTCATATTTTGTTTTGTTTTGAATGGCCGTCGTGGCCGTGATCGCATGGTAGTTGAATTTACACGTTACTGTGCAATATGTGCATATCACCACTAATAGTTGGCGAGGTGTACTCGATATAACATTCTGTGATAAAGTTCGTCAGTGACTTGCGACCTGCTGGTGGTTTTCCCTTGGTACTCTGGTTTCCTCCACCAATAAAACTGACAACCACGATATAACTGAAATATTTTTGAAAGTGGCGTGAATCACCATAAGCCATACTTTTCTTGGTGACATGCGCAATGGCAATAATATTTATTTCCCCCAAAAAGGGTTAACCCTGGCACACATTGTGTAGATGCCATGTCTTAATAATAACAAAAGTATTTTTCCTGCTTTGTTTTGATGACATGATCAATGGCTATAATATTTATTTCCCATTTGATGGCATGATTAAGAAATGGCAATAGTATTTAGAACTATTTAAATCATAGAAGTGTAGGAGTTAATCGGAAAGTGGGGACAAGCTTAAGAAATGGTGCATAAAGTAGGGAACAAACTGTAGGAGTGGACCGGAAAGTGTGGGTAAGTTCTCGAAACTACAATTTTACATCGAAACACCCCTATTCTTCCTGCTGAACTGCACTGTTTTGCTTCCATTCTAATCAGATTGTCGTCCTTGTCGTTGTCTATAAACATTTACATTTTAATCGTCTTCCCTGAAACCAATTGGTCTCTTTAAGCCAAATTTGGTTTGAATGTTTATTGAATGGACATTGGTCCTCAACAAAGTTTACGTTTTCCCGACTGGAAATACACAATTGAAAAAAGAGTCACAAAGGGGCCTACTAGGGTGTTTTTATATATAAATGGGTATGAATAATCTATCGCTTATCTGATTGTGATGAGGTTGTTATTCCCGCATACGATAATATTGGGGCATATAGTTTTCAGGTTGGTCCGTCAGTCAGTCCGTTCGTTTAATTTTTGATTGGTTGGTTGGTTGGTTCATTCGTATATTCCTATATTCACACATTTACACTTTTTTATGACTGAAACATCACATTAATGGAAACATTCTTCTATATTGGAGTGGTTAAAAGACCTTTTTCACAAAAAATGCAAAAAATTACTGGAAAATTATATTTTTAAAATTTTTTTGTTCGTGAACGAACAGGTTAAAAATGTCTTTTTCGTGATCGATGTTCGTCAACGATTACTCAAAATAAGATACTTGCATTTTTCTTAGCAGTTTAAATGAATAATTTCTAATGTTGATTTAAGTGTGTCTCATGAAATATCAGCGCGGCAGGATATAATTTGAGGTGTTTTGCGTCATCGAAAACCTATTTCTAAGTAATTACTAATAGACATTCATGAATATATTTGTATGTACTATTCTTTGTAAGAATCAGGCAACACCAATTGTAAGTACACTTCCATTTTAAGAAAATATTATGTTGAGTACCTCAAACTAGATCTGTAAGCCAAATGCTAACTAATACCCCCCACACACAGCAAATTCCACGAAAAGGTCAATAACTTCTGCAATACTGGAACAATCATACTAAAGTACCGGAACATTTTGTTGTATACATTTTCCACCTTAAATACACTTGAATGGTATTTTCTCGTATGGCCTAATAGGCCAGATTTGCTTGCAAAAATAACTGGGTTAGGGCACTCTGTGCAGGAATATCTGAACTCGTGTTTTGCTCGTTTGTGTTCTTTTAATCCTTCAGATGTGGAAAACACTTCTCCACAGTGGCATGCCTTTGGATCCTGGTGTGTTTCACGGTGTCGTGCCAAATTTTGGTTGGTTGAATATGCTTTTCCACAAGTGGAACACACAAAAGCCATAGTCTGCACAAATGTTAATACATCGTACACGACCATATTTTTTCAATAACACGTTCGTTCGCGAACAAAAAAATTGGAAATATGCAAAAAGGAAACTATATCTTTGCTTATGGTGGTAGACCTGGGTTACCCTAAAATTTTCCCATCATTCAATTTTTTTTAAATTTGCATCATGGAATAGTTATGTCTAAATACATTATCTCCCAAAGTTTCAACAAAATTCACTGTGCCGTTTTCTCCATAGCACATCCTAAATATAGCAATGTTGGGGGTATTCTTGACGCCAGATGGTAATACTAGTTTCGGAAGATTCTAATAGAAATGCAAATTTATTTCTGATTGAAAGGGAATATGTTGGCTTTAATACACTTGAGAGTGTCGTTATTGAATAAATATGAAATATCTAGCATATCTGAATGTCCTGTTTGGAGATAATCAAGTGCAAAACAGTGGAAACTGCAAAAAAGGGGGAATACTCTGAGGACCGTCAGATTTTTAAAATATTTATATTTATGTTTTTCATGGAAGGTACCCAGAAAAAAATGAAATTGTCGAGGAAAGTTATCACACACCCATCCTTTGCTAGTTTCTTTGTTTGTGAGATAAAAAATAACTAGTTACCAATAACAAAAAGCTTTTCAATTCTTATAATTGACAACGTGGATGTCCAAATTACCAAATGACTGCATTTGTCTTTTTTATTTTCAAGTCGGCTGGGGAGGGGAGGGGTGATTTGAGGGTGACGCTACTTGATTAATACATTGCAAAAAAAAACACAAACAACACAGACAGCCACCCAGCTGTATTGTTGAATTCCTTCAAATTCTGTGCTCCAGTTGTATTTGTTTGATTCTGGTTATTCTTTAGTTGTCTTAGAAGAAGGGGGCGGCGGTATAAGAGAGGATCAGATATTACAATTGTTTTCCCAAACATAGCTTTCTATCTTTGCTAATATCTTGTTTATATCTTTCATATTTAACATTAAATTCATGCTTTGTATTTGTTTTATTATTATTATTGATCTTATATTTATTGATTTTAGATTTATTCATTTTTGCCTTGAAATCTGTCAATGACATCTAAATGTGCGTTTCCTTCCCCCGATTTCCTACGTCCCCATTATCGCCGTGTTTAAAACTTAGACATGTTGATTGTTTAGCTTTTAAAAAGCTACAAATAACTTAAGTTTTGTGAAAATAATTAGAATATAACACAATTCAACGGCCAATTTCGTACAGGAAGCGTCTGTTTGTATATTTCAAGATTTGGGATTTAATATTCACCTGGAATTTCGTCAGTACAAATTTGCAGAAGCTTGCCGTGATACTTTTGTATCAACAAATTAAACCTTCTTTATTGCTTGAATAAAACCTTTTCCTTTTATTATTATTTATCTTCCCATTGATTACAATTGTTTTGACAATCAGCTTTACCATCAAATGAAGATTATTTGCAAGAAAAGAGTGACTTGCAAAAAGAAACAAGGCGACTTTAATTTCGCTTTGTAGTCGAGGGAGAGCGACTTCAGCCGATATAGGGCGAGAATTTCGCCCACTTCGCCTGGTTTGGTGAGCCCTGCAAAGAGTACCGCTATAGAAAGGTAAAAGGAGTCATTTTTTTAACTGGCCATATCCAATGTAAACAATCTTTGTCACCAAGAAGCTTGGAATTGAGTTGGAATTTTCAAACGCACAGATGATCATATATTTGAGAAGACACTGAAAATAGAGTTATCTCCCATACCTCAGGCCTACCACCTTAAGCTAAGAATTCTCACGAAAAGTAAGTATAAGATAAAGTAACTATGAAGTGACATCTACGTTTCTGACCAAATTATTGAAAAATGAAAGTCTGTTATGAAGCTTACTCTTTCGAATTAAATTTATTAATTATTCATTTAAGGAATTACGAAGCCTTTTTTGCTTTATGCTTATATTTACAAAAGAATATTGAAATTTGGTGTCTTACCTTACTTTTAAAAACCGGACATATCGTACACGAACTAGTAACGAATCGTTCACGAATCAAAAAACCCGATTAACAATCGTACACGAACGACTTTTCTCGCTTAACCTGTTAGTCCCCCTGAAATATATCTTTATTTTTGTGAAACCATTTTGATATGTTAATTTACTATTGTAGAAGATTGAAAACTCTTTCCAAACATGTCATTCTTTACCACATATATGTCCATTTTCTATATTAAAAAGGACGTTAAAAGTTGGGGTCCTTCTAAGTAATTTTTGTACCCGAACGGATATATGCTTTTTTTAGAGTACACCTATGCAACTTGCAATAACTTTTTTATTTCACAATATATTTTTAGACTCGAAAGTAATATATAAAGCTGAAATTCATATCTTTTATTTGCCACCTTGTGGGACTTTCAAACAGTCCCGCTTAATCGAAAGTCTGTATCCAGAAAAAGTCCCGCTTACGTCGGATAGATAGGTATATATATATTTATATATATGGACACTTATGTCAAACGGCCTCAGTGTTAAAATGGTCAACGTGTGGGCCTCCTAATTCCAGATTTCCGGTTTGGTCAAACCTACGTATTTGTTTCTATAATCGAAATGGCTCTTGGTTCATGTTATGGGGTCATGATTTTATAGGTAAATTCATAAGAGCAACATTAGCTAGACTTTGACTGGATACTGAGCTGAAAACATTATATATGACATTATCCTTCAATTCTGTGATTTTGAGTACAAAAAAAGGCCATTTAAAAGTCAGTGTCATTTAGTCATGGACCTAATAAAGCATTGCTGGTACCTGATTCATGTAGAACGACAGAAAGAAACGGTAACATTATAAGCGAGGACTTCACAAAAGACACCATTGAAAACTATTTGCACATGCTGCAAAACAAGCCGAAAAAGCATGTCAAAGACTCGTTTTTCTAGCACATACAAATAAATTTGATATTTTCCGACAATGTACGCATATTGTATAACCATATACCCTGTCTAGAACCTAGATAATTATTATATTATGGCGCTTAGCTTTCAGTTTTAAATAATATATTCAAGTCGTTTTTTACATTTCGGAAAATTTTTAAAAAATCTTCAAAATTTATATAAAAAAAATTCTACGAAAAGCTACAGGTTCAGATATATTTTTGCATCTTTCAGATCATTTTATTTTTTCCTAATAAATTTGACGACATATTTGTATTCTTCCCTATCTTCCTCTCCCCTTAAAGTTAAATCATAAACTATAACTCATAATAATAAGCGTATATAATATTGTGGAAGAGTCAATTTTGACAGTTTGCAAATAATTAAATTTTTCATTTTTACTATGTTCATAAAATATATTTTTGTAAATAAAATATGTTCATATAATTACTTTAATATTTTTTTCATTTAATTATAATATTTAAAACCTCTTAATAATAAAATTAATAAGGTCTACAACTTTGTGCTATGTTTTGTATTCTAATTAAGGTTATGACCTAAGTTCACAAAGGTAACCCTGATATGTATCTTGTCTTTGCATATTTGATTAGTTAAGGTCAGTTTGACCAGTTATTTCATTTCATTGGTTGTTGTAGTCACCTGAATTTTTGGTGGGAAATTCTTTTGTTCTTTGAGACATTCTATTACTTTTTCATATCTTGGAAGGCAGACATATTGCCAACTACTATTCTTTTGGATCCAATTTTGGATGACTATTGAACTGATGATATTTCTATTTGACACCACTAACATTCATTAAGGTATTACTACTAAACTTACTAATTGTCTATGAAATAACTTTCTCAGTGAGATTGAGTTGAGTGATTGATTGACTGATTTATAAAACATATTAAATTGTGATAAACTTATTTTAACATATTAAATGCTATTAAAATGTGATAAACTTATAAAACATTAATTCCAATAAAATGTTAAAGGTTAAATGAAATAATATTTGGAACTATGAAATATGAGTTTAATATTGAGCATAATACTATTTTTACCATTGAAATATTAAAAAGGTGAGTTATTAACAATTCTTTGTGAAAACTGTGTTTTGTGTAATTGTGCATGTTTTGAGCACAATAGTTATAAACCCATTTTTATATTCAGGTTGCGACGATATATTAAATACTGACGAACAGCTTGATCCGAGGTATATCCTGTATTCCAAGACATTTGCACCCCAGTGTGAGGTAAAGATAATTGTTTTTATAGTTTTGCTTATTGGTGCTACTTTTTATTTTACTTTATTATAATGTTGAGATTATGCTTATTTTTGCTTCGCTTATGTTTATATTTTGTTATTATTTTGTTTAGTATTGCAATGTTTAGTTTATTCTTATTTTTGCTATTATTTTGTTTGGTTCATGTGAAACCATTATTGTACATGTAATACCACTTGTTTAATGTTTGTAAATGTCCATGAGAACCATGAGCAGGTATATAAATCATTTGTAGAGAATAAATATTTTGTTATAATAATGGAATAGAAACGTGTCATATTTGTAATTTACTTTATTCCAATACATAAATCATCAAGAGTTATCTTTCTTGATCCATTTTTTATATATTTTATATTGTCATTACAGGGTCTATTTTATATGGAAATATGAATTCCAAGTGCAATAAATGTTAGAACTCACTACGTCTTGTAGTAATATTCCACTGAGAATCGACCCGACGACAATATCATACATATGTTTATGGTAATTAAAAATTATGTTTTTATTTAATAAAGTCAACCGAATTTTCGACTGAATTGTCCTTTATGTAGAACAATTTAAAACATGTTGCTCACATAATGATTATAAATACATTTTTTTCTAGATATTTAATATTTGTTCAGTACAGGTCTCGTGTTAGTCGTAACAACAGAAAAATTCAACTTCCTCTTTCGCAGTTTTCCTGATTTGTTGATATTTCGTCAGAAGACAATATTTTCAGGTAATGTATTGTGTTGCCATGTCAAACAGATATTATAATTGTTATATATACTGATATAATTAAGTCAGTCGTCTAGACATCTATTTAAACTGCATTAATTTATCTTAAAATGTATGATTCAGCTAGAAATCGATACCAACTATTTGTGGTAGAGTGAATTTTGACAGTTTGTAAATAATTTAATTTTTAGGAATTTTGATTTTTACTATAGTCATAAAATACATTTTTTTGTGAATAAAATATGTTAAAATAATTACCTTCATGATTTTCCCCATTTATTTATGATATTGAAAATCTTTGAATAATAAAACGAATGAGGTCTACAACTTTGCTATGTTTTATATACTAATTAGGGTCATGACCTAAGTTCAGGAAAGTGACCCTGATATATATCCTGATTTTGCATTTTTGATTAGCTGAGGTCAGTTTGACCAGGTGTTTCATGTCATTGGCTATTTGTGTCGCAAGCATGTTTAGTGTGAAATTCTGTTGTTCTTATGAGACACTATAATGTTTCATAAGCCTGGATGGCAGACATATTGTCAACTCCATATACATATTCTTTTTGATGACTATTTGAAACCAGCTTGAACTGATATACTATTTCTATTTGTCACCACTAATATCATTTAAGGTAATTATACTTACTAAACTTGTTAATTGTTTATAGAGTAACATTCTTAGTGAGATTGAATTAATTGATTGATTGATTGATTGATTGATTGATTGATTGATTGATTGATTGATTGATTGATAAACTAATAAAACATAGTAAATGCTATTAAAACGTTAAAGGTTAAATGAGATAATATTTAAAACTATTCAATATGAATTTAATATGATCATAATACTATTTTTAGCATTACAATATTGAAAGGTGAGTTATGACACAATTTTAGTTGTAATCTGTGCATCGTATAATTGTGCATGTTTTGAGCACAATAGATATGAACGTAATTTTATATTCAGGTTGCCATGATATAATACACACTGATGAACAACAGGATGATATTGTGATCCTTCAAGTATATCCTGTATTTTGAATCCAAGACCTTTGCACCCTAGTGCGAGGTAAGGATAGTTGTTTTTTTAGTTTTGCTTATTAATGCTAATTTTGCTTTCCTACTTATTATTTTATTTATTATAATGTTGAGTTTATGCTTATTTTTTCTTACCTTATGCTTACTTTTGTTACTATTTTGTTTGGTATTTGGTATCATAATGTTTAGCTTATTCTTATTTTTGTTATTATTTTGCTTGGTATTATAATGCTTAATTTATTCTTATTTTTGTTATTATTTTGTTTGGTATTATAATGCTTAGCTTATTCTTATTTTTGTTATTATTTTGCTTGGTATTATAATGCTTAATTTATTCTTATTTTTGCTATTATTTTGTTTGGTATTATAATGCTTAGTTTATTCTTATTTTTGCTATTATTTTGTTTGGTATTATAATGCTTAGTTTATTCTTATTTTTGCTATTATTTTGTTTGGTATTATAATGCTTAGCTTATTCATATTTTTGCTATTATTTTATTTGGTATTATAATGCTTAGTTTATTCTGAGTTTTTGCTGCTATTTTGTTTAGTTCATGTGAAGCTATTTTTTACATGCAATAACAATTTTATTTTATATTAAATTAGAAAATGTCCATGAAAACAGTGCTGGATTAACCATTGTGCTTAGGTGTGCTTAAGCAGAGGGTCTCGTTGGTCGGGGGGGGGGGGGGGAGGGGGGCTCCATCTTCCTGCCAAGAAAAGGTTTTACGATGGATTTTTGCTTATGTTTTGCATAAATGATCTATATAATTTAGTTGTTAAATACAGGTTTATTTTCATTAAATTAGCTTTACTTCAAATAAAGCATATGCATTTACTATTTCAATAATACAATACCTAAGCTTATTTATTTGTAAACACTGCGGTAAATGATGTTTTGATTTAATTACATGATGTTGACTGTAATGACTGCCCTGCCTGTTCTCGTTTTATCATGTTTGACTATTTCATCATGTAAGCTGTGTAAAACAGCCTTGGGCGGGCTGAGGCTTTGGGTAATACAGGACCTATGAGAGAGGAGTTCAGTCGGAGCATCGGTCCAGGGCCCGTGAATCTCTTGTTGTTGTTTGTTTTTTTTTCAAAAGGGAATAGGTTAGCACACAAATATTCCACTGACCTTATTTATGAAGATTTTGTAGTAGAAATGCAACATTTATCATTAGTACATAAAACAAAGTTTGGAAAAGCAGAACTGAAACTTTTAGAGTTGCTAAATATTTTAATAGAATACAAACTTTGTGAGATATTTCTAAATATTTGTGTTAATTTGAGAATATTGTTGACATGTCCAGCTACAGTAGCATCAGCAGAAAAATCTTTTAGCAAGCTCAAACTTATCAACTACTATGTCTCAAACCCGACTTGTTGACTTAGACTTGTTGACTTAGCCGCCGAAAGACATTTCAGAATATTTCCTTCAATATATTCATGGCTTCCAGTTCAAAATCCACATGGACAATAGCAGGATTAAGCTGTAATCCATTATCAAAGCATAGTGTGGGAGTAGTTGACATGCAGTGACGATAAACGTTTTTCGATTTTCAAGAAAACGGAACCTAGTGACCATTTTGGACCGTTACCTTTATGTTAATCTTAGCCATTAGTTGACTAAAACAAACTCGTATAATACTTTACATGTAAGTACGGGTAGATGTTGTGAGAGTCGCTCAATTGTCCACCTAGATTTTAGGCTCAATTGAAATTGTGTCGGTCAAATGTTCACTAATGTTGTCGCTCAAGTGCCCACAGTGTAAATGTATTTTTCCGCTCAAATATCCATCGCCTGACTTGGCAAGACAGAGTATTGAATCAAGCGTTGCCAGAGATATTAATTTTGGTATTATTATTAGAAATATCGCAGGTAAAAAAGCCAGAAAAGCTCATTTCAATAAATAGCTATATATATAGTTCAGGTAAATATTAAAATATTAAAGAACATAATTATTAAGAGTTTAAATATTTATTTTACTTTGAAAGAACTTAATGGTGAATGTGACCTTCGATACTGTTTTATCTTTTGTCCTCATTCTACCAAGCTATTTTACCTACAAATGTTACCCTAGTGGGACCACTTTTAGGATTTCGTAAGGTTTTCTCCAGATCTCGGTTAGGGTTAAAAAAAACATATTTGATATATTATTTTGATAGCAGTAGACCAAATTTTATCGACTATAAAACAACTTAAGCAAATAACGCATTGCAACATTAACATATTATGTTTGTGACTGCTTTGTATAAAGTATATGTTATCTGGACATTCTACCACACTGGAAATTATGCATTAATGAAAGTTACCAGTGGTTTTAATGGACATTAAAACCTTCAATTTTGAGAGAAATCTCAGCCTGTCACGGGGCCCCAAAGCATTCTTGTTCCGCCTTGCAAAATTTCTCTTGGAGGCCCTGGTAATATATACTAGCTTCAAGTTTGTTGCAGACGCAGTGTTCATGTCTGACCTAAGATAGCGTAATATTTTAACTATTCATAATTTTTCTGCGTAGGTATGCCGACTGCCTGTGTAGGCCTACCTGATCTACCTCCTTCAAGGCCCAACTAGCACAGAGCTTCATTTGTCCTAAATCCGACACTGCATGAGAACCATGAGCTAGTATATAATTCATTCATAGAGAATGAATATTTTGTCAAAATAATGGAATAGAAACTTGTCAGAATTGTAATTTATTTTATTTTAAATACTTACACATAGATTATCAGAGTTATCTTTCTTGATCCATTTTTTTTTTTTTTTAGTATTGTTATTACAGGATCTTTATTTGGAAGTATTTCAATGTACAACGTCGTGGTATCTATTATTCCATTGAGAATTTGACCCTACGACATATTTATTAGTGAAGTTTAGCATTATGTGCATTTAAAAATATGAATAAAAATAAGTACGTATACATGTACGTCAAGGTTAAAATCATTAACCTTCGTGAACACATGGGTTCACCCCCGTTTTTTTTATGGGGTCCGTATTGCTAATTTTTGTAGCGTTCTGTTTTGTGTTTTATGCTTTGTTTGTCGTCCTACTGTGTGACTATTGTGTACCCAATGTTGTCAACGTCCCTGGATTTTTTATTGCCCCTTCGGTTTTCTCTAATGCTGTGCACTGATTTTCAGTACACCTATCCAGCATAATAGTTCTATGTGAACACTTGAATGTTTTAATCTCTTGCAATGCATTTAAGTAATGAAGAAGGGGACAGTTGTCCACTTGCATGATGAGGTATTTGGAACGTGAAGTTTGTGGGACGCTCAGAAAGAAAACTTATTAATGATAGCTGACGGATGCATGGGAGGCTTTAAAGACCCAATCCACTTCTCCAGATGCCTAAAAATGACTGGTGTGTCACTTGGTAGTTATATCTCAAAGCCTTTCTCCCCTATTACAACTAGTAGTCACGACATAGTCATGAAAATGTTGTCAGTTATGTCAAAGCCTTTCTCCTCCATTACAACTAGCAGTCAAGCCATAGTCATTGAACTGCTGTGAGTTATATGTCAAAGCATTTCTCTCCCATTACCACTAGTAGTCATGGTATTGTCATAAAAATACTGTCAGCTATATGTCAAAGCCTTTATCCCCCATTGCAACTAGTAGTCACGGTATTGTCATGAAAATGCTGTCAGCTATATGTCAACGTCTTTCTCCTCCATTACAACTTGTAGTCATGATATAGTCATGAAAATGCTGTCAGTTATATGTCATAGCCTTTCTCCCCATTACAACTAGTAGTCACGATATAGTCATGTAAATGCTGTCAGTTATATGTCAAAGTCGTTCTCCTCCATTACAACTAGTAGTCATGAAAATGCTGTCAGCTATATGTCAAAGCCTTTCTCCTCCATTGCAACTGGTAGTCACGATATAGTCATGAAAATGCTGTCAGTTATATGTGAAATCCTTTCTCCTCCATTACAACTATTAGTCACGATATAGTCATGCAAATGCTGTCAGTTATATGTCAAAGCCTTTCTCCACCATTACAACTAGTAGTCACGACATAGTCATGAAAATGCAGAAAGACACCATAAACACACAAAAAAAGCTTTACAAGTGTTAGTTATTAGAATCGTGAAAATGTGATGAAAGACGACAAAAGGCTTCCCCTGTGTCAGTGTAGATCTCATGTCTTAATAGTAACAATATGGTTTTTTCATATTTTGTTTTGTTTTGAATGGCCGTCGTGGCCGTGATCGCATGGTAGTTGAATTTACAAGTTACTGTGCAATATGTGCATATCACCACTAATAGTTGGCGAGGTGTACTCGATATAACATTCTGTGATAAAGTTTGTCAGTGACTTGCGACCTGCTGGTGGTTTTCCCTTGGTACTCTGGTTTCCTCCACCAATAAAACTGACAACCACGATATAACTGAAATATTTTTGAAAGTGGCGTGAATCACCATAAGCCATACTTTTCTTGGTGACATGCGCAATGGCAATAATATTTATTTCCCCAAAAAAGGGTTAACCCTGGCACACATTGTGTAGATGCCATGTCTTAATAATAACAAAAGTATTTTTCCTGCTTTGTTTTGATGACATGATCAATGGCTATAATATTTATTTCCCATTTGATGGCATGATTAAGAAATGGCAATAGTATTTAGAACTATTTAAATCATAGAAGTGTAGGAGTTAATCGGAAAGTGGGGACAAGCTTAAGAAGTGGTGCAAAAAGTAGGGAACAAACTGTAGGAGTGGACCGGAAAGTGTGGGTAAGTTCTCGAAACTACAATTTTACATCGAAACACCCCTATTCTTCCTGCTGAACTGCACTGTTTTGCTTCCATTCTAATCAGATTGTCGTCCTTGTCGTTGTCTATAAACATTTACATTTTAATCGTCTTCCCTGAAACCAATTGGTCTCTTTAAGCCAAATTTGGTTTGAATGTTTATTGAATGGACATTGGTCCTCAACAAAGTTTACGTTTTCCCGACTGGAAATACACAATTGAAAAAAGAGTCACAAAGGGGCCTACTAGGGTGTTTTTATATATAAATGGGTATGAATAATCTATCGCTTATCTGATTGTGATGAGGTTGTTATTCCCGCATACGATAATATTGGGGCATATAGTTTTCAGGTTGGTCCGTCCGTCAGTCCGTTCGTTTAATTTTTGATTGGTTGGTTGGTTGGTTCATTCGTATATTCCTATATTCACACATTTACACTTTTTTATGACTGAAACATCACATTAATGGAAACATTCTTCTATATTGGAGTGGTTAAAAGACCTTTTTCACAAAAAATGCAAAAAATTACTGGAAAATTATATTTTTTAAATTTTTTTGTTCGTGATCGATGTTCGTCAACGATTACTCAAAATAAGATACTTGCATTTTTCTTGGCAGTTTAAATGAATAATTTCTAATGTTGATTTAAGTGTGTTTCATGAAATATCAGCGCGGCAAGATATAATTTGAGGTGTTTTGCGTCATCGAAAACCTATTTCTAAGTAATTACTAATAGACATTCATGAATATATTTGTATGTACTATTCTTTGTAAGAATCAGGCAACACCAATTGTAAGTACACATCCATTTTAAGAAAATATTATGTTGAGTACCTCAAACTAGATCTGTAACCAGAAAAAGTCCCGCTTACGTCGGATAGATAGGTATATATATATTTATATATATGGACACTTATGTCAAACGGCCTCAGTGTTAAAATGGTCAACGTGTGGGCCTCCTAATTCCAGATTTCCGTTTGGTCAAACCTACATATTTGTTTCTATAATCGAAATGGCTCTTGGTTCATGTTATGGGGTCATGATTTTATAGGTAAATTCATAAGAGCAACATTAGCTAGACTTTGACTGGATACTGAGCTGAAAACATTATATATGACATTATCCTTCAATTCTGTGATTTTGAGTACAAAAAAAGGCCATTTAAAAGTCAGTGTCATTTAGTCATGGACCTAATAAAGCACTGCTGGTACCTGATTCATGTAGAACGACAGAAAGAAACGGTAACATTATAAGCGAGGACTTCACAAAAGACACCATTGAAAACTATTTGCACATGCTGCAAAACAAGCCGAAAAAGCATGTCAAAGACTCGTTTTTCTAGCACATACAAATAAATTTGATATTTTCTGACAATGTACGCATATTGTATAACCATATACCCTGTCTAGAACCTAGATAATTATTATATTATGGCGCATAGCTTTCAGTTTTAAATAATATATTCAAGTCGTTTTTAACATTTCGGAAAATTTTTAAAAAATCTTCAAAATTTATATAAAAAAAATTCTACGAAAAGCTACAGGTTCAGATATATTTTTGCATCTTTCAGATCATTTTATTTTTTCCTAATAAATTTGACGACATATTTGTATTCTTCCCTATCTTCCTCTCCCCTTAAAGTTAAATCATAAACTATAACTCATAATAATAAGCGTATATAATATTGTGGAAGAGTCAATTTTGACAGTTTGCAAATAATTAAATTTTTCATTTTTACTATGTTCATAAAATATATTTTTGTAAATAAAATATGTTCATATAATTACTTTAATATTTTTTTCATTTAATTATAATATTTAAAACCTCTTAATAATAAAATTAATAAGGTCTACAACTTTGTGCTATGTTTTGTATTCTAATTAGGGTTATGACCTAAGTTCACAAAGGTAACCCTGATATGTATCTTGTCTTTGCATATTTGATTAGTTAAGGTCAGTTTGACCAGTTATTTCATTTCATTGGTTGTTGTAGTCACCTGAATTTTTGGTGGGAAATTCTTTTGTTCTTTGAGACATTCTATTACTTTTTCATATCTTGGAAGGCAGACATATTGCCAACTACTATTCTTTTGGATCCAATTTTGGATGACTATTGAACTGATGATATTTCTATTTGACACCACTAACATTCATTAAGGTATTTATACTAAACTTACTAATTGTCTATGAAATAACTTTCTCAGTGAGATTGGGTTGATTGATTGATTGACTGATTTATAAAACATATTAAATCGTGATAAACTTATTTTAACATATTAAATGCTATTAAAATGTGATAAACTTATAAAACATTAATTCCAATAAAATGTTAAAGGTTAAATGAAATAATATTTGGAACTATGAAATATGAGTTTAATATTGAGCATAATACTATTTTTACCATTAAAATATTAAAAAGGTGAGTTATTAACAATTCTTTGTGTAAACTGTGTTTTGTGTAATTGTGCATGTTTTGAGCACAATAGTTATAAACCCATTTTTATATTCAGGCTGCGACGATATATTAAATACTGACGAACAGCTTGATCCGAGGTATATCCTGTATTCCAAGACATTTGCACCCCAGTGTGAGGTAAAGATAATTGTTTTTATAGTTTTGCTTAATGATGCTACTTTTTATTTTACTTTATTATAATGTTGAGCTTATGCTTATTTTTGCTTCGCTTATGTTTATGTTTTGTTATTATTTTGCTTAGTATTACAATGTTTAGTTTATTCTTATTTTTGCTATTATTTTGTTTGGTTCATGTGAAACCATTATTGTACATGTAATACCACTTGTTTAATGTTTGTAAATGTCCATGAGAACCATGAGCTGGTATATAAATCATTTGTAGAGAATAAATATTTTGTTATAATAATGGAATAGAAACGTGTCATATTTGTAATTTACTTTATTCCAATACGTAAATTATCAAGAGTTATCTTTCTTGATCCATTATTTATATATTTTATATTTTCATTACAGGGTCTATTTTATATGGAAATATGAATTCCAAGTGCAATAAATGTTAGAACTCACTACGCCTTGTAATTATATTCCACTGAGAATCGACCCGACGACAATATCATACATATGTTTATGGTAATTAAAAATTATGTTTTTATTTAATAAAGTCAACCGAATTTTCGACTGAATTGTCCTTTATTTAGAACAATTTAAAACATGTTGCTCACATAATAATTATAAATACATTTTTATCTAGATATTTAATATTTGTTCAGTACAGGTCTCGTGTCAGTCGTAACAACAGAAAAATTCAACTTCCTCTTTCGCAGTTTTCCTGATTTGTTGATAGTTCGTCAGAAGACAATATTTTCAGGTAATGTATTGTGTTGCCATGTCAAACAGATATTATAATTGTTATATATACTGATATAATTAAGTCAGTCGTCTAGACATCTATTTAAACTGCATTAATTTATCTTAAAATGTATGATTCAGCTAGAAATCGATACCAACTATTTGTGGTAGAGTGAATTTTGACAGTTTGTAAATAATTTAATTTTTAGGAATTTTGATTTTTACTATAGTCATAAAATACATTTTTTTGTGAATAAAATATGCTAAAATAATTACCTTCATGATTTTCCCCATTTATTTATGATATTGAAAATCTTTGAGTAATAAAACGAATGAGGTCTACAACTTTGCTATGTTTTATATACTAATTAGGGTCATGACCTAAGTTCAGGAAAGTGACCCTGATATATATCCTGATTTTGCATTTTTGATTAGCTGAGGTCAGTTTGACCAGGTGTTTCATGTCATTGGCTATTTGTGTCGCAAGCATGCTTAGTGTGAAATTCTGTTGTTCTTATGAGACACTATAATGTTTCATAAGCCTGGATGGCAGACATATTGTCAACTCCATATACATATTCTTTTTGATGACTATTTGAAACCAGCTTGAACTGATATACTATTTCTATTTGTCACCACTAATATCATTTAAGGTAATTATACTTACTAAACTTGTTAATTGTTTATAGAGTAACATTCTTAGTGAAATTGAATTAATTGATTGATTGATTGATTGATTGATTGATTGATTGATTGATTGATTGATTGATTGATTGATAAACTAATAAAACATAGTAAATGCTATTAAAACGTTAAAGGTTAAATGAGATAATATTTAAAACTATTCAATATGAATTTAATATGATCATAATACTATTTTTAGCATTACAATATTAAAAGGTGAGTTATGACACAATTTTAGTTGTAATCTGTGCATCGTATAATTGTGCATGTTTTGAGCACAATAGATATGAACGTAATTTTATATTCAGGTTGCCATGAAATAATACACACTGATGAACAACAGGATGATATTGTGATCCTTCAAGTATATCCTGTATTTTGAATCCAAGACCTTTGCACCCTAGTGCGAGGTAAGGATAGTTGTTTTTTTAGTTTTGCTTATTAATGCTAATTTTGCTTTCCTACTTATTATTTTATTTATTATAATGTTAAGTTTATGCTTATTTTTTCTTACCTTATGCTTACTTTTGTTACTATTTTGTTTGGTATTTGGTATCATAATGTTTAGCTTATTCTTATTTTTGTTATTATTTTGCTTGGTATTATAATGCTTAATTTATTCTTATTTTTGTTATTATTTTGTTTGGTATTATAATGCTTAGCTTATTCTTATTTTTGTTATTATTTTGCTTGGTATTATAGTGCTTAATTTATTCTTATTTTTGTTATTATTTTGTTTGGTATTATAATGCTTAGCTTATTCTTATTTTTGTTATTATTTTGCTTGGTATTATAATGCTTAATTTATTCTTATTTTTGCTATTATTTTGTTTGGTATTATAATGCTTAGTTTATTCTTATTTTTGCTATTATTTTGTTTGGTATTATAATGCTTAGTTTATTCTTATTTTTGCTATTATTTTGTTTGGTATTATAATGCTTAGCTTATTCTTATTTTTGCTATTATTTTATTTGGTATTATAATGCTTAGTTTATTCTGAGTTTTTGCTGCTATTTTGTTTAGTTCATGTGAAGCTATTTTTTACATGTAATAACACTTTTATTTTATATTAAATTAGAAAATGTCCATGAAAACAGTGCTGGATTTACCATTGTGCTTAGGTGTGCTTAAGCAGAGGGTCTCGTTGGTCGGGGGGGGGGGGAGGGGGGCTCCATCTTCCTGCCAAGAAAAGGTTTTACGATGGATTTTTGCTTATGTGATGCATAAATGATCTATATAATTTAGTTGTTAAATACAGGTTTATTTTCATTAAATTAGCTTTACTTCAAATAAAGCATATACATTTACTATTTCAATAATACAATACCTAAGCTTATTTATTTGTAAGCAAAATGGTTATGGGGGTCCACCAAAAAAAATTAAGAGTAAAAGTGGTCCATAGGGAAAAAAGGTTGAGAACCACTGCGTTAAATGATGTTTTGATTTAATTACATGATGTTGACTGTAATGACTGCCCTGCCTGTTCTCTTTTTATCATGTTTGACTATTTCATCATGTAAGCTGTGTGAAACAGCCTTGGGAGGGCTGAGGCTTTGGGTAATACAGGACCTATGAGAGAGGAGTTCAGTCGGAGCATCGGTCCAGGGCCCGTGAATCTCTTGTTGTTGTTTGTTTTTTTTTCAAAAAAGAATGGGTTAGCACACAAATATTCCACTGACCTTATTTATGAAGATTTTGTAGTAGAAATGCAACATTTATCATTAGTACATAAAACAAAGTTTGGAAAAGCAGAACTGAAACTTTTAGAGTTGCTAAATATTTTAATAGAATACAAACTTTGTGAGATATTTCTAAATATTTGTGTTAGTTTGAGAATATTGTTGACATTTCCAGCTACAGTAGCATCAGCAGAAAAATCTTTTAGCAAGCTCAAACTTATCAAAAACTGTTTGTCTACTATGTCTCAAACCCGAATTGTTGACTTAGACTTGTTGACTTAGCCGCCGAAAGACATTTCAGAATATTTCCTTCAATATATTCATGGCTTCCAGTTCAAAATCCACATGGACAATAGCAGGATTAAGCTGTAATCCATTATCAAAGCATAGTGTGGGAGTAGTTGACATGCAGTGACGATAAACGTTTTTCGATTTTCAAGAAAACGGAACCTAGTGACCATTTTGGACCGTTACCTTTATGTTAATCATAGCCATTAGTTGACTAAACAAACTCGTATAATACTTTACATGTAAGTACGGGTAGATGTTGCGAGAGTCGCTCAATTGTCCACCTAGATTTTAGGCTCAATTGAAATTGTGTCGGTCAAATGTTCACTAATGTTGTCGCTCAGGTGCCCACAGTGTAAATGTATTTTTCCGCTGAAATATCCATCGCCTGACTTGGCAAGATAGATTATTGAATCAAGCGTTGCCAGAGAAATTAATTTTGGTATTGTTATTAGAAATTTTGCAGGTAAAAAAGCCAGAAAAGCTCATTTCAATAAATAGCTATATATATTATATATATATATATATATATATAGTTCAGGTAAATATTAAAATATTAAAGAACATAATTATTAAGAGTTTAAATATTTATTTTACTTTGAAAGAACTTAATGGTGAATGTGACCTTAGATACTGCTTCATCTTTTGTCCTCATCCTACCAAGCTATTTTACATACAAATGTTACCACAGTGGGACCACTTTTAGGATTCGTAAGGTTTTCTCCAGATCTCGGTTAGGGTTAAAACAACATATTTGATATATTATTTTGATAGCAATAGACCAGATTTTATCGACTATATAACAACTTAAACAAATAATGCATTGCAACATTAACATATTATGTTTGTGACTGCTTGGCATAAAGTATATGTTATCTAGACATTCCACCACACTGGAAATTATGCATTTATGAAAGTTACCAGTGGTTTTAATGGACCTCAAATCTTCAATTTTGAGAGAAATCTCAACCTGTCACGGGGCCCCAAAGCATTCTTGTTCCGCCTTGCAAAATTTCTCTTGGAGGCCCTGGTAATATATACTAGCTTCGAGTTTGTTGCAGACGCAGTGTTCATGTCTGACCTAAGATAGCGTAATATTTTAACTATTCATAATTTTCCTGCGTAGGTATGCCCGACTGCCTGTGTAGGCCTACCTGGTCTACCTCCTTCAAGGCCCAACTAGCACAGAGCTTCATTTGTCCTAAATCCGACACTGCATGAGAACCATGAGCTAGTATATAATTCATTCATAGAGAATGAATATTTTGTCAAAATAATGGAATAGAAACTTGTCAGAATTGTAATTTATTTTATTTTAAATACTTACACATAGACTATCAGAGTTATCTTTCTTGATCCATTATTTATTGGTTTTAGTATTGTTATTACATGATCTTTATTTGGAAGCATTTCAATGTACAACGTCGTGGTATCTATTATTCCATTGAGAATTTGACCCTACGACATATTTATTAGTGAAGTTTAGCATTATGTGCATTTAAAAATATGAATAAAAATAAGTACGTATACATGTACGTCAAGGTTAAAATCATTAACCTTCGTGAACACATGGGTTCACCCCCGTTTTTTTATGGGGTCTATATTGCTCATTTTTTGTAGCTTTCTGTTTTGTGTTTTATGCTTTGTTTGTCGTCCTACTGTGTGACTATTGTGTACCCAATGTTGTCAACGTCCCTGGATTTTTGATTGCCCCTTCGGTTTTCTCTAATGCTGTGCACTGATTTTCAGTACACCTATCCAGCATAATAGTTGTATGTGAACACTTGAATGCTTTAATCTCTTACAATGCATTTAAGTAATGAAGAAGGGGACAGTTGTCCACTTGCATGATGAAGTATTTGGAACGTGAAGCATGTGGGGCGCTCAGAAAGAAAACTTATTAATGATAGCTGACGGATGCATGGGCGGCTTTAAAGATCCAATCCACTTCTCCAGATGCCTACAAATGACTGGTGTGTCACTTGGTAGTTATATCTCAAAGCCTGTCTCCCCTATTACAACTAGTAGTCACGACATAGTCATGAAAATGTTGTCAGTTATGTCAAAGCCTTTCTCCTCCATTACAACTAGCAGTCAAGCCATAGTCATGGAAATGCTGTGAGTTATATGTCAAAGCATTTCTCTCCCATTACCACTAGTAGTCATGGTATTGTCATGAAAATACGGTAAGCTATATGTCAAAGCCTTTCTCCCCCATTGCAACTAGTAGTCACGGTAGTGTCATGAAAATGCTGTCAGCTATATGTCAACGTCTTTCTCCTCCATTACAACTAGTAGTCATGATATAGTCATGAAAATGCTGTCAGTTATATGTCAAGGCCTTTCTCCTCCATTACAACTAGTGGTCATGATATAATCATGAAAATGCTGTCAATTATATATCATAGCCTTTCTCCCCATTGCATTTATTAGTCACGATATAGTCATGTAAATGCTGTCAGTTATATGTCAAAGTCGTTCTCCTCCATTACAACTAGTAGTCATGAAAATGCTGTCAGCTATATGTCAAAGCCTTTCTCCTCCATTGCAACTGGTAGTCACGATATAGTCATGAAAATGCTGTCAGTTATATGTGAAATCCTTTCTCCTCCATTGCAACTAGTAGTCACGATATAGTCATGCAAATGCTGTCAGTTATATGTCAAAGCCTTTCTCCACCATTACAACTAGTAGTCACGCCATAGTCATGAAAATGCAGAAAGACACCATAAACACATAAAAAAAGCTTAACAAGTGTTAGTTATTAAAATTGTGAAAATGTGATGAAGGACGACAAAAGGCTTCCCCTGTGTCAGTGTAGATCTCATGTCTTAATAGTAACAATATGGTTTTTTCATATTTTGTTTTATTTTGAATGGCCGTCATGGCCGTGATCGCATGGTAGTTGGATTTACAAGTTACTGTGCAATATGTGCATATCACCACTAATAGTTGGCGAGGTGTACTCGATATAACATTCTGTGATAAAGTTTGTCAGTGACTTGCGACCTGTCGGTGGTTTTCTCTTGGTACTCCGGTTTCCTCCACCAATAAAACTGACAACCACGATATAACTGAAATATCTTTGAAAGTGGCGTGAATCACCATAAGCCATACTTTTCTTTCTTTTTTTTTTTTATTAATTTTTTTGTAAATTTTCATTTTTTACAGACAACACATTCATCACATCACATGCAAAGAACAAGACAAACATATTACAAGTGTAAATGACAGTTATTGCTATTTGTGTGCTCAGCACATAACCACTTTTTTCTGAAATCAATTGTAATTGTAATTACCACCCTATTCCCAATAAACCATTATTAATCTAAAAATTAAGTTTACAATGATCAGAGTGATGAAACTGTTACAAATAGTTTATATAATTTGTTTCTGCTAAGAGTATAGAACAGAAATAACAATGCTAAATTACAGTAATTTCAGCCACCTACCCTCACGGTCTTTCAACTTATCCTTAAAGATTGAATTTGATCTCTCCATTTTTTCCCTACTTTTTAATTTTGCTTTAAGTACTTCTATTGTTGGCAAATTATTTGACCACTTACAGCAATGGATATAATATTTTGTGAATAGCATCACAAATTCGATGATCTCGAATGGACATTCATTGACATTTGTAATAAACACTATATTGGCCATTTTTAACTCAACAGGAATATCAAATATTTCTTCTAACCATGTTTTTACCCGATTCCAAAACAGTTTTACTACAGGGCAAAGCCAGATATAATGACGAATTGAGTCAGTGTCATTTTTACAAAAGTTACAAAGGTCCGAGTTCTTTATCCCAATTTTAACCAAGAATGTGTTTGTCGGTAAAGTTCTATGAAGAAGTTGTACTGGAATTTTTTTAGTTTCGAATCATTTGTGACAAGATATAAATTACAGAAGACGTCACTGAAATTAATATCTGTCTCCATATCTGATTTCCACTTAGAAATGCCTTTTATTGAATCAACTTCTAAATTTTCCAGTGGGCTAAGTTTGTTATATATTTTCTTTGATAAGCTCTTGGAATTCAGAATTGTGTTAATTAAATGGCTTCTATATTCTGCATTTGTTGTGTTGGTTGCATTCTTACTTTTAATCATGGATATTAGACTAAAGAACTTCAAAAAGTTAAGTTTGCAATTAAGCTGATTTTTTAATTCATCATTAGTTTTAAATTTATTTTCTTCATCTAAGATATCTTTGATAAATATGATATTATTATCAAATAATCCTTTGTAAAAAAGTGTTTTTCCTTCAATTTTTAGAGATGAGTTATACCAAATGATACTGTCAACATTAAGAGGTATCTTTTCATTTGTTTTTAATTCAAAGAAAAATTTCAACAAATCTGTCCAAAATATATCTTTCATTGTTATGTTGTCAATATCAGAGGTATTTAGATCACAATTAAAAATAAAATTTTGATTAAATATGTGATATCGCAATTTTATAATATCCTTCCAAGAGCTTTCAAATGAACTATCCAACAGCTTTTTGACCCACTGAAATTTTACAGATTTGCTGTAAGTATATATATCGGTGATGCTTAAACCTCCTTGATTTGCCTTTTGCAGAATGACTTCCCTCTTTATTTTTGGCGGTTTATTATCCCACAGAAAATTGAAAATTAAGCTATCAATATCTTTAAGGTAGTTTTATCCTGGATTTGGTAATACAGATAAGAGATATGTTAGGTGTGGCACAATTAAACTTTTTATAATTGTTACCTTTCCAAATAAAGTCAAGCTTCTTTTACTCCACGACTGAATGATATTTTTTATTTTTACCTTTTTCTCATCATAATTTAACTTTATCAAGTCTTCATATTTCCCATTTGTTGGTATAGTGATTCCCAATATTTTCATTTTATCAACTGTAATTTTCATACCTGGTGAGAAATTATGTGTGTAAATTTCCATTCGAGATCGACCCAGTGGCGCTAATTTTGATTTATTATAATTAACTTTCAACCCACTAATTTTTGTAAAGTTATCTAATAAATTTACTGTATTGCGGACCGATTTTTCACTACCGTCTAATAAAATTTGTGTATCGTCTGCATATTGAAACAGTTTTATCTCTTTTCTTTGATAACAAAACCCTTTTATATCTTTTGATTGCCTTATGGCTATTCCTAGAATTTCTGCACACAAAATAAATAAATAAGGAGAAATCGGATATCCTTGACGAACACTACGAGATACAGAAAAAAATTGTGTAGTCCACCCAGTATTTAATACACAGCTAGTTATATCAGTGAAAAATACTTTTATCCATTGCTGAAATGATTCACCAAAATTAAAAAAGGAAAAACATTTTTTTTTTTTAATTTCCAGCTGATTGTATCAAATGCTTTCTCAAAGTCTATTGACAAAACAATACATGAAAGGTTCTCTTCCTCTGCAAGATCTATAACCTCTAGAAGACTTCTAATATTATCACCTATATATCGACCCTTTGTAAAACCGGACTGACTTTTGTTTATAATTTTAATAAGATTATTTTTTAATCATGTCGCAATACATCTTGTAGTCTGTATTTAGTAAAGATATAGGTCTCCAGTTTTTTAGAAATCTTACATCATTATTTTTTTTGGGTAATAATGTAATAATGCTTTGTTTTTGTGAAATTGACATGTTTTCATTTTCATAGCTATATGAAAACGAATTCATTACCAATTTTTTAATGTTTTTCCAAAATATTTTGTAAAATTCAACTGGAAGACCATCAGTTCCTGGTGATTTTCCATTCTGCATTGATTTGATAGCTTTAACACTTTCTTCTTCTGATATCATACCTTCACAAGATTCTTTTTCATTTTCATTTAATTTTGGAATTTCGGCATCGTCCGGAAAAAAATTGTCAACTAAATGAACATTTAAATTATCTTCTGTTTCTTTATTTGAATAAAGTGAGCTGTAAAATTTGTTTTGCTCATTTAACACATCTGTAAACTTAGAGACTGTGTGCCCACTATCTGTGACTAGGGTTTGTATTGATTTATTAATATAGTTTCTTCTTTCTAAATTAAAGAAAAATTTTGAGTTACATTCCCCTTCCTTCAGCCAACATGCTTTTGTTCTTATTATAGCCCCCTCTGTTTTCTTTTCGAAGTATGTTTTCAAATCATTTTTAATAGTCAATATGTTATTCTCAATGTTTTGATCTGCATAATTTAGTGATTCTTGTAAAGCTTCAAAGTGTTAAGTTCCCTTTCTTTATCTTTAATAACCTCTGTTTCTTGTTTTTTAACTTCCGATGAATATTTGATAGCATAACCTCTGATATCGCTTTTGATTAGCTCCCAAATTAAAGTTGGATTTATATTTTCATTATTGTACAAAGTTTCTTTTTCTTGTATTAACTTTTGTAGATTCTCAATGAACTTGTCATCAAGAAGAAGAGATGTGTTAAATTTATTAAATCCTTTCCCTCTTTTCAGATTGCGCCCCTCCCTGGATCCACCCCTGTTTATATTAAGTACAAGTTCCCAGTAATTGACTGACTGCCATCCAATGATCATTTATGCACAGTTTAAGTTCAATTAACTTTGTAATTCACCAGAAGAATAAATATTTTATAAAGTCATCTAAGAAAATACCTGCTGCCAAAGATTTTAAAACTATTTTACTTTCCATTTCAGATTTTGTTTATCAATTTCGAGTAGAATAAAAGAATGATCACTTTTGAGACCATAGCTTATGCCTGTTTTTCTTGTGATGTTACCAAGTTCAACAGAAATCAGAAAGGAATCAAGTCTACTTTGTATATTGGGGTATTTTTGTCTCCATGAATATCTTTTTTCCATAGGATTACGAATTCTCCAAATGTCAATCAAGTCATTTCTGTCCATGAATTGACGTAGATGTTCCCTATTTTTTTTATGTGTTAATACTGAGGACCCCTCTTTTTATCTATATTTTCCATAATTAGATTCCAATCCCCTCCACAAACAATAGGCATATCATTAAACTGTTCTACTTTTCTTGGTGACATGCGCAATGGCAATAATATTTATTTCCCCCAAAAAGGGTTAACCCTGGCACACATTGTGTAGATGTCATGTCTTAATAATAACAAAAAGTATTTTTTCCTGCTTTGTTTTGATGACATGATCAATGGCTATGATATTTATTTCCCATTTGATGGCATGATTAAGAAATGGCAATAGTATTTAGAACTATTTAAATCATAGAAGTGTAGGAGTTAATCGGAAAGTGGGGACAAGCTTAAGAAGTGGTGCATAAAGTAGGGGACAAACTGTAGGAGTGGACCGGAAAGTGTGGGTAAGTTCTCGAAACTACAATTTTACATCGAAACACCCCTATTCTTCCTGCTGAACTGCACTGCTTTGCTTCCATTCTAATCAGATTGTCGTCCTTGTCGTTGTCTATAAACATTTACATTTTAATCGTCTTCCCTGAAACCAATTGGTCTCTTTAAGCCAAATTTGGTTTGAATGTTTATTGAATGGAAATTGGTCCTCAACAAAGTTTACGTTTTCCTGACTGGAGATACATAATTGGAAAAAGAGTCACAAAGGGGCCTACTAGGGTGTTTTTATATATAAATGGGTATGAATAATCTATTGTTTATCTGATTTTGATGAGGTTGTTATTGCCGCATACGATAGTATTGGGTCATATAGTTTTCAGGTTGGTCCGTCCGTCAGTCCATTCGTTTAATTTTTGATTGGTTGGTTGGTTGGTTGGTTCATTCGTTTGTTCGTCCGTTCTGCTTCAGATTGTGAATGCAAGCTCTGGGATAATTTCTTTGGGAGTTATGGGACTTTATTTGCATGCAATTTCAATATAGTTATTCTTTATGAACGCATTGTGACAGGATGGTCTTTGGACACAGTAAATTATTGTATTTAATGAATTTCATAAACCCTTTCGGAAAGCATGAAAAGGGTCAAAAAGAGACATTTTAAAATTTGAGCTTTATCATTTTTCATCCAATGTGACAGTGGTGATTTGCGAAATATTTATCTTTATGACCTAATAGTGGACCATTGCAAATATTTAGTTATTCTATTTTAGAAAGAGGTCTAGAAGGATATCTAAATTCGAAATTTCGCATATTTGGAAGGGATATATATATTTTTTTTATCTGATTTTGATGTATTTTTATTCTTTCAGTTAATGGATATGTGAGCTTCAGGTTCTTTGTTGAGGAATTTCCTCAATCTTTAACGGTTTCAGAGATAAGATTCATCGAAAGGAGCCAACAAGTGCCAATTTAAATTTTATAACTTATTCTCTATTTATCACCCCTTTCTAATACACTTATGCTAAACAAATATAATAATAGCTATTCAATTTGGAAAGGAGTCAGAAAGTAGTTCAAAGACAAAAAAAATCGAATTTTTGCATAAATGTATATAGAGTTTTTACAAGGGCTCTATCAGATATATTTTTTGCTGTTGTTGCTTATGTTTGATTGCAGTACAATTGGTGCAAACGTAAACCCCTGTCGACTAGCTGCGGTCGTATCATGTTGTGCCTGACATGTCTCTTTGCTTCAAACACATTTGACCTACATCAATAACACTTCTTTTGGTTTCCAAGATATATAAAATTAAAGAGAGTCCAAAGGGACCAATAATTAAAATGGTAGCATTTGGTTAATTCTAATTCTTAGTTTTATTCAGTTTTTTTATTGAATTTATTAGATCAAGAAGAGTTTGAAGATACCAATGTGGCAATCAGAATTCGTAAATCGAAGAAGAACAGACAACACTATGTAGAAAAGAAAAACGAACCCCACTAAAAATCGGTGTGTACCAAGATACAGTTTCAGAGATATGATCGGACTAAAGGGAACAACAATTTCTATATTCAATTTTAATGAGTTAAAGTTTAACATAGACCCTACATGAAAACGAAAAACTTTTTTTTGACAAATCTCGACTTCATTGAACAAAGTCTAATTTAATAAATCAGGTGATAAACACAGACTCATGTTAGCTTTTGGTTTAATTATGGAAGACAAAATTGGCTATGATTCTACGATTTTTTTTTATTTGAGAAGTGTTCTGACGGTGTAATTTTGTTCTACGTTTTTTCCCATATGTATGTACTGTGTACTATGACATAGCACTAAAAAGAAAGTGCTAATTGGAAAGTCAATCTGATTTTAATTAATTAATTTTAATGGTGTACAAAAATCAAAGTGACTAACGACAATTAATAAATGTTATTTTCCATTTTAATAAAGGTAATATATTACAGGATATCAACATCATGTCAAGTTCTCCATCTTTCTGTGGAATGTGCGAAAACCGCCATATTTCTAAGCCATCGGAAGTTTGGTGTCGAGAATGTGAGGAAGGTCTTTGTACAGAATGCATTGAATACCACAGTTCATGGAAGCAATCACGATGTCATACCACGATACCCATAGCGGAATACCAGAAGTTGCCGTCGTACGTGTTGGAAATTAAAGAACATTGCAACGAACACCACGAAAAGTTCAATTTATACTGTAAAGAACATGAGTGTCCGTGTTGTGGAATTTGTAACGTGGAAAATCATAAAGACTGTAAGGAGGTAACTGTTCTTGGAAATATAACAAAGAACGTGAAAACATCAACTATGTTCAATGACACCGAGCATTTGATTACAGAAATATTTGAAAATATTGGTAAAATTAGACAAAATAGAGAAACCAATTCCAGCTCCGTTAAAGAACAGAAACGAATCATTCAGGATGAAATACAGGAACTGAGGACAAAAGTCAACAATCATCTTGACAAGTTACAAGAAAATCTGATGAAGGAATTGATTGAACTAGAAAAACAAGTAACAGAAGAAACACGTGAGCTACTGGTATCTTTAGACGAGAAACAGAAAAAACTGATCGAATACCAGACAAATATAGTCAACATTAAAAAGTATGCGTCAGAGCTCCAAACATTTATAGCCGTAAAGCAAATAGAGAAAGACGTAGAAACCCACGACACGTGTTTGCAGTCATTAGTCAACAGCTATAGTCTAAATCAAACCAAGCTAACATGCAAGATAGACACCAGTCTGCAGAATATAACCACCAGCATTCAAAAGTTTGCCGAAGTAGTTGTTGAATCAAAGCCTTGTGAGATGATTTTTGTCCGAAGAAAAGATAAGCAAGCCCAGATGATGGTAGCTGATCTATCACCACCCATGTCAGTTGAAAATATACAGCTGAATCTGAAACAAAGGATAAACACCAAGGGGACTAATCTCAGAGGATGTGCTTTACTTCCAGATGGTAGAATGGTGTATACCTGTTACCATTCTAGTATTGTAAGATTCATCAACAAAGGAGGAATACAATTATTCCAGATAGGTAAAGATAAAACAGGATCCAATACGTATGATACAGTTTATATTAAAGATACCAATAACGTTGCTGTATCATCTGGACGGGGACATAATAGATCTATAGCTATAATAGATATAGAAAGTAAGGAAGTCATGACAACTATTCCCATGGATACGTACATTAGTGGAATGGCTGTTAGAGGTAGAACAATATATTATTGTGCATGGAATAAAGGACTAAAGATGTTAAATCTGAGTGATAGATCTGTTAGTGATATAATCAGCAATAGTATGTCTGGCGTTGAATACGTAGCTACATCAGGAGACAAACTCTACTACACAAACACTAACACCGTGACATGTTGTGATTTACATGGTACAACACAATGGGAATTCAAAGATACCCGTGTTCTACATGGTCCACGTGGTATCACTATTGACAATGATGGGAACGTATACGTCGTCGGTTGTAGTACTAACAACGTCGTGGTTATCTCTCCTGATGGACAACGTCATAGACAACTATTGTCTTCCAAGGATGGTCTATCATCCCCACGTGTACTTGATTATGACAAATCTACCAATGGGTTATTAGTTGTAAATCAGAGTAGTACGGCTTTTCTGTTTGATGTTACAAGAAGATAGTAAGAGAAAAACAGAACAATATACACCATTAAATAGAGTGATTTTTATTTTATAGAAATAACTTTGACTTATTGATATAACCCCTTCACCCTGACTAATAAGTCTACTACATACAATTCATTATTATAAACATCAAAAATTTCAATATCAATTTTAAAATACGCCAGAATTACATTTTCTTCCGGTCGAGTAATTACAAATAAAATAGATACAATACGAACACCTACCAAAAAGTCAGAGTGAACCGAAAATTAAAATTTTAAACTTAAACCGCGGAAATCGTAGAGGACATCACAACAAGTAACTAAAAATATCAAAAAAGTTTGAAGATACCAAAGGGTTAATCAGAATCCGTATATCAAAGAAGAGCAGACAACACAATAGCCAAAATATGTAATTGGTCACAATGACAAAGAAAAACTTCACTAAAAAAACCGAGGCTATCTCAAGTGCTCCGGAAGGGTTGGTAGTTCCCACTCCACTTCGTGTTACTGCCGCTGCAAACCCGACAAAACGGTAATATGTAGAGGGTTATATGTTTTAAACTACTCATCATAGAGGGTTATGGGGATGGGGGATTTACACTATCATTAATGATACTTTTCTTATTTCGTAAGGGATCTATTTTATTGGTGTGGAGGAAACTGAAGTAATCTGTGAAAACAACCAACCTGCTACGATAAATGTACAAATGTTATCACACAAATTCTTCTAGAGTAAAACTAGTTACGGGTGAAATGAAATTAATAACTGAAATTGCGAGTGGCACTGACTGCAATCAAGATTAGTAGCAATTGCAGTTACGAAGATCGCAACCGTTCACACCTTGTGGAATCAACGTTAAAGAAAATGGAAGGGGTAATCAAGAATGGGCAATACAGAAATACTGGCATCTTTGAGCAAACAAGCCACAACATTAAGACAAACATAACAAAAAACTAATGAAAAATTTATTAGAAACACAGATCCCAAAAGCCGCGAAAAGTAAACAGCTCCTGTCTTTTATAGAGAAGACACTAGCCATGCAACTCATCGTCAAGATGTGTTGGATATCACTACTCACAAATAAGCACAAATAGCATACATAAGATATGAGCCCTCCTACAAAGAACGGTGATAAGAATGAACCAAAAATCGTTTTATGCTGAAGACGTAGCGGGTATCACAATACCGAAGCAAAAACGTAAACACACATGATACGGCATAATGTTGGACACCAGTATACGCAAGCAAACATCACAATAAGACATGAACTGTACTACAAACAACAGAGATAAAGACCAACAAAACAGTCTTTTACGGAAATTGTAACGAACGGACTAAGAACGTAAAGACAATAATAGGACAAAATGTACAATTCAAATCCCACTACATAAAACCGGCCGCGAACACAAGAGACAGTAATAACATTAGGTACTAGAAGTCGTAATTCGATGCACACACACGTGGTGGTCATGCTGGAATATTGCTAATAATGACAGAGAGGTTGCCAATAGGAAAAGTGAAGTCGTCACGTTTGTCGTTAGTTTTTTTTATCTTCATTCGTTGTCTATTTCATTGTGAAGATCAACGTAAGGAGAATAAAGTACATGTAGCTAGTCAAAAATCAATTCAGTTAGGCATACCTGCAACTCCACGAACCCATAAATATTGTATCATTTGCAAGAAAGCAGCTACTAACAGGAATCACATGATAACAGTTTCAGAAAGAAGACGATGATTATACCAGACTTTTGGGTGTTTCTTAAGAACACTTCACCGTTTTAGCTGATAGCATGAACCTTATATGCAATTCTTCATCTAGATATGTCGGGACATGCTTAGCAGTATTTTAAATGAAACTAAAAACTAGATTGCCGAACAAAGTGTTATCAATTTTGTTTCGACTTAAAAGACATCACGCTCAACGTATCATTCAATGCTAGGAATTCCCTTGTTACAGAGTTTGGTCCAATACATTTAGATTTTGAACATATATCACATGAAGAACTTAGCCAAAACCACACTACAACATTTGTTAAAACATTGTTCACCAATGACAATTCACAGGCTGTAGTTGTGCTCGATGGTACATGTATATATTCAGAAAAGCTCGAATTACAAGTTCCAAATGAGATCATATAGCATACATAAACATAGTTAAGCCAATGGTCATTGTTGCTTCAGATGGTTATATATTAACCAGGGTGGAAATTTCCTTTCACACCTAACTAGCCCCATGCTATTTGAAGATGATTATTTGCTAGCGCGACAGATTCAAATACTAGCCCAACCCTGGAGAAAACTTCCGTGTTCACGCTGGCAAATTCAAAGGTTAACAGTTGTTCTCAGAAGCGTGTTAAAATGTTCATTAGCGTTTGTCCTATTTTGCATTTTTTACTGTTACAGTTGTTTTGCAATCACCGTCAGGTCCATTCGGTTTCCGTTTGTTACTTGTTGACTTGAAAAATTGTGTCAGATTTTACCGACACATGATCTGTGGATCTTTGATATGTTCGGGTGTAACTGTTACCTTACGGAAATATAGAGTACAGGGGCTGTAGGAGATCGAATTATTGTAAGCCAGACTGGGTTTATCACAATTTAGCACAATTTATCAATATTGATATCCCTTGGCCGAGATGAATTGTTCCAAAAAATAAAAAAGCATCTGACCATAGCAGGAAACGATTTTGATTGGTTATTGTTATAATGATAACTATAATTATCATAGGGAATTTCGATTTACGTAGGAATGTCATCATTTCATCAATTGATTGTATATGTATTAGTCTGTCGGGCTTTTCTTGTGACGAAACTTGGTAGTCCTGCAGTTAAAAATGGTATCCTCGGGCGTCGTACCAATGCTATTTTCAACCCCTGATTAAGTGTTTTATGACCTTATTTCTCTGTCTACCATATTAATGACGCAGCAATAACTAAACATCTCTTCAAAGATAACTGGAAAATGTAAATCAATAGATTCAGGCAGATGATGTGTGCATAGTTGACAGAGGGTTTTGGAATGCTGTTTAATATCTAGAATTGATTTGATTTTTGGTGTTTTAGCGCCACTTTCAGCAGTATTTCAGCTATATCATGGCGACCAGTTTTAGTGGTGGAGGAAGCAGGAGAGAACCACCGACCCTGGACAAGCAACTGGTAAACTTCATCACTTTGCGCCTGCGAGTCGAGTGCACCCTTTTTGTAATTTACAAAGCTGGGCGCGAACCCACGTCGTATTGGTGATAGGCTTGTAAGGCTATTAAATCCAACGACCTAACTCATTGAGCCACCCGGGCCCCCGTTTAATATCTAGAACATCAGGGATATATTGTCAAAAGCCATTGTATTTAGGCAAAAAACAGCATACTACCGAGGAGGCAAACAAATCTAGATTGATTACAAAGGTCAGATGGGTTGTTGAGAGTGCTAATGGGCGTATCAAGCAGTGGAGATTTCTAGATAAAGTTGTTCCCAATAGATTGGTTAAATACATAGGTGCTTTTGTCAAAATTGTTTGCGCAATATTAAATTGTTTTAGACCACGGACTTTATCTATAGACACAGCATCAAATGAGATAGCAAATGAAATACTTCGAAAAGCAAATATGGACAATGAATTGAAAATGTATTTGAAACAAAACTATTTGATCAAAGAGAAGCAACTACAACCCAATTGAAAGCACAGATCTCATTCTGACTGATTTTCCAGAACTAAGTCTAGATGAAATGAGGGAAATTACAATTGGTGTATATCAAATGAACATTTAACCGAAGACGGACTGTAGGAACCTTTATCTTTTAAAGAGGCAATAGGCATCATAAAAGTAAAAATCAAATCACGACATTCAAAAAACGTAGCACATTCTATGGATTCAATATGTGAAAGGTCCAGTCAGACCTAGTATAGGCTGGTACTGCACACGCAAAATAGGAGGCCGTGTGGTCGGTGTTGTGCTGACATAGCTAGTGTGCTATGGTTCTTGGGTTACGATAGACATCAAAGCAACACAATTCCATCTAATATTAGAAATCACCAATTACTTGATGGTCTTGACATGCCGTCTGATTCAGACTTTGATTCTGATGAAGAATTTACTGAAGAGTGGACTTGTGTTGTAGGGACCAAAGAATTGACCCTTCTTATTCCATTGCACATGGTTCTTCTTCCTTAGATAACATTGTGCTATTATTTCTATTAGGTTTTTATTAGCTCACCTGACCCAAATGGTCATGTGATCTATTGCCATCACTTGGCGTCCGTCGTCGTCGTCGTCGTCCGTCGTACGTCGTAAACTTTTTCAAAGATCTTCTCCTCTGAAACTACTAAACCAATTAAAACCAAATTTGGTCTGAATCATTACTAGGGGTTCTAGTTTCAAAATTGTGTCCGGTGATGCCTTGCACCAATCAACATGGCCGCTGTCACTAAAAATAGAACATATGGTAACATTGCAGGTTTTTGGGTAATAACTCAAAAGCCGTTAATAATATCAGAAATATGACAGGGTAAAAATGATCAGCAGAGCAAGATCTAACTACCCTGCAATTTTGAAGAAAATCTTGGAGTTATTGCCCTTTTTTCATAAAATTTTCAAAATTTTAATACTTTTCGTCCTTTATTTCAAAAAAAATAAGAGATAGATGTTAAGTTTAAGCTGCAAACATGCTCAGCATGTCAAGATCTACCTACCCTGCAATTTTGAAGTAAATTCTGATAACCCATCTTGGAGTTATTGCCCTTTTTTCATCAAATATTTGAAATGTTAATACTTTTCGTCTTATAAATCAAAGACTATAAGAGATAAAGGTTAAGTTTATATTCCAAAAATGTGCAGCATGTCAAGATCTACATACCCTGCAATTTGTAAGTAAATCACATTACCTATTTTGGAGTTATTGCCCTTTTTTCATCAAATGCTCTAATTTTTATTACTTTCGTCTTATATCTCAAAAACTATTAGAGATACAGGGAAAGTTTAAACTGCGAAAATGTTCAGCATGTCAAGATCTACTAAAAGTTCTCACAGTTGAAAATGTCCGACAACTGTGTGAAGAGTTATTCCTCTTGAAATGCATTTTTTGTTGACTTTCACTGCTTTTGGTTACTAAAATAATCAAAGGGAAGCAACTCTATTATAAAATGTGAAGTAGCAAAAGCAAAATTTTGAGAATCATTGACATTTATGTTTTTTTAAGCAATGTTGATAACTTACATTAAAGGGGGAACCCCTGCCCAAATTTGTTTTGGAGAGCGGTCTGCAATGACGAGGGTTACATTTGTTATTTTTTAACGAAGTTATCAAGGTTTATTGACTGATGTTGTTATTATTGTTAAAGAGATTTTACACTGGTGTATATGATGTAGTAATTAGTGTGAGTTTTATTAATCATTTGTATCAATATATATTATACTCTTCAAGGTAGAGTCAGATCAAATTAATGTCTGAAAGAAAAATATTATTCGCTGCTTCTCAGCCAAGCACATAATATTAGCAAAGGGAAACACTGAACCAGGACAATGTGTCTGTGCTTGTTGGATTTTTTCACTAACAAAACAATCAATAAGAATGTAATTTTGAATAAATAAATTTGTTTCAAATGATTGAATTTGATTGGTTAGAATTGTTTATTTATCGTGTCATGGAAAAAAAAATTCAGGACACACCAGTTAATTATTGTTTAGAATTAGATTGTTATATTAAATACATGATTTTTAATTTATTTATAAGGATTGTCTATGAAAAATATTCGCGGATTATACCAAATGTGCACAACGTAAATTAATGTTATTCTTAAATAGACAAACTATTTTTCATAGACAATCCTTAATTAGATTGATCTGCATAAGGACTGTTATTTCAGTCTGAAATGCTAAAGAAAAAAAAGATAAATACCTGGACTGGGCTTAACAAACATTATTTAAATCTAAGTGTCAATTAAAAGTTAATTGTCACTTAAAATTACTTGAAATGGTCATGAAATTAATTTACACTTAAGGTTTAATTGACACTTAAAATTAAATGACGTTTGTACAACCTAGTCTAGTTTTTTATGTCAATAAAAATCAGTATAAAAAACACCTAACATTTACATAGTAATCTTATATGAAAACAATGCTTACTTAAAGATAGAAGAAGATATATACCGGTACCAGGTTTTTGTGTTAATAAAAGAATTGAAAAAAATACAACATTTACCAAACTATATCCCCCTTTTTGTTCCCCATTTACGGGTTTGTGCATTTCATCAACACTCCAAGATTTGCGTTAAGCTAACATTCAATCATAGCCGTAAAGAAACAATATGCATAGATAAAAATTGTAAAAACAAATCAATATCAGATATTTTTATGTTAACAACACCTCACCCCCCCCCCCCCCCTAAAAAAATCCTCCCAACATTTACCAAATTATCTCACCTTTTTGCACCTCGTGTACGGGCATGTGCATTATGGTAAGCTAGTTTCCAGTACCGGCATGTGTTTTGAAATAAAATTTGCTTATATCGAAACCATATTCAAAGTTAAAGATTAAAAAATGATAAATACCAGGTGTTTGGTGTTTGATAAAAGAATAAGATTCTTAGAAAACAACATTTAACCAAACTATATCCCCCCTTACTATGCTTAAGTACATTAACATACCTTTACATGAGTCTTGAAGTGACGTTCAAACTACCAGATATGTATGCTGTATAATGTCTGCATTTGGCGTTAACATTTCCCTGTGTGTCTCTTTTGGCAATTCGTATTGACTTAGTATATTACTACCGGTAGTCTCCATGTTAACAGTGTGAGGTCTTTCCCAACAATGAAAAACTAAAAGTTGTATGCAAGTAGAAGATAAAACAGTTCAGTTTTGTGTTTGAGAAAGTTGACCCAAAAAATGCCCTAGAGATGTTACAGTAACATTAGTAGTCTTATGGTATTTATTATATATGTATATAAGGGCAGATCATTCCTTTATATGACAATTATTAGGTTGTGTATTGATCTTTGATCATTCAGATCAAATTTAATACAATGAATGTAATGTCCTAGATACAAATTGTACTGAATCTGTATTTTAAGAATCATTTGAAACATTGATTTGAAAAACAAACTCCTCAAAACTCAAAGAAAAACCATCAAATGTAATTGAAAAGTAATTGACATGATTACAGCAACATTTCAAAAGTTATCATTACAATTGCAATTAACTTGTAATTGAAAAATTGACCATTACAAATTACATAGCATGACTTTGGGAAAATATAATCATTACAATGTATTACCATTACCCCAGGTCTGGGAGTGTAGATTAGCTTCTAACAGCATCTGATGTTATTAGAAGGAAATATCATGTAATGTATTAAGTTAGTAATGCAATGTAGGCCCACTTTAATAGAGGAGATATTTGATGTCACACAACAATCAATCTTTCTATTTACATCACTGCTGGCAAATAAAACCAAAATCTGTTGTTTCTCAGACCTTAATATTAATGTATACAATATCATGTTTTAGTTTGTTTTTATTTTTCTTTGTTGACAGTCATGTCCTTTTAAGCTATATTGGAGGTATAACAGTATGGTGGATGGAATGAATGCGCTAAGCAGTTTTCCAAAATAGTCAATAATTTCTCATTTTCACTGGATTGAGTTTTGTGTCAGAGTATCATATTTAATGTCTCTGCACTGATCTCAGTTCATTGTTATGCATTCTATCATCACCGTGATTTCATATGGATTGTAATATAGCACAAATGGACAGGTGGACATAAAGGTAAGATGCATATAACATTGTATACACACAATCAACCATCATCATCATCATGATTTATTTGGAGCGTAGAAATAATCCGACAGCCCGTTAGTCTGATAGTCCGACAGCCCGCTAGTCCGATAGTCCGACAGCCCAATAGTCCGACAGAGATGTGTTTGTTTTTCACTGTAATCGTCCAGTAAGAACAGCAACAAAGAAGCAAATCGCGGGAATACAACAGAAAGATATTATAAAGCTTTAGATTGACCAATTTGCTTGAATATTTGTTTGAATTTATACTTGTATGAGGGAATTTACATTCACTTTAATAAAGAAATAGTAAAACATTTTAATTCAATGATAATCTCAAAGTGACGACCATATGATTTTCGAGGGGGATTATTTTTAGATAAAATTTGATCTTTTCGTCTTCTTCGCTGTTAATTTTATTTTCGACAGTGTCGATGTATGTAGCAGTAGGAAAAATAATATTATACCAACATCCTACAAATTACATGGACACACTTTGAAAACTGTGGAAAGCGCTAAATACCTAGGCTGCACATTTACATCAGATCTCCGATGGAACGACTATGTCAACAACATCTGCAATAAAGCAAATAGAACTATCGGATTTTTAAAACGCAACCTGACCTTAGGTTCTACCACAGTAAAGCAAAACGCATACAAACCATTGGTTCGTCCATTAGTAGAATACGCCAGCCCAGTTTGGGATGCTTACCATCAGACAGAGATCGATCGAATAGAAATGGTCCAAAGAAGAGTAACAAATATGTAACCAACAGCCACAATAATAGATCAAGTGTAAACCAAATGCTAGAACATCTTGAATGGAAATCCTTGGAACAAAGAAGAAAAGTTGCAAGGCAAACAATGGTGTACAAATTCACCAACGAGAAAGTAGCTATTCCGAAGGAAGGACGTCTAATACCACCCAAATGACTGTCGAGAAGCATGCACGACAAAAGCTTCCAGATACCATCAGCAGCCAGCGACTATAGGAAATATTCGTTCTTCCCACGTACGATCAGGGACTGGAACGCCCTCCCTCCTGTGATAGTAACAACACCGTCTGTCGAGGCATTCAAAGCCTCATTGACAAAGTTGAATCAAATACTTACATTTTTGGGGGGAGGGGGTGGGGTTCGTATGCGCACCTAAGTCATGGCATTATAATCAGCTAGATGATTGTGGCCACTACCAGGCAGAAGCAAAAGAAGCAGGCAATTTGTTCCTGACTGAAAAGACTGTCTTAGCTAGATGAGCCCATCCACGACCGGAACAATAGACAAAGACTACGTATTCCGGGTCTAGGCAATACATTTGCACCTTTTTTCTTTGAATTCTCTAAAGTAAATGTCTTGAAAATCAATTTGACGGAATTATTTTTTAACATATGCTGCAGTAAACCACATAAAAATCTTTCAACGCCAGTTTTTAATATATGTACCAGTAAGCCACATAATAATCTTGCAACTCCAGTTTGACGACGGGTCTTGCTTTCACAGTTCATAAAACTTGTAAAGTAGTAATATGAAAATCATGTTTTATTTTATTACGTAGCACTTTGGTCCTGTGATACGGTTCGCAAATTAATCAGCCAAACTACACAAAAAGTAAACAAACATTGACACGGTAGAAAGGGGTGAGAAAAAAAGTCAAGCACCGCGAAAGATGCAAGATAGTAAAATTTGTGACACCCTCAGGTGTCACAGTTTATACTATCTCCCACCTCTCCCGGTGTTAGACCCTATATGTCCAGCTTTTCCTTATAAAACAAGCCTGCATTACCTCGTTTAATAAAGTCATAAAGATAACTTCGGTATGCTACATTTATTAACATTTACTTAAGCTATAAATAAAACGTTGACATTCATGTACTGATGTAGCATACACTACAGTACTGTATACTGTAGTATAGATTAAGATAGGGGCTATCAACGTATTAGTTTCCTTGGGAGATTAAAAATTTCATTGGTAAAGTATTTGTTGAATGACGCTGCTTACTGCGAGTAGCTACCCTGACTTGTTATATGGTTCTAACCACAGGGGCTAGGTGTGTCCGAAAAAAAAACGTTTGTAGTATATAGTATTTTGTTTTCGGACGCACCTAGCACCTGTGGTTCTAACACATTGAGATTCACTCTTTTCTGTTTTTGGTCTTGACCAGTCTTGGACGGTAACATCAGGGTTTTCAATAACTTTTCACTGAACAGATGAATTGCTATTTTGAACAGGAGAAAGTAATTGAGCGCCGAAGGGGCGATTTTGGGTGGGGGGTCTGGTGGGATTTGTCCCTCGAAAAATTTTGAAATTCTATATTCAAAGTCCTTTCTTCTGGTGAATTCTGAGAGTATTTATTAGGCTGCATGAAGGAGATGTTTTGTGACATGCTCTCCTATTTTATATTAATCATAATAAATAGCTGTCAGCAAGTATAAATGTGATTCATTCATTTACAACAGACTTGCAATACCACCGTAAAGTAAACAAGAAATGTGTGCATTACAAAATACCCCGTCTATATAAATTATCAAACGGTATAATGGTAATTCAGTCAAACAACTAATTATACAAACGCTGCAAATGTTGTAAGCATATGCAACACTCGTCATCGTATACCAGTAAGGTCACCGTAAAACAGTACAAAATATTTTGCACTGTTATTTGCAAGAGTGCAAATGTTATTTACATTCTTGAGTGTTCTGTTTGTGGCCTCCAATACTTTGGCGAGTCTAAGCAGCCCTTCTACAAACGTCTGAATGGACACAGGAGTGACTTTGCAAAAAATCCATTTCTTCCTGTGAGCCAGCACTTTAGCCTGTCTGACCACCGACTCAATGATTTCAACTTAATGAAAATCCTCATCATTCAACATAACTGTCTGTGGAGTGATTTTCAACGAGAGAATCGGGAAAGATTTTGGATTAAAAAACTCCGTGTTTTATATCCGGACGGTATTAACAGAAAACAATAGGTTTTATTTTCTTTCAGAGTGTTTATAGTTTAACGAATATGTTACTACTGTCACAAAGTTAAGGATTTGTGCTCACCACCTTTTATTAACGATTATCCTTACTATTCTCAAATGCGTCACACCTTACCAGGTGACAATTATACCATCCTATCTTTACAGTGAAATGAGGGAGTTCAAGATTTTTAATACGTCACACTTTTTCACCTAACTATTTAGTGAGTTTTAATTATACCATCTAATCTTTACAAACTCAGTCTAACTTTGATAGACACTGAAGAAGGTCATTTGTTGATCGAAAATTTTGTTAATATATTTTTTGTAACATCTTTATCGGTATCGTTGCACAATCTTCTAGACTTCTATATATAAAATAACATATACTGTATGGACGCTTATGTCAAACGGCCTCAGTGTTATAATGGTCAACGTGTGCGCCTCCTAATTCCAGATTTCCGGTTGGGTCAAACCTACGTATTTGTTTCTATTACCGAGATGGCTCTTGGATCATGTTATGGGGTGATGATTTTATAAGTAAATGTATAAGAGCAACTTTAGCTAGACTTTGACCGGATACTGAGCTGAGAACATTATGTATGACATTATCCTTCAATTCTGTGATTTGAGTACACAAAAGGCCAAATAAAAGTCAGTGTCATTTAGTCATGGGCCTAAAAAAGCATTTCTGGTACCTGATTCATGTAGAACGACAGACAGAAACAGTAACATTATAAGCGAGGACTTCACAAAAGACACCATTGAAAACTATTTGCACATGCTGCGAAACAAGCCGGAAAAGGTTGTCAAAGACTCGTTTTTCTACCTGTTTCTATTGCACATACAAATAAATTTGATATTTTCCGACAATGCATGCATATTGTATAACCATATACCCTGTCTAAAGCCTAGATAACTATTATATTATGGCACTTAGCTTTCAGTTTTAAATAATACATTCAAGTAGTTTTTAGCATTTCGGAAAATTTATCAAAAATCTTCAAAATTTATAAAAAAAAAATTCCATGAAAAGCTGTAGGTCTAGATATATTTTTTGCATCTTTCAGATCATTTAATTTGTTCCTATTAAATTTGACGATATATTTGCATTCTTCCCTAAAGGTTAAATCATAAACTATAACTCATAGTAATAAACGTGTATGATATCATACATATGTTTATGGTAATTAAAGGGGGGCTCCATTATGTTTTTATTTAATAAAGTCAACCGAATTTCCAAATGAATTGTCCTTTATGTAGAACAATTTAAAACATGTTACTCACATAACAATTTTAAATACATTTTTATCTAGATATTTAATTATTGTTAAGTACAGGTCTCGTGTCAGTCGTAACAACAGGTAAATCACGTGACTATTCAACTTCATCTTTCGCAGTTTTCCTGATTTGTTGATATTTCGTCAGCAGACATTATTTTCAGGTATCTTCAGATAATGTATTTTGTTGCTATGTCAAACAGATATTATAATTGTTATATATACTGGTATAAATAAGTCAGTCGTCTAGAAATCTATTTAAACTGCATTAATTTATCTTAAAACGTATGATTCAGCTAGAAATTGATACCAAATATTTGTGGTAAAGTAAATGTTGATAGTTTGTAAATAATTTAATTTTGATATTGAAAATCTTTGAGTAATAAAATGAATGAGGTCTACAACTTTGTTATGTTTTATATGCTAATTACGGTTATGACCTAAGTTCAGGAAAATGACCCTGATATGTATCCTTACTTTGCATTTTTGATTAGTTGAGGTCAGTTTGACCAGGTATTTCATGTCATTGGCTATTTGAGTCACAAGAATTTGTGGTGGGAAATTCTATTGTTATTTTGAGACACTATATTTTTTCATAAGCCTGGACATATTGTCAACTCCATATACATATTCTTTGCTATGACTATTTGAAACCAGTTTTAACTGATATGCTATTTCTATTTGTCACCACTAATATCATTTAAGGTAATTATACTTACTAAACTTGCTAAATGTATATAAAGTAACATTCTTAGTGAGACTGAATTGATTGATTGATTGACTGATTTATAAAACTGATAAGCTAATAAAACATATTAAATGCTATTAAAATGTTAAAGTTTAAATGAGACAATATTTAAAACTATTAAATATGAATTTAATATGATCATAATACTATTGTTACTACTAAAATAATAAAAGGTGAGTTATTACACAATTTTAGTTGTAATCTTTGCATCGTATAATTGTGCACAATAGATATGAACGTAATTTTATATTCAGGTTGCCATGATATAATACACACTGATGAACAACAGCATGCTATTGTGATCCTTCAGGTATATCCTGTATTTTGAATCCAAGACCTTTGCACCCCAGTGCGAGGTAAGGATAGTTGTTTTTATAGTTGTGCTTATTAATGCTAATTTTGCTTTCCTACTAATTATTTTATTTATTGTAATGTTGAGTTTATGCTTATTTTTGCTTAGCTTATGCTTACTTTTGTTATTATTTTGTTTGGTATTATAATGCTTAGTTTATTCTTATTTTTGTTATTATTTTGTTTGGTATTATAATGCTTAGTTTATTCTTATTTTTGTTATTATTTTGTTTGGTATTATAATGCTTAGTTTATTCTTATTTTTGTTATTATTTTGTTTGGTATTATAATGCTTAGTTTATTCTTATTTTTGCTATTATTTTGTTTGGTATTATAATGCTTAATTTATTTTTATTTTTGCTGCTATTTTGCTTAGTTCATGTGAAGCTATTTTTCACATGTAATTACACTTTTATTTGATATTAGAAAGTTCCGGATTTACCATTGTGCTTAGGTGTGCTTAAGCACAGGGTCTCGATTAAGCTGTAATCCATTATCAAAGGATAGGGTGGTAGTAGTTGACATACAGTGACGATAAACGTTTTTCGATTTTCAAGACAACGGAACCTAGTGACCATTTTGGACCGCTACCTTTATGTTCATCTTGACTAAATGATAACCATTAGTTGACTAAAACAAACTCGTATAATACTTTACATGTGAGTACGGGTAGATGTTGTGAGAGTCGCTCAATTGTCCACATAGATTTTAGGCTCAATTGAAATTGTGTCGCTCAAATGTCCATTAATGTTGTCGCTCAAGTGCCCACAGTGTAAATTTATGTTTTCGCTCAAATATCCATCGCCCGACTTGGCAAGAGAGAGTATTGAATTAAGCGTTGCCAGAGAAATTAATTTTGGTATTGTTATTAGAAATTTTGCAGGTAAAAAAGCCAGAAAAGCTCATTTCAATAAATCGCTATATATATTATATATATATATTTATATAGTTCAGTTAAATATTAAAGAACATATTAAGAGTTTAAAGATTTGCTTTACTTTGAAAGAACTTAATGGTGAATGTGACCTTAGATACTACTTTATCTTTTGTCCTCATTCTACCAAGCTATTTTACATACAAATGTTACCCCAGTGGGACCACTTTTAGGATTGCGTAAGGTTTGCTCCAGATCTCGGTTAGGGTTATAAAAACATGCTTGATATATTATCTTGATAGCAGTAGACCAGATTTTATCGACTATAAAACAACTTAAACAAATAAGGCATTGCAGCATTAACATATTATGTTTGTCACTGCTTTGTATAAAGTATATGTTATCTGGACATTCTACTGCACTGGAAATTATGCATTTATGACAGTTTACTAATGGTTTTATTGGACCTCAAATCTTCAATTTTGAGAGAAATCTCAACCTGTCATGGGGGCCCCAAAGCATTCTTGCTTAGCCTTGCAAAATTTCTCTAGGAAGCCCTGGTAATATATACTAGCGCCGAGTTTGTTGCAGACGCAGTGTACATGTCTGACCTAAGATAGCGTAATATTTAAACCATTCTTAAATTTCCTGCGCATATATGCCCGACTGCCTGTGTAGGCCTACCGGGTCTACCTCCTTCAGGGTCCAAGTAAGGGGCCTCATAGCTTAACTAGCACAGGGTCTCATTTGTCCTAAATCCGACACTGCATGAGAACCATGAGCTGGTATATAATTCATTCATAGAGAATGAATATTTTGTCAGAATAATAGAATAGAAACTTGTCAGAATTGTAATTTATTTCATTTTAAATATTTACACATATACTATCAGAGTTATCTTTCTTGATCCATTATTTATTGGTTTTAGTATTGTTATTACAGTCAGGGTTTTTATCTGGAAGTATTTCAATTTACAACGTCGTGGTATCTATTATTCCATTGAGAATTTGACCCTACGACATATTTATTGGTGAAGTTTAGCATTATGTGCATTTAAAAATATGAATACAAATAAGTACGTATACGTCAAGGTTAAAATCATTAACCTTCGTGAACACATGGGTTCATCCCCGTTTTTTTTTTGTGGGTTTGTATTGCTCATTTTTGTAGCTTTCTGTTTTGTGTTTTTTGCTTTGTGTGTCGTCATACTGTGTGACTGTTGCGTACCCAATGTTGCCAAGGTCCCTGGATTGTCGATTTTTGGTTGCCCCTTCGGTGTTCTCTAATGTTATGCACTGATTTTCAGTACACATATCCAGCATAATAGTTGTTTGTAAAAAACTTGAATGTTTTAATCTCTTGCAACCCACAAGGCATTTAAGTAATGAAGAAGGGGACAGTTGTCCACTTGCATGATGAAGTATTTGGAACGTGAAGTATGTGGGACGCTCAGAAAAAAAACTTATTAATGGTAGCTGACGGATGCATGGCGCGGCTTAAAGAGCAATCCACTTCCCCAGATGCCTACACATGAATGGTGTGTCACTTGGTAGTTATATCTCAAAGCCTTTCTCCCCCATTACAACTAGTAGTCACGACATAGTCATGGAAATGCTGTTAGTTATATGTGAAGTCCTTTCTCCACCATTGCAACTAGTAGTCACGGTATTGTCATCAAAATGCTGTCAGTTATATGGCAAAACATTTCTCCTCCATTACAACTAGTAGTCATGATATAGTCATGAACATGCTGTCAGTTATATGTGAAAGCATTTCTCCCCCATTGCAACTAGTAGTCACGGTATTGTCATGAAAATGCTGTCAGTTATATGGCAAAGCCTTTCTCCTCCATTACAACTAGTAGTCATGATATAGTCATGAAAATGCTGTCAGCTATATGGCAAAGCCTTTCTCCTCCTTTACAACTAGTAGTCATGATATAGTCATGAAAATGCTGTCAGTTATATGTCAAAGCCTTTCTCCTCCGTTGCAACTAGTAGTCATGATACCGTATAACCGGTAATTTCTGCGGTGTGAAATTTCTGCGGTTTTAATCTAAAAAGATGACATTTAATTTTTGCGGATTTTTATTTCTGCGGATTGAAAATCTCGGCACCGAAAAAAAAAATTGTTTGTATTACAGAAAGCAACAACTGAAGCGATGTTGCGATAATGTATTTTGTTGCTATGTCAAACAGATATTATAATTGTTATATATACTGGTATGAATAAGTCAGTCATCTAGAAATCTATTTAAACTGCATTAATTTATCTTAAAATGTATGATTCAGCTAGAAATCGATACCACCTATTTGTGGTAAAGTGAATTTTCACAGTTTGTAAATAATTTAATTTTTAGGAATTTTAATTTTTACTATGATCATAAAATACATTTTTGTGAATAAAATATGTTAATATAATTACCTTCATGATTTCCCCCATTTATCTATGATATCGAAAATCTTTGAGTAATAAAATGAATAAGGTCTACAACTTTGTTATGTTTTATATGCTAATTAGGGTCATGACCTAAGTTCAGGAAAATGACCCTGATATGTATCCTTATTTTGCATTTTTGATTAGTTGAGGTCAGTTTGACCAGGTATTTCATGTCAATGGCTATTTGAGTCACATGCATTTTTGGTGGGAAATTTTATTGTTCTTTTGAGACACTCTATAATTTTTCAGGAGCCTGGACATATTGTCAACTCCATATACATATTCTTTTTGATGACTATTTGAAACCAGCTTGAACTGATATACTATTTCTATTTGTCACCACTAATATGATTTAAGGTAATTATACTTACTAAACTAATTGTCTATAGAGTAACATTCTTAGTTAGATAGATTGATTGATTAATTGATTGATTGATTGATTGATTGATTGATTGATTGATTGATTGATTGATTGATTGATTGATTGATTGATTGATTGATTGATTGATTGATTAATAAAACTGATAAACTAATAAAACATACTAAATGATATTAAAATGTTAAAGGTTAAATGAGATAATATTTAAAACTATTAAATATGAATTTGATATGATCATAATATTATAGTTACCATTAAAATATTGAAAGGTGATTTATTACACAATTTTAGTTGTAATCTTTGCATCGTATAATTGTGCATGTTTTGAGCATAATAGATATGAACGTAATTTTATATTCAGGTTGCCATGATATAATACACACTGATGAACAACAGCATGCTATTGTGATCCTTCAGGTATATCCTGTATTTTAAATCCAAGATCTTTGCACGCCAGTGTGAGGTAAGGATAGTTGTTTTTTATAGTTTTGCTTATTAAAGTTAATTTTGATTTCCTACTTATTATTTTGTTTATTGTAATGTTGAGTTTATGCTTATTTTTGCTTGGTTTATGCTTACTTTTGTTATTATTTTGTTTGGTATTATAATGCTTAGCTTATTCTTATTTTTGCTATTATTTTGCTTAGTTCATGTGATGCTATTTTTAGCTCACCTGGCCAAAGTCCAAATGAGCTTTTGCCATCACTTGGCGTCCGTCGTCGTCCGTCCGTCCGTCGTACGTCGTAAACTTACACATTTAAATCTTCTCCTGTGAAAGCGCTAAACCAAATTAAACCTAACCTGGCAGGGATGGTCCCTGGGTGGGTCCCGTTCAAAATTGTGTCCGACAGCTGCGCCCTCCATTCAGGATGGCTGCTGTTGCAAAAAGTAGAAATTTCTTCAATTGTCCATTGCTGCTTTAGTTTAAGTCAAAATGAGCTCAAATTTGTATTGCAGCTACATAGCAAAGAGTAGTTTAACATATATTCAGGGTTTTTCTGTGAATTTTTTCTTTCAGCCGATTTTAACCGACTATGCAAATTAGGCATCTTTTGATGAAAGATCACATTTAAATCTTCTCCTCTAAAACCACTGAACAAAATTAAACCAAATGTGGCTGGGATAGGCCTTGGGTAGTCCCATTTCAAAATTGTTTCCGACAGCTCCTCCCTCCATTCAAGATGACTGCTGCTACTAAGAAAGGAAATTTCTTCAATTGTCCATTACTACTTTAGTTTAAGTCAGAATGACCTCAAATGTTTACTGCAGCTACATAGCAAGGAGTAGTTTAACATATACTCCCGATTTTTCTTTGAAATTTTTCTTTCAACCGATTTATACAGATTATACAAATTAGACATATTTTGATAAAAGATCACATTTAAATCTTCTCCTCTGAAACTGCTGAACTAAATTAAAGCAAATTTGGCTGAGATGGTCCTTGGGCGGTCCTCTTTCTATATTGTGTCCGACAGCCCCGCCCTCCATTCAAAATGGCTGCTGTTACTAAAAATAGGACTTTTTTAGTTATCAATTTCTGCTTTATTACAAACAAAATGAACTGAAATTTTAACTGCAGCTACATGGCAATTAGTAGTTTAGCATACATTATGGGTTTTTCTGTTAGATTTTTTTCAGCCAGTTTATTCCGTTTCGGAATATTATGACAAAAAAAAATCACATCAAAATCTGTTGCTCAGAAATTTTAGTTGAAATGATCTTTTGGTGGCCCACTTTCAAAATTATGTGTAGCACCCCCATTTTCTATCAACTTTAGATGTCAAATTAAAAACCAGGTGAGCGATTATAGGCTACTGGGAGCCTCTAGTTTACATGTAATAACACTTTTACTTCATATTAGAAAATGTTCATGAGAACAGTGCCGGATTTACCATTGTGCTGAGGTGTGCTTAAGCACAGGGTCTCGTTGGTCAGGGAGCCTCCATCTTCCTGCCAAAAAAAAGTTTTACGATGGATTTTTGCTTATGTGGTGCATAAATGGTCTATATAATTTAGTTGTTGAATACAAGTTTATTTTCATTAAATTAGCTTTACTTCAAGTAAAGCATATACATTTACTATTTCTATAATACAATTCCTAAGCTTATTTATTTGTTAAAAAAAATTAAATAAGCTTTTCAATCAAATGGTTATGGGGGTCCACCAAGATAAATTAAGAGTAAAAGTGGTCCATCGGGAAAAAAGGTCGAGAACCACTGCGTTAAATGATGCTTAGATTTAATTAAATAATGTTTACTGTAATGACTGCCCTGCCTGTTCTCTTTTTATCAAGTTTGACTATTTCATCATGTGAGCTGTGTAAGACAGTGTTGGGCGGGTTGAGACTTTGGGTAATACAGGACATATGAGAGAGGGGTTCAGCCGAAACATCGGTTCAGGGCCCTTAAATCTCTTGTTGTTGTTGTTTTTTGTATTTTCAAAAGGGAATAGGTTAGCACACAAATATTTCACTGACCTTAATTATAAAGATTTCGTAGTAGAAATGCAACATTTACCATTAGTACATAAGGCAAAGTTTGGAAAAGCAGAACTGAAACTTTTAGAGTTGCTAAATATTTTAACAGACTACAAATTTTGTGAGATATTTTTTAATGTTTGTGTTAGTTTGAAAATATTGTTGACAATTCCAGCTACAGTAGCATCAGCCAAAAAATCGCTTAGCACACTCAAACTTATCAAAAACTGTTTGTCTACTATATCTCCAACCCGACTTGTTGACTTAGCCGGCGAAAGACATTTCAGAATATTTCCTTCAATATATTCAAGGCTTCCAGTTCAAATTCCACATGGACAATAGCAGGATTAAGCTGTCATCCATTATCAAAGCATAGTGTAGCAGTAGTTGATATGCAGTGACGATAAACGTTTTTCGATTTTCAAGACAACGGAACCTAGTGACCATTTTGGACCGTTAACTTTATGTTCATCTTGACTAAATGATAACCATTAGTTGACTAAAACAAACTCGTATAATACTTTACATGTGAGTACGGGTAGATGTTGTGAGCGTCGCTCAATTGTCCACATAGATGTTTGGCTCAATTGAAATTGTGTCGCTCAGATGTCCACTAATGTTGTCGCTCAAGTGCCCACAGTGTAAATTTATTTTTTCGCTCAAATATCCATCGCCCGACTTGGCAAGACTGCGTATTGAATCAAGCGTTGCCAGAGAAATTAATTTTGGTATTATTAGAAATTTTGCAGATAAAAACGCCAGAAAAACTCATTTCAGTAAAAAAAAGGAGCTCTCTATATATATATATATACGTCTGAAAATTAAACCAAACAGTGTTAGAATTAGATTTTAGAGCTGTCAAATTTTGTTCTTCCCTCGACAGGATTTGAACCCACACCATTGTTACACTGCAGCACCATTCGCTTAGCCTTACGTCCAGCGCCCTAGACCACTCGACTACATCCACTCCCTAAAAAAGGAGCTTCAATAGTCGTAGTGTTACCTTGTCTCGTAAGGCAAATCTAGGGATAGACGTAAGACATGTGTATAAGCGTGTGTAGATGGTACATATATGCTTAATATTATAATTTGACAGCAATCTAACTCAGCAATTTTTAATATATTGGATAGGATAATGAAGAATTCATTATACAGTCACAGGAAATAAAGTATATTATACAAACGTCTAGAAGCAAGTGACAACCATGCAATATATTTGTCCCACTGGATCTCAAAGTTACTTTAAAGGATACTAGGTTAATACTAAATATTATATACGTCTGAAAATTAAACCAAACAATGTTAGAATTAGATTTTAGAGCTGTGAAATTTTTGTTCTTCGCTTGATGGGATTTGAACCAACACCATTGTTACACTGCAGCACCATTCGCTTAGCCTTACGTACAGCGCCCTAGACCACTCGACTACATCCACTCCCTATGAAAAGGAGCTTCAATAGTCGTAGTGTTACCTTATATATATATAGTTCAGGTAAATATTAAAATATTAAAGAACATAATTATTAAGATTTATTTTACTTTGAAAGAACTTAATGGTGAATGTGACCTTAGATACTGCTTTGTCTTTTGTTCTCATCCTACCAAGCTATTTTACATACAAATGTTACCCCTGTGGGACCACTTTTAGGATTCCGTAAGGTTTTCTCCAGATCTCGGTTAGGGTTATAAAAACATATTTGATATATTATTTTGATAGCAGTAGACCAGATTTTATCGACTATAAAACAACTTAAACAAATAATGCCTTGCAGCAATAACATATTATGTTTGTCACTGCTTTGCATGAAGTATATGTTATCTGGACATTCTACTGCACTGGAAATTATGCATTTTTGAAAGTTTACCAGTGGTTTTATTGGACCTCAAATCTTCAATTTTGAGAGAAATCTCAACCTGTCACGGGAGCCCCAAAGCATTCTTGTTCCGCCTTGCAAAATTTCTTTTGGAGGCCCTGGTAATATATACTAGCTTCGAGTTTGTTGCAGACACAGTGTACATGTCTGACCTAAGATAGCGTAATATTTTAACTATTCCTAAATTTCCTGCGCATGTATGCCCGACTGCCTGTGTAGGCCTACCGGGTCAACCTCCTTCAAGGCCCAAGTAAGGGGCCTCATAACTTAACTAGCACAGGGCCTCATTGGTCCTAAATCCGACACTGCATGAGAGCCATGAGCTGGTATATAATTCATTCACAGAGAATTAATATTTTGTCAGAATAATGGAATAAAAACTTGTCAGAATTGTAATTTATTTTATTTTAAATATTTACACATAAACTGTCAGAGTTATCTTTCTTGATCCATTATTTATTGGTTTTAGTATTGTTATTACAGTCAGGGTCTTTATTTGGAAGTATTTCAATATACAACGTCGTGGTATCTATTATTCCACTGAGAATTTGACCCTACGACATATTTATTGGTGAAGTTTAGCATTATGTGCATTTAAAAATATGAATACAAATAAGTACGTATACGTCAAGGTTAAAATCATTAACCTTCGTGAACACATGGGTTCATTCCCGTTTTGTTTTGTGGGTCTGTATTGCTAATTTGTGTAGCTTTCTGTTTTGTGTTTTTTGCTTTGTTTGTCGTCGTACTGTGTGACTATTGTGTACCCAATGTTGCCAGCGTCTCTGGATTGACGATTATTGATTACCCCTTCGGTTTTCTCTAATGCTGTGCACTGATTTTCAGTACACCTATCCAGCATAATAGTTGTATGTAGAAAATTTGAATGTTTTAATCTCTTGCAACCCACAAGGCATTTAAGTAATGAAGAAGGGGACAGTTGTCCACTTGCATGATGAAATATTTGGAACATGAAGTATGTGGGACGCTCAGAAAAAAACACTTTTTAATGGTAGCTGACGGATGCATGGTGCGGCTTAAAGACCCAATCCACTTCTCCAGATGCCTACAAATGACTGGTGTGTCACTTGGTATTTATATATCAAAGCCTTTCTCCCCTATTACAACTAGTAGTTATGGTATTGTCATGAAAGTGCTGTCGGTTATATGTCAAAGCCTTTCTCCCCCATTGCAACTAGTAGTCACGATATAGTCATGAAAATGCTGTCAGCTATATGTCAAATTCTTTCTCCTCCACTACAACTAGTAGTCACGATATAGTCATGCAAATGCTGTCAGTATTATGTCAAAGCCGTTCTCCTCCATTACAACTAGTAGTCACGATATAGTCATGACAATGTTGTCAGTTATATGTCAAATTCTTTCTCCTCCACTACAACTAGTAGTCATGATATAGTCATGAAAATGCTGTCAGTTATATGTCAAATTCTTTCTCCTCCACTACAACTAGTAGTCATGATATAGTCATGAAAATGCTGTCAGCTATATGTCAAATCCTTTCTCCTCATGACAACTGGTAGTCACGATATAGACATGAAAATGCTGTCAGTTATATGTCAAATCCTTTCTCTCATTGCAACTAGGAGTCACGATATAGTCATGAAAATGCTATCAGTTATATGTCAAATCCTTTCTCCTCCACTACAACTAGTAGTCACGATATAGTCATGCAAATGCTGTCAGTTATATGTCAAATCCTTTCTCCCCATTACAACTAGTAGTCACGATATAGTCATGAAAATACTGTCAGCTATATGTCAAAGCCTTTCTCCTCCATTACAACTAGTAGACAGAGACCATAAACACACAAAAAAACTTAACAAGTGTTAGTTATTAGAATTGTGAAACTGTGATGAAGGATGACAAAAGGGTTCCCCTGTGTCAGTGTAGATCTCATGTCTTAATAATAACAATAAGGTTTCCCCTGTGTCAGTGTAGATCTCATGTCTTAATAATAGCAACTAGGTTTTTTCATACTTTGCTTTGATTTGAAGGGCCGTCGTGGCCGTGATCGTATGGTAGTTGGATTAACACGATACTGTGCAATATGTGCCTATCACCACTAATAGTTCGCGAGGTGTACTCGATATAACATTCTGTGATCAAGTTTGTCAGTGACTTGCGACCGGTCGGTGATTTTCTCTTGGTACTCCGGTTTCCTCCATCAATAAAACTGACAATCACGATATAACTGAAATATTTTTGAAAGTGGCGTGAATAACCATAAGCGATATTTTTTTTGTGACATGTGCAATGGCAATAATATTCATTTCCCCATAAAGGGTTAACCGTGGCTCACATTGTGTAGATGTCATGTCTTAATAATAACAAAAAGTATTTTTTCCTGCTTTGTTTTAATGACATTATCAATGGCTATAATATTTATTTCCCATTTGATGGCATGATTAAGAAATGGCAATAGTATTTAGAACTATTTAAATCATAGAAGTGTAGGAGTTAACCGAAAGTGGGGACAAGCTTAAGAAGTGGTGCAAAAAGTAGGGACACACGGTAGGAGTGGACCGGAAAGTGCGGGTAGGTTCTCAAATCTGCAATTTTACATCGAAACATACCCTTATGCTTCCTGCTGAACTGCACTGCTTTGCTTCCATGCTAATCAAATTGTCGTCCTTGTCGTTGTCTATAAACATTTACATTTTAATCGTCTTCCCTGAAACCAATTGGTCTCTTTAAGCCGAACTTGGTTTGAATGTTTATTGAATGGACATTGGTCCTCAACAAAGTTTACGTTTTCCCGACTGGAAATACACAATTAAAAAAAGAGGCAAAAAGGGGCCTACTAAGATGTTTTTTTTTATATATATAAATGGGTATGAATAATTTATTGTTTATCTGATTTTGATTAGGTTGTTATTCCCTGATACGATAGTATAGGGGCATATAGATTTAAAGTTGGTCCGTCCGTCAGTCCGTTCGTTAAATTTCTGATTGGTTGGTTGGTTGATTCGTTCGTACGTTCTGCTTCAGATTGTGAATGCAACCTCTGGGATAATTTCTGTAGGAGTTATGGGACTTTATTTGCATGCAATTTCAATATAGTTATTCTTTATGAACGCATTGTGACAGGATGGTCTTTGGACACAGTACATTATTGTATTTAATGAATTTCATAATCCCTTTCAGAAAGCATAAAAAGGGTCAAAAAGAGACATTTTAAAATTTGAGCTTTATTATTTTTCATCCAATGTGACAGGGATGATTTGCGAAATATTTATCTTTATGACCTAATAGTGGACCTTTACAAATATTTAATTATTCTATTTTAGAAAGAGGTCTAGAAGGATATCTAAATTCGAAATTTCGCCTATTTGGAAGGGATATATATATTTTGTTATCTGATTTTGATGTATTTTCATTCTTTCAGTTAATAGCTATGTGAGCTTCAGGTTCTTTGTTGAGGAATTTCCTCAATCTTTAGCGGCTTCAGAGATAACATTCACCGAAAGGGGCCAACAAGTGCCAATTTAGATTTTGTAACTTATTCTCTATTTTACACCCATTTCTAATACACTTATGCTAAAAAATATAATAATAGATATTCAATTTGGAAAGGAGTCAGAAAGTAGTTCAAAGACAAAAAAAATCGAATTTTGCATAAATGTATATAGACTTTTAACAAGGGCTCTATCAGATATTGTTGCTTATGCTTGATTGCAGTACAACTGGTGCAAACGGAAACCCCTGTCGACTAGCTGCGGTCGTAGCATGTTGTGTCCGACATGTCTCTTTGCTTCAAACATATTTAACCTACATCTATCATACCTCTTTCGGTTTCCAATATATATAAAATCAAAGAGAGTCCACAGGGAACAATAATTAAAATGGTAACATTTTGTTAATTCTAATTCTTAGTTTTATTCAGTTTTTTAATTGAATTTCTTAGATCAAGAAGTGTTTGAAGATACCAATGTGGCATTCGGAATTCGTAAATCGAAGAAGAACAGACAACACTATATAGAAAAGAAAAACGAACCCCACTAAATACCGGTGTGTACCCAGGTACGCCGTATGCGTAGCAGCAGTCCTAGTTCCACTAATGACACCTGTCTGAAATTTTCCAACAGATATGATGGAGCATTTACAGTTTCAGAGATATGATCGGACTAAAGGAAACAACAATTGTTAAGTTCAATTTTAATGAGTTAAAGTAGACCTTACATGAAAACGAAACACTTTTTTCTTTGTCAAATCTAGACTACATTGCACACAAAATCTAATTTAACAAATCAGGTGATCAACACAGGCTCATGTTAGCCTTTCGTTTAATTATGGAAGACAAAATTGGCTATGATTCTACGATTTTTTTAATGGATTTGGGAAGTTTTCTGACGGTGTAATTTTGTTCTACCTTTTTCCCATATGTATGTACTGTGTACTATGACATAGCACTAAAAAGAGAGTGTTAATTGGAAGTTCAATCTGATTTTAATTTATTTATTTTAATGGTGTACAAAAAACAAAGTGACTAAAGACAATTAATAAATGTTATTTTCCATTTTATTACAGGATATCAACATCATGTCAAGTTCTCCATCTTTCTGTGGAATTTGCGAAAACCGCCACATTTCTAAGCCATCGGAAGCTTGGTGTCGAGAATGTGAGGAAGGTCTTTGTACAGAATGCATTGAATACCACAGTTCATGGAAGCTATCACGATGTCATACCACGATACCGATAGCAGAATACCAGAAGTTGCCGTCGTACGTGTTGGAAATTAAAGAACATTGCAACGAACACCACGAAAAGTTCAATTTATATTGTAAAGAACATGAGCGTCCGTGTTGTGGCATTTGTAACGTAGAAAATCATAAAGACTGTAAGGAGGTAACTGTTCTTGGAAATATAACAAAGAACGTGAAAACATCAACTATGTTCAATGAGACCGAACATTTGATTAAAGAAATGTTTGAAAATATTGGTAAAATTAGACAAAATAGAGAGACCAACTCTAGCTCTGTTAAAGAACAGAAACGAATAATTCAGAATGAAATACATGAACTGAGGACAAAAGTCAACAATCATCTTGACAAGTTACAAGAAAATCTGATGAAGGAATTGATTGAACTGGAAAAACAAGTAACAGAAGAAACACGTGAGCTACTGGTATATTTAGACGAGAAACAGAAAAAGCTGATCGAATACCAGACAAATATAGTCAACATAAAAAAGTATGCGTCAGAGCTACAAACATTCATAGCCGTAAAGCAAATAGAGAAAGACGTACAAACCCACGAAACGTGTTTGCAGTCATTAGTCAACAGCGATAGTCTAAATCAAACCAAACTAACATACAAGTTAGACACCGGTCTGAAGAATATTACCACCAGCATTCAAACGTTTGCCAAAGTAGTTGTTGAATCAAAGCCTTGTGAGATGGTTTTTGTCCGAAGAAAAGATAAACAAGCCCAGATGATGGTAGCTGAACTATCACCACCCATGTCAGTTGAAAGTATACAGCTCAATCTGAAACAAAAGATAAACATCAAGGAGACTGATATCAGCGGGTGTTCTTTACTTCCAGATGGTAGAATGGTATTTTCCTGTTACGGTTCTAGTACTGTAAGAGTCATCAACAAAGAAAGAATAGAATCAATCCAGATAGGTAAAGATAAAACAGGCTCCTGTTCTTATGATACAGTTTATATTAAAGATACCAATAGCGTTGCTGTATCATCTGGATTTAGAGGTAACAGATGCATAGATATAATTGATCTAGAAAGTAAGAAAGTCATGACAACTATTTCCATGGATACGCACATTCTTGGTATGGCAGTTAGAGGTAGAACAATATATTACTGTACAGGGTATAAAGGACTAAAGATGTTAAATCTGAGTGATAGATCTGTTAGTAATATCAGCAGTAGTATGACTTGCCCTTTGTACGTAGCTACATCTGGAGACAAACTTTACTACACACACACTAACACTAACACCGTGACATGTTGTGATTTACATGGTACAACACAATGGGAATTCAAAGATACCCGTGTTCTACAGGGTTCAAATGGTATCTCTGTAGACAATGATGGGAACGTATATATCGTCGCTTATAAATCAAACAACGTCCTGGTTATTTCTTCTGATGGACAACGTCATATACAACTATTGTCTTCCAAGGATGGTCTAATAAACCCATGTGTACTTGAGTATGACAAATCTACCAATAGGTTATTAGTTGTAAATAAGAGCAGTACGGCTTTTCTGTTTGATGTTACAAGAGGATAGTAGGAGAAAAGCAGAACAATATACACCATTAAATAGACTGATTTTTATTTTAAAGAAATAACTTTGACTTATTAATATTACCCCTTCACTCTGACTAGTAAGTCTACTACATATAATTCATATAATTCATTATTATAAACATCAAAGATTTCAATATCAATTTTAAAATACGCCAGATTTACATTTTCTTCCCGTCGAGTAATTACAAATAATATAGATAAAATACGAACACCTACCAAACAAATCAGAGTGAACCTAAAATTAAAATTTTAAATTTAAACCGCGGAATTCGTAGGGGACATCACAACAAGTAACTAAAAATATCAAGAAAAGTTTGAAGATACCAAGAGGTTAATCAGAATCCGTATATCAAAGAAGAGCAGACAACACAATAGCCAAAATATGTAATTGGTCACTATGACAAACTGACAAGCAAAAATTCACTAAGAAAACGGGGCGATCTCAAGTGCTCCGGAAGGGTAGATAGTTCCCACTCAACTTCGTGTTACTCCCGCTGCAAACCCGACAAAGCTGTAATATGTAGAGGGTTATATGTTTTAAACTTCTCATCATAGAGGATTATGGGGATGGGGGATTTACACTATCATTAATGATACTTTTCCTATTTCGTAATAGATCTATTTTATTGGTGGAGGAAACTGAAGTAATCTGTGAAAACAACCAACCTACTACAATAAATGTACAAATGTTATCACACAAATTCTTCTAGAGTAAAACTAGTTACGGGTGAAATGAAATGAATAACTTAAATTGCGAGTGGCACTGACTGCAATCAAGATTATTAGCCATTACAGTTACGAAGATCGCAACCGTTCACACCTTGTGGAATCAATGTTAAAGAAAATGGAAGGGATAATCAAGAATTGGCAATACAGAAATACTGGCATCTTTGAGCACACAAAGCCACAAGACGAAGACAAGCATAACAAAACACTAATGAATAAATAATTAGCAACACACACCCCAACAACCGGGGATGAACCATGCAGGTGCTCGCTAAGAGTAAACAGCTCCTGTCTTTTATAGATAAGACACTAGCCATGCAACTCATCGTCAAGACGTGTTGTATATCACTACTCACAAATAAACACAAATAGCATACATACGATATGAGCCCTCCTACAAAGAACGAACCAAAAATCGTTTTATGCTGAAAACGTAGCGGGTATCACAACACTGAAGCAAAAACGTAAACACACATGATACGGCATAATGTTGGACACCAGTATACACAAGCAAACATCACAATAAGACAAGAACTGTACTACAAACAACAGATAGAGACCAACAACACAGTCTCTTACGGAAAGTGTAGCGAACATCACAACACGGACTAAGAACGTAAAGGCAATAATATAACAAAATGTACAATACAAATCACACTACATAAAATCGGGCACGAACACGAGAGACACTAATAACATTAGGTACTAGAAGTCGTAATTCGATGCACACACACGTGGTGGTCATGCTGGAATATTGCTAGTAATGACAGAGAGGTTGCCAATAGGAAAAGTGAAGTCGTCACGTGTGTCATTATATTTTTTATCTTCATCCGTTTTCTATTTCATTGTGAAGGTCAACGTAAGGAGAATAAGGTACATGTAGCTAGTCAAAAATCAATTCAGTTAGGCATACCTGCAACTCCACGAACCCATAAATATTGCATCATTTGGAAGAAAGCAGCTACTAACAGGAATCACTTGATAATAGTTCCAGAAAGAAGACGATGATTATACCAGACTTTTGGGTGTTTCTTAAGTACACTTCACCGTTTCAGCTGATAGCATGAACCTTATATGCAATTCTTCATCTAGATATGTCGGGACATGTTTAGCAGTATTTTTAATGAAACTAAAAACTGGATTGCCGAACAAAGTGTTATCAGTTTTGTTTCGACTTAAAAGACATCACGCTCAACGTATCATTCAGTGCTAGGAATTCCCTTGTTACAGAGTTGGTTCCAATACATTTAGATTTTGAACATATTTCACATGAAGAATTTTGCCAAAACCACACTACAACATTTGCTAAAACATTGTTCACAAATGACAATTCACAGGCCGTAGTTGTGCTCGATGGTACATGTATATATTCAGGAAAGCTCGAATTACAAGTTCCAAAGGAGATCATATAGCATATATAAACATAGAAATCTAGTTAAACCAATGGTCATTGTTGCTTCAGATGGTTATATATATTAACCGGGGTTGAAATTTTCTTTCACACCTTACTAACCCCACGCTATTTGAAGATGATTATTTGCTAGCGCGACAGATTCAAGTTCTAGCCCAACCCTGAAGAAAACTTCCGTGTTCACCCTGGCAAATTCAAAGATTAACAGTTGTTCTGAGAAGCGTGTTAAAATGTTCATTAGCGTTTGCCCTTTTGCATTTTTTTTTATTACAGTTGTTTTGCGATCATCGTCAGGTCCATCCGGTTTCCGTTTGCTACTTGTTGACTTGAAAAATTGTGTAACTGTTACCTTACGGAAAAATAGAGTAGAGGGGCTGTAGGAGATCGAAGTATCGTAAACCAGACTGGGTTTATCACAATTTAGCCCAATTTATTAATATTGATATCCCTTGGCCGAGATGAATTGTTCCAAAAATAAAAACATCTGACCATAGCAGGAAACAATTTTGATTGGTTATTGTTATAATGATAACTATATTTATCATGGGGAATATCGATTTACGTAGGAATGTGATCATTTCATCAATTGATTTTATATGCATTAGCTATAGTCTATCGGGTTTTTCTTGTGACGAAACTTGGTAGTCCTGCATTTAAAAATGGTAGCCCCGGGCATCGTACCAATGTTATTTTCAACCTCTGATTAAGTGTTTTGGGACCTTATTTCTCTGACTACCATAATAATGACGCAGCAGTAACTAAACATCTCTTCAAAGATAACTTGGAAAATTTAAATCAATAGTTTCAGGCAAATGATATGTGCATAGTTGACAGAGGGTTTTGGGATGCTGTTTAATATCTAGATTTTACTTGATTTTTGGGGTTTTAACGCCACTTTCAGCAGTATTTCAGCTATATCATGGAGACCAGTTTTAGTGGTGGAGGAAGCCGGAGAGAACCACCGACCCTTGGCAAGCAACTGGTAAACTTTATCACGTTGCGGCTGCGAGTCGAGTGCACCCTGTTTTGTAATTTACAAAGCTGGGTGCGAACCCACGCCATATTGGTGATAGGCTTGTATGGGCTGTTAAATCCAACGACCTAACTCATTGAGCCACCCGGGCCCCCGTTTAATATCTAGAAGATCAGGGATATAATGTCAAAAGCCATTGTATTTAGGCAAACAACAGCATACTACCGAGGAGGTAAACACATCTAGATTGATTACAAAGGTCAGATGGGTTGTTGAGAGTGCTAATGGACGTATCAAGCAGTGGAGATTTCTAGATAAAGTTGTTCCCAATAAATTGGATAAATACATAGGTGATTTTGTCAGAACTGTTTGCGCAATGTTAAATTGTTTTAGACCACGGACTTTATCTATAGACACAGCATCAAATGAGATAGCAAATGAAATACTTCGAAAAGCAAATATGGACAATGAATTGAAAATGTATTTGGAACAAAACAATTTGATCAAAGAGAAGCAACTACAACCCAATTGAAAGCACAGATCTCATTCTGACTGATTTTCCAGAACTAAGTCTAGATGAAATAAGGGAAATTACAATGGGTGTATATCAAATGAACATTTAACCGAAGACGAACTGTTTGAACTTTTATTGCTTAAAGAGGCAATAGGCATCATACAAGTAAAAATCAAATCACGACATTCAAAAAACATAACACATTCTATGGATTCAATATGTAAAAGTTCTAGTCAGACCTAGTATAGGCTAGTACTGCACACGTAAAATAGGAGGCCGTGTGGTCGGTGTTGTGCTGACATAGCTAGTGTGCTATGGTTCTTGGGTTACGATAGACATCAAAACAAAACAATTCCATCTAATATTAGAAATCACCAATTGCTTGATGCTCTTGACATGCCGTCTGATTCAGACTTTGATTCTGATGAAGAATTTACTGAAGAGTGGACTTGTGTTGTAGTGATCAAATAATTGACCCTTCTTATTCCATTGCACATGGTTCTTCTTCCTTAGATAACATTGTGCTATTATTTCTATTAGGTTGTTATTAGCTCACCTGGTCCAAAGGGTCATGTGAGCTATTGCCATCACTTGGCGTGCGTCGTCGTCGTCGTCGTACGTCGTAAACTTTTTCAAAGATCTCCTTTCAAACTACTAGACCAATTAGAACCAAACTTGGTCTGAAACATTACTAGGGTGTCTAGTTTCAAAGTTGTGTCCGGTGATGCCGTGCACCAATCAACATGGCCGCTGTTACTAAAAATAGAACATATGGTAACATTGCAGGTTTTTGGGTAATAAGAAAATGTTGGGAGTTATTGCCCTTTTTCCACCAAATTTTCAAAATGTTAATACTTTTCATCCTTTATTTCAAAAACTATAAGAGATATATGTTAAGTTTAAACAGCATGTCAAGATCTACCCTGCAATTTTGAAGTAAAATATGATTACCCTTCTTGTAGTTATTGCCCTTTTTTTAATCAAATATTTAAAATGTTCATACTTTTCGTCTTATATATATTAAAGACTATAAGAGATAAAGGTTGATTGCAAAAAATGTGCAGCATGTGAAGATCTACATACCCTGCAATTTGTAAGTAAATCCCATTACCCATTTTGGAGTTATTGCCCTTTTTGTGAAGTAGCAAAATCAAAATTTTGAGAATCATTGACATTTATGTTTTTTACAGCAATGTTGATAACTTACATTAAAGGGGGAATCCCTGTCCACATTTTTGGAGAGGGGGTCCGCAATGACGAGGGCTACATTTGTTATTTTTTGACCGAAGTTATCAAGTTTTATTGACTGATGTTGTTATTATACCCAGGTGAGCTATGCAGGCTCCTGGCAGCCTCTAGTTGACCGTCTTTATTGTTAAAGAGGTATTACACTGATGTATATGATGTAGTTATTAGTGTGAGTTTTTTTAATTATTTGTATCAATATATATGATACTCTTCAAGGTAGAGTCAAATCAAATTAATATCTGAAAGAAAAATATTATTCGCTGCTTCTCAGTTAAGCACATAATATTAGCAAAGGGAAAGACCGAACCAGCACAACGTGTCTGTGTTTGCTGGATTTTTTTACTGACAAAAAAATCAATAAGGATGTAATTTTGATTAGAGTGATCTACATAAATAAAAAAATATAACTACCTGGACTGGGTTGCACAAACCTTATTTAAATTTAAGTGTCAATTAAAACTTAATTGACACTTAAAATTATTTGAAATGGTCATGAAATTAATTTACATTTAAGGTTTAATTGACACTTAAAGTTAATTGACGTTTGTACAACCCAGTCTAGTTTTTATGTAAAAAAAATCAGTATAAAAAACTCCTAACATTTACATAGTAATATTATATGAAAACAATATTTATTCAAAGATAGAAAAATATATTACCGGTACCAGGTTTTTGTGCTAATAAAAAATTGAAAAACAATACATACAACATGTACCAAACTATATCCTCCTGTTTGTTCCCCATTTACGGGTTTGTGCATTACATCAACATTCCAGGATTTGTGTTCAGATAAAATTCAGTCATAGGCGTAAAGAAACAATGTGCATAGATACAAATTGTGGAAAAAAAATATCAGATATTTTTATGTTAACAACACCCCACTCCCCCCTTAAAAAAATCTCATCTTTTTGCACCTCGTGTACGGGCATTTGCATTATAGTAACCTTCCAGTACCGGCATGTGTTTTGAAATAAAATTTGCTTATATGGAAACCATATTTAAAGTTAAAGATTAAAAAAAAGATAAATACCAGGTGTTTGGTGTTTGATAAAAGAATAAGATTCTTAGAAAACAACATTTACCAAACTATATCCCCCCCCCCCCCCCCCCTTACTATGCTTAAGTACATTAACATACCTTTACATGAGTCTTGTAGTGACGTTCAAACTACCAGATATGCATGCTGTATAATGTCTGCATTTGGCTTTAAAATTTTCATGTGTGTCTCTTTTGGCAATTCATATTGACTTAGTACCGGTAGTCTCCATGTTAACAGTGTGAAGTCTTTCCCAACAATGAAAGACTAAAAGTTGTATGCAAGTAGAAGATAAAACAGTTCAGTTTTGTGTTTGAGAAAGTTGACCCAAAAAATGCCCTAGAGATGTTGCAGTAACATTAGTAGTCTTATGGTATTTATTATATATGTATATAAGGGCAGATCATTCCTTTATATGACAATTATTAGGTTGTGTATTGATCTTTGATCATTCAGATCAAATTTAATACAATGAATGCAATGTCCTAGATACAATTTGTACTGAATCTGTATTCTGAGAATCATTTGAAACATTGATTTGAAGAAAAAAAAACTCAAAACTCAAAACTCAAAGAAAAAATATCAAATGTAATTGAAAAGTAATTGACATGATTACAGCAACATTTCAAAAGTTATCATTGCAACTCCAATTAACTTGTAATTGAAAAATTTACCATTACAAATTACATAGTATGACTTTGGGAAAATATTATCATTACAATGTATTACCATTACCCCAGGTCTGGGGGCGTAGATTAGTTTCTAAAAGCATTTGATCTTATTAGAAGGAAATATCATGTAATGCATTAAGTTAGTAATGCAATGTAGGCCCACTTTAATAGAGGAGGTACTTGATGTCACACAACAACCAATCTTTCTTTTTACAGGACTGCTGGCAAATAACACCCAAATTTGTATTCATATTGTTCCTCAGACCATAATATTAATTTATACAATATCATGTGTTTGTTTGTTTTCATTTTTCTTTGTTGACAATCATGTCCTTATAAGTTATATTATAGGTATAACAGTATGGCGGATGGAAAGAATGCTCAAAGCAGTTTTCCAAAATAGTCAATAATTTCTCATTTTCACTGGATTGAGTTTTGTGTCAGAGTATAATATTTAATATATCTGCACTGATCTCAGTTCATTGTTATGCATTTTATCATCACCGTGATTTTATATGGATTGTAATATAGCACAAATGGACAGGTGGACATAAAGGTGAGATGCATATAACATTGTATACACACAATCAACCATCATTATCATCATGATTTATTGGGAGCGTAGATATAATCCGACAGCCCGTTAGTCTGATAGACCGACAGCCCAATAGTCCGACACAGATGTGTTTGTTTTTCACTTTAATCGTTCAAGTAAGAACAGCAACAAAGCAAAAAATCGCGGGAATACACCAGAAAGATATTATAAAGCTTTAGATTGACCAATTTTCTTGAATATCTGTTTGAATTTATACTTGTATGAGGGAATCTACATTCACTTTAATGAGGAAATAGTAAAAAAAAAAGAATTCAATGATAAAAGTGACGACCATACGATTTTCGAGGGGGATTATTTTTAGATCAAATTTGATCTTTCCGTCTTCTTTGCTGTTAATTTTTTTTTGACAGAGTCGATGTATGTAGCAGTAGGAAAAATAATCCGATACAAACATCCTACAAATTAAATGGACACACTCTGAAAACTGTGGAAAGCGCTAAATACCTAGGCTGCACATTTACATCAGATCTCTGATGGAACGACTTTGTCAACAACATCTGCAATAAAGCAAATAGAACTATAGGATTTCGAAAGCGCAACCTGAACATAGGTTCTACCACAGTAAAGCAAAGCGCATACAAAGCATTGGTTCGTCCATTAGTAGAATACGCCAGCCCAGTTTGGGATCCTTACCATCAGACAGAGATCGATCGAATCGAAATGGTCCAAAGAAGAGCAGCAAGATATGTAACCAACAGCCACAACAATAGATCAAGTGTAAACCAAATGTTAAAACACCTTGAATGGAAATCCTTGGGGCAAAGAAGAAAAGATGCAAGGCTAACAATGATGTACAAGATCACCAATGATAAGATAGCTATTCTGAAGGAAGGACGTCTAATGCCACCCAAACGACTATCGAGAAATATGCACGACAATAGCTTCCAGATACCATCAGCAACCAGCAACTATAGGAAGTATTCGTTCTTCCCACGTACGATCAGGAACTGGAACGCCATCCCTCCTGGGGTAGTAACAACACCGTCAGTCGAGGCCTCCAAAGCCTCACTGACAAAGCTGAATTAAATTCTTACATTTTGTGGGGGGAGGGGTGGGGTTCGTATGCGAACCTAGGTCATGGCATTATAATCAGCTAGATCATTGTGGCCATTACCAGGCAGAAGCAAAAGAAGCAGGCAATTTGTTCCTGACTGAAAAGACTGTCTTAGCTAGATGAGCCGATCCACGACCGGAACAATGGACAAAGGCTACGTATTCCGGATCTACGCAATATATTTGGACCTTTTTGCTTTGAATTCTCTAAAGTAAATGTCTTGAAAATTTATTTGACGAAAATATTTTTTAATATATGCTGCAGTAAACCACATAAAAATCTTTCAACACCAGTTTGACGACGGGTTTTGCTTTCATAGTTCACAAAACTTGCAAAGTAGTAAAGTGAAAATCATGTTTTATTTTATTACGTAGCACTTTGGTCCTGTGATACGGTTCGCAAATTAATAAGCCAAACTACACAAAAAGTAAACAAACATTGACACGGTAGAAAGGGGTGAGAAAAAGAGTCAAACACCGCGAAAGGTGCAAGATAGTAAAATATGTGACACCCTCGGATAAGATTTAAATCGTATCCGACTCGGACAAGCCTCGTTCGATACGATTTAAATCTTGCCCTCGGGTGTCACAATTAATACTATCTTGCACCTCTCCCGGTGTTAGACCCTATATGTCCAGCTTTTCCTTATAAAACAAGCCTGCATTACCTCGTTTAATAAAGTCATAAAGATAACTTCGGTATGTTACATTTATTAACATTTACTTAAGTTATAAATAAAACGTTGACATTCATGTACTGATGTAGCATGCATTACGGTATTGTATACTGTAGCATAGATTAAGATAGGGGTTATCAACGTATTAGTTTCCATGGGAGATTATAGATGTCAGTGGTAAAGTATTTGTTGAATGACGCTGCTTACTGCGAGTAGCTACCCTGACTTGTTATATGGTTCTAACCACAGGGGCTAGGTGTGTCCGAAAAAAAAAACGTTTGTAGTATATAGTATTTTGTTTTCGGACGCACCTAGCACCTGTGGTTCTTACACATTGAGATTCACTCTTTTCTGTTTTTGGTCTTGGCCAGTCTTGGACGGTAACATCAGGGTTTTCAATAACTTTTTACTGAGCAGGTGAATTGTTATTTTGAACAGGAGAAAGTAATTGAGCGCCGAACGGGCGATTATGGGTGGGGGGTCTGGAGGGATTTGCCCCTCGGAAAATTTTAAAATTCTAGATTCAAAGTCCTTTCTTCTGGTGAATTCTGAGAGTATTTATTAGGCTGCATGAAGGAGATTTGTTGTGACATGCTCTCCTATTTTATATTAATCATAATAAATAGCTGTCAGCAAGTATAAATGTGATTCATTCATTTACAACAGACTTGCAATGCCACCGTAAAGTAAACAAGAAATGTGTGCATTACAAAATACCCCGTCTATATAAATTATCAAACGGTATAATGGTAATTCAGTCAAACAACTAATTATACAAACGCTACAAATGTTATAAGCATATGCAACACTTTTTCATGAGCCTGGACATATTGTCAACTCCATATACATATTCTTTTTTATGACTATTTGAAACCAGCTTGAACTGATATACTATTTCTATTTGTCATCACTAATATGATTTAAGGTAATTATACTTACTAAACTTGCTAATTGTCTATAGAGTAACATTCTTAGATTGATTGATTGATTGATTGATTGATTGATTGATTGATTGATTGATTGATTGATTGATTGATTGATTGATTGATTGATTGATTGATTGATTGATAAAAATGATAAACTAATAAAACATATTAAATGATATTAAAATATTAAAGGTTAAATGAGATAATATTTAAAACTATTAAATATGAATTTGATATGATCATAATATTATTGTTACCATTAAAATATTGAAAGGTGAGTTATGACACAATTTTAGTTGTAATCTGTGCATCGTATAATTGTGTATGTTCTGAGCACAATATATATGAACGTAATTTTACATTCAGGTTGCCATGATGAACAACATCCTGTATTTTGAATCCAAGACCATTGAACCTCAGTGTGAGGTAAGGATAGTTTTTTTTTATAGTTTTGCTTATTAATGCTAATTTTACTTTCCTACTTATTATTTTATTTATTATAATGTTGAGTTTATGCTTATTTTTGCATAGTTTATGCTTACTTTTGTTATTATTTTGCTTAGTTCATGTGATGCTATTTTTAGCTCACCTGGCCAAAGGCCAAATGAGCTTTTGCCATCACTTGGCGTCCGTCGTCGTCCGTCCGTCCGTCTTACGTCGTAAACTTGCACATTTAAATCTTTTCTGTGAAACCGCTAAACCAAATTAAACCTAACCTGGCAGGGATGGTCCCTGGGTGGGTCCCGTTCAAAATTGTGTCCGACAGCTGCGTCCACCATTCAGGATGGTTGCTGTTACAAAAAATAGAAATTTCTTCAATTGTCCATTGCTGCTTTAGTTTAAGTCAAAATGAGCTCAAATTTCTACTGCAGCTACATAGTAAGGAGTAGTTTAACATATGTTCCGGGTTGTTCTGTGAATTATTTCTTTCAGCCGATTTTAACCGATTATGCAAATTAGGCACATTTTGATAAAAGATCACATTTAAATCTTCTCCTCTGAAACCACCGAACAAAATTAAACCAAATTTGGCTGGGATAGTCCTTGGGTAGTCCCATTTCAAAATTGTTTCCGACAGCTCCTCCCTCCATTGAAAATGACTGCTGCTACTAAGAAAGGAAATTTCTTCGATTGTCCATTACTACTTTAGTTTAGGTCAGAATGAGCTCAAATCTTCTCCTCTGAAACTGCTGAACTAAATTAAAGCAAATTTGGTTGAGATGGTCCTTGGACGGTCCTCTTTTTATATTGTGTCCGACAGCCCCGCCCTCCATTCAAAATGGCTGCTGTTACTGAAAATAGGACTTTTTTAGTTATCAATTTCTGCTTTATTACAACCAAAATGAACTGAAATTTTAACTGCAGCTACATGGCAATTAGTAGTTTACCATGCATTATGGGTTTTTCTGTTAGATTTATTTTCAGCCAGTTTATTCCGTTTCGGAATATTATGACAAAAAAAAATCACATCAAAATCTGTTGCTCAGAAATTTTAGTTGAAATGATCTTTTGGTGGCCCATTTTCAAAATTATGTGTAACACCCCCATTTTCTATCAACTTTAGATGTCAAATTAAAAACCAGGTGAACGATTATAGGCTACTGGGAGCCTCTAATTTACATGTAATAACACTCTTACTTGATATTAGAAAATGTCCATGAGAACAGTGCCGGATTTACCATTGTGCTTAGGTGTGCTTGAGCACAGGATCTCGTTGGTCAGGGGGCCTCCATCTTCCTGCCAAAAAAAAGTTTTACGATGGATTTTTGCTTATGTGGTGCATAAATGGTCCATATAATTTAGTTGTTGAATACAAGTTTATTTTCATTAAATTAGCTTTACTTCAAATAAAGCATATACATTTACTATTTATATAATACAATTCCTAAACTTATTTATTTGTTAAAAAAAATAAAATAAGCTTTTCAATCAAATGGTTATGGGGGTCCACCAAGATAAATTAAGAGTAAAAGTGGTCCATCGGGAAAAAAGGTCGAGAACCACTGCGTTAAATGATGCTTAGATTTAATTAAATGATGTTTACTGTAATGACTGCCCTGCCTGTTCTCTTTTTATCAAGTTTGACTAGTTCATCATGTGAGCTGTGTAAGACAGTGTTGGGCGGGTTGAGACTTTGGGTAATACAGGACATATGAGAGAGGGGTTCAGCCGAAACATCGGTTCAGGGCCCTTAAATCTCTTGTTGTTGTTGTTTTTTGTATTTTCCAAAGGGAATAGGTTAGCACACAAATATTCCACTGACCTTAATTATAAAGATTTCGTAGTAGAAATGCAACATTTACCATTAGTATATAAGGCAAAGTTTGGAAAAGCAGAACTGAAACTTTTAGAGTTGCTAAATATTTTAACAGACTACAAACTTTGTGAGATATTTTTAAATGTTTGTGTTAGTTTGAAAATATTGTTGACAATTCCAGCTACAGTAGCATCAGCAGAAAAATCGCTAAGCAAACTCAAACTTATCAAAAACTGTTTGTCTACTATGTCTCCAACCCGACTTGTTGACTTAGCCGGCGAAAGACATTTCAGAATATTTCCTTCAATATATTCATGGCTTCCAGTTCAAATTCCACATGGACAATAGCAGGATTAAGCTGTCATCCATTATCAAAAGCATAGTGTAGCAGTAGTTGATATGCAGTGACGATAAACGTTTTTTGATTTTCAAGAAAACGGAACCTAGTGACCATTTTGGACCGTTGACTTTATGTTCATCTTGACTAAATGATAACCATTAGTTGACTAAAACAAACTCGTAAAATAGTTTACATGTGAGTACGGGTAGATGTTGTGAGCGTCGCTCAATTGTCCACATAGATGTTTGGCTCAATTGAAGTTGTGTCGCTCAAATGTCCACTAATGTTGTCGCTCAAGTGCCCACAGTGTGAATAAATTTGTTCGCTCAAATATCCTTCGCGTATTGAATCAAGCGTTGCCAGAGAAATTAATTTAGGTATTATTAGAAATTTTGCAGGTAAAAACGCCAGAAAAACTCATTTCAGTAAAAAAGAGGAGCTCTATATATATATATATATATACGTCTGAAAATTAAACCAAACAGTGTTAGAATTAGATCTTAGAGCTGTCAAATTTTTGTTCTTCCCTCGATGGGATTTGAACCCACACCATTGTTACACTGCAGCACCATTCGCTTAGCCTTACGTCCAGCGCCCTAGACCACTCGACTACATCCACTCCCTATTAAAAGGAGCTTCAATAGTCGTAGTGTTACCTTATATATATATAGTTCAGGTAAATATTAAAATATTAAAGAACATAATTATTAAGATTTATTTTACTTTGAAAGAACTTAATGGAGAATGTGACCTTAGATACTGTTTTATCTTTTGTCCTCATTCTACCAAGCTATTTTACATACAAATGTTACCCCCGTGGGACCACTTTTAGGATTATGTAAGGTTTTCTCCAGATCTCGGTTAGGGTTATGAAAACAAATTTGATATATTATTTTGATAGCAGTAGACCAGATTTTATCGACTATAAAACAACTTAAACAAATAACGCATTGCAGCATTAACATATTATGTTTGTCACTGCTTTGTATGAAGTATATGTTATCTGGACATTCTACTGCACTGGAAATTATGCATTTATGAAAGTTTACCAGTGGTTTTATTGGACCTCAAATCTTCAATTTTGAGAGAAATCTCAACCTATCACGGGGGCCCCAAAGCATTCTTGTTCCGCCTTGCAAAATTTCTTTTGGAGGCCCTGGTAATATATACTAGCTTCGAGTTTGTTGCAGACACAGTGTACATGTCTGACCTAAGATAACGTAATATTTTAACTATTCCTAAATTTCCTCCGCATGTACGCCCGACTGCCTGTGTAGGCCTACCGGGTCAACCCCCTTCAGGGCCCAAGTAAGGGGCCTCATAACTTAACTAGCACAGGGCCTCATTTGTCCTAAATCCGACACTGCATGAGAGCCATGAGCTGGTATATAATTCATTCATAGAGAATTAATATTTTGTCAGAATAATGGAATAGAAACTTGTCAGAATTGTAATTTATTTTATTTTAAATATTTACACATAAACTATCAGAGTTATCTTTCTTGATCCATTATTTATTGGTTTTAGTATTGTTATTACAGTCAGGGTTTTTATCTGGAAGTATTTCAATATACAACGTCATGGTATCTATTATTCCATTGAGAATTTGACCCTACGACATATTTATTGGTGAAGTTTAGCATTATGTGCATTTAAAAATATGAATACAAATAAGTACGTATACGTCAAGGTTAAAATCATTAACCTTCGTGAACACATGGGTTCATCCCCGTTTTTTTTGTGGGTCTGTATTGCTCATTTTTGTAACTTTCTGTTTTGTGTTTTTTGCTCTGTTTGTCGTCGTACTGTGTGACTGATGTGTACCCAATGTTGCCAGCGTCCCTGGATTGTCGATTTTTGATTGCTCCTTCGGTTTTCTCTAATGTTATGCACTGATTTTCAGTACGCATATCCAGCATGATAGTTGTTTGTAGAAAACTTGAATGTTTTAATCTCTTGCAACCCATAAGGTATTTAAGTAATGAAGAAGGGGACAGTTGTCCACTTGCATGATGAAGTATTTGGAACGTGAAGTATGTGAGACGCTCAGAAGAAAAACTTATTAATGGTAGCTGACGGATGCATGGCGCGACTTAAAGGCCAATTCACTTCTCCAGATGCCTACACATGACTGGTGTGTCACTTGGTAGTTATATCTCAAAGCCTTTCTCCTCCATTACAACTAGTAGTCACGACATAGTCATGGAAATGCTGTCAGTTATATGTGAAATCATTTCTCCTCCATTGCAACTAGTAGTCACGGTATTGTCATGAAAATGTTGTCAGCTATATGGCAAAGCCTTTCTCCTCCATTACAACTAGTAGTCATGATATAATCATGAAAATGCTGTCAGTTATATGTGAAAGCATTTCTCCCCCATTGCAACTAGTAATCACGATATTGTCATAAAAATGCTGTCAGTTATATGGCAAAGCCTTTCTCCTCCATTACAACTAGTAGTCATGATATAGTCATGAAAATGCTGTCAGCTATATGTCAAAGTCTTTCTCCTCCATTACAACTAGTAGTCATGATACCGTATAACCGGTAATTTCTGCGGTGTGAAATTACTGCGGTTTTGGTCTAAAAAGATGACATTTAATTTTTGCGGATTTTTATTTCTGCGGATTGAAAATCTCGGCACCGAAGTAAAAATTGTTTGTATTACAGGAAGCAACAACTGAAGCGATGTTGCGATAAACAATTGGTGCACATTACAGTGATCATTAGAAGTAAAAACATATTTAGTTCTTTAGAAAGTTTTCAAAAGTTACAACTTCTGAATACGCATTTGGTTATCTTCAAATTTATATTAAGAAACTATTTGTTCACTGTTTTCACGATCTATTTTGTTGACAGGAAATACGAAGTCAACAGTTGGATCGATATCGGTATAAACTTTGATATATTTCGGATGTATATTTTTAATGTAGAATTTTCATACTTTATCATATAACAATGTTTTTTAAAGAATTATGATTAGAAGCAATTGCATTCAATTCTTTTAGTATAATGTAGACATAAAAACTCGGGTTAACCGGAATTCTACTACCAGTACATTTCTATTTGTTTGATCTTTAGATGAATCCTGCGATCACGCAATTCAATCGAAGCTAGCTACTACAACAATTTAAGAAAAAATCTAATGTTAATTTATGAAATAACAATTTTAAATATTGCTTTAATAAACTTTATTATGATTGTAAATATTTAATCAGGTGATTGTTTCAAATATATTGTCGGTGTCAGCTTGGTACAGTCATATTTCTTAATCTGGAGTAATTGTAATTAACAGGTAAAAATCATCATGCCACAGCTAAATAACCTTTAATTGTTGTGTAAACATTAATATAATACCATGTTTTGTTTATCTGGATATAGTAATTACGACTACCGTAATTAAATATTTGACACTTACGGCGGAATCGGAGATAGTGCTTGAAAACGTATTTTGTACTGGACATTAAACATTTATTTTACATAATATTCTGCGATTTTGATTTCTGCGGTCCGGAGTTGACCGCAGAATACCGCAGAAATTAGATTGCCGCAGAAATTGCCGGTTATACGGTATAGTCATGAAAATGCCGTTAGTTATATGTCAAAGCCTTTCTCCTCCATTACAACTAGTAGTCATGATATAGTCATGAAAATGCTGTCAGCTATATGTGATATCCTTTTTCCCCATTACAACTGGTAGTCACGATATAGTCATGAAAATGCTGTCAGTTATATGTGAAATCTTTTCTCCTCCACAACAAGTGGTAGTCACGATATAGTCATGAAAACGCTGTCAATTATATGTCATAGTCTTTCTCCCCCATTACAACTAGTAGTCACGATATAGTCATACAAATGCTGTCAGCTATATGTCAAAGCCTTTCTCCACTATTACAACTAGTAGTCATGACAGTCATGGCATAGTCATGAAAATGCAGAAAGAGACCATCAACACACACAAAAAGCTTAACAAGTGTTAGTTAATCAAATTGTGAAAATGTGATGAAGGATGACAAAAGGCTTCCACTGTGTCAGTGTAGATCTCATGTCTTAATAATAACAATAAGGTTTTTTCAGATTTTGTTTTGTTTTGAAGGGCTGTCGTGGCCGTGATCGTATGGTAGTTGGATTTAAAAATATTAGTTACTGTGCAATATGTGCCTATCACCACTAATCGTTGGCGAGGTGCACTCGATATAACATTCTGTGATAAAGTTTGTCAGTGGCTTGCGACCGGTCGGTGGTTTTCCCTTGGTACTCCGGTTTCCTCCTCCAATAAAACTGACAACCAAGATATAACTGAAATATTTTTAAAGTGGCGTGAATCACCATAAGCCATAAGCCATACATTTTTTGGTGATATGCGCAATGACAATAATATGTATTTCCCCAAAAAAGGTTACCCCTGGCTCACATTGTGTAGATGTCATGTCTTAATAATAGCAAAAAGTCTTTTTCCTGCTTTGTTTTGATGACATGATCAATGGCTATAATATTTATTTCCCATTTGATGGCATGAATAAGAAATGGTAATAGTATTTAGAACTATTTAAATCATAGAAGTGTATCAGTTAACCGGAAAGTGGGGGCAAGCTTAAGAAGTGGTGCAAAAAGTAGCGGACAGACTGTAGGAGTGGACCAGAAGGTGCAGGTAGGTTCTCGAAACTGCAATTTTACATCGAAACATACCCCTAGACTTCCTGCTGAACTGCACTGCTTTGCTTTCATGCTAATCAAATTGTCGTCGTCGTCGTCGTAGTCGTCTATAAACATTTACATTTTAATCGTCTTCCATGAAACCAATTGGTCACTTTAAGCTAAACTTGGTTTGAATGTTTATTGAATGGACATTGGTCCTCAGCAAAGTTTACGTTTTCCCGACTGGAAATACACAATTGAAAAAAAGAGGTACAAAGGGGCCTACTAGGGTGGTTTTATATATATGTAAATGGGTATGAATATTTTATTGTTTATCTGATTTTGATGAGGTTGTTAGTCCCGCATACGATAGTATTGGGGCATATAGTTTTCAGGTTGGTCCGTTAGTCCGTTCATTCAATTTTATATTGATTGGTTGGTTGGTTGACTGGTTGGTTCATTCGTTCGTCCGTTCTGCTTCAGATTGTAAATGCAACCACTGGGATAATTTCTGTAGGAGTTATGGGACTTTATTTGCATGCAAGTTCAATATAGTTATTCTTTGTGAACGCATAGTGGCAGGGTGGTCTTTGGACACAGTAAATTCTGGTATTTAATGAATTTCATAATCCCTTTCAGAAAGCATATAAAGGGTCAAATAGAGACATTTTAAAATTATTTGAGCTTTATTATTTTTCATCCAATGTGACAGCGGTGATTTGCGAAATATTTATCTTTATGACCTATTAGTGGACCATTACAAATATTTAGTTATTCTATTTTAGAAAGAGGTCTAGAAGGATATCTAAATTCGAAATATCGCATATTTGGAAGGGACATAATTGGTTTTTTTTATCTGATTTTGATGTATTTTTATTCTTTCAGTTAATGGATATGTGAGCTTCAGGTTTTTTGTTGAGGAATTTCCTCGATCTCTAACGGTTTCAGAGATAACATTCATTGAAAGGGGCCAACAAGTGCCAATTTAGATTTTGTAACTTATTCTCTATTTTTCACCCATTGCTAATACACTTATGCTCAAAAATATAATAATAGCTATTCAATTTGGAAAGGAGTTAGAAAGTAGTTCAAAGACAACACATTCCGAATTTTTGCATAAATGTATATAGACATTTTACAAAGGCTCTATCAGATATATGTTTTGCTGTTGTTGCTTATTCTTGATTGCAGTACAACTGGTGCAAAAGGAAATCCCTGTCGACTAGCAGCGGTCGTATCATGCTGTGCCCGACATATCTCTTTGCTTCAAACATATTTGACCTACATCTATCACACTTCTTTTGGGTTCCAAGATATATAAAATCAAAGAGAGTCCAAAGGAACCAATAATTAAAATGGTAGCATTTTGTTAATTCTAATTCTTAGTATTATTCAGTTTTTTTTATTGAATTTCTTAGATCAAGAAGAGTTTGAAGATATCAATGTGGCAATCAGAATTCGTAAATCGAAGATGAACAGACAATACTATGTAGAAAAGAAAAATGAACCCCACTGAAAATCGGTGTGTATTCAGGTACGCCGCAAGCGTAGCAGCAGTCCTAGCTTCACTAATGGCACCTGTCTGAAGTTTTCCAACAGATGTGTTGGAGTTTTTACAGTTTCAGAGATATGATCGGACTAAAGAGAACAACAATTGTTAAGTTCAATGTTAATGAGTTAAAGTAGACCCTACATGAAAACGAAAAACGTGTTGTTTTGGTCAAATCTAGACTACATTGAATACAAAGTCTAATTTAACAAATCAGGTGATCAACACAGGCTCATGTTAGCCTTTCGTTTAATTATGGAAGACAAAATTAGCTATGATTCTACGATTTTTTTAATGGATTTGGGAAGTGTTCTGACGGTGTAATTTTGTTCTACCTTTCTTCCCATATGTATGTACTGTGTACTATGACATAGCACTGAAAAGAGAGTGTTAATTGGAAGGTCAATCTGATTTTAATTTATTTATTTTAATGGTGTACAAAAATCAAAGTGACTAAAGACAATTAATAAATGTTATTTTCCATTTTATAGCAGGATATCAACATCATGTCAAGTTCTCCATCTTTCTGTGGAATTTGCGAAAACCGCCATATTTCTAAGCCATCGGAAGCTTGGTGTCGAGAATGTGAGGAAGGTCTTTGTACAGAATGCATTGAATATCACAGTTCATGGAAGCTATCACGAGGTCATACCACGGTACCCATAGCGGAATACCAGAAGTTGCCGTCGTACGTGTTGGAAATTAAAGAACATTGCAACGAACACCACGAAAAGTTCAATTTATATTGTAAAGAACATGAGTGTCCGTGTTGTGGAATTTGTAACTTGGAAAATCATAAAGACTGTAAGGAGGTAACTGTTCTGGGAAATATAACAAAGAACGTGAAAACATCAACTATGTTCAATGAGACCGAACATTTGATTAAAGAAATGCTTGAAAATATTGATAAAATTAGACAAAATAGAGAGACCAACTCTAGCTCCGTAAAAGAACAGAAACGAATAATTCAGGATGAAATACAGAAACTGAGGACAAAAGTCAACAATCATCTTGACAAGTTACAAGAAAATCTGATGAAGGAATTGATTGAACTAGAAAAACAAGTAACAGAAGAAACACGTGAGCTACTGGTATCATTAGACGAGAAACAGAAAAAAATGATCGAATACCAGACAAATATAGTCAACATAAAAAAGTATGCGTCAGAGCTACAAACATTTATAGCCGTAAAGCAAATAGAGAAAGACGTAGAAACCCACGACACCTGTTTGCAGTCATTAGTCAACAGCGATAGTCTAAATCAAATCAAACTAACATACAAGATAGACAACGGTCTGAAGAATATTACCACCAGAATTCAAAAGTTTGCCAAAGTAGTTGTTGAATCAAAGCCTTGTGAGGTGGTTTTTGTCCGAAGAAAAGATAAACTAGCCCAGATGATGGTAGCTGAAATATCACCACCCATGTCAGTTGAAAATATACAGCTCAATCTGAAACAAAAGATAAACATCAAGGGGACTAATATCAGAGGGTGTTCTTTACTTCCAGATGGTAGAATGGTATTTTCCAGTTACAATTCTAGTATTGTAACATTCATCAACAAAGAAGGAATAGAATCATTCCAGATAAGTAAAGATAAAACAGGATCTTTTGATACAGTTTATATTAAAGATATCAATAGCGTTGCTGTATCATGTGGATATGGACATAGCGCATGCATAGATATAATAGATATAGAAAGTAAAAAAGTCATGACAACTATTTCCATGGATACGTTCATTATTGGAATGACAGCTAGAGGTAGAACAATATATTATTGTGCAAAGTCTAAAGGATTAAAGATGTTAAATCTGAGTGATAAATCTGTTAGTGATATAATCAGCAGTGATATGTCTAACGTTGATTACGTAGCTACATCTGGAGACAAACTTTACTACACAAACACTAACACTAACACTGTGACATGCTGTAATTTACATGGTACAACACAATGGGAATTCAAAAATACACGTGTTCTACAGTATCCACTTGGTATCTCTGTAGACAATGATGGGAACGTATATGTCGCCGGTTATATTTCTAACAACGTCATGGTTATCTCCCCTGATGGAAAACGTCATAGACAACTATTGTCTTCCAAGGATGGTCTAGTAAACCCATGTGTACTTGATTATGACAAATCTACCAATAGGTTATTAGTTGTAATTCAGAATGGTACGGCATTTCTGTTTGATGTTACAAGAAGATAGTAGGAGAAAAGCAGAACAATATACACCATTAAATAGACTGATTTTTATTTTAAAGAAATAACTTTGACTTATTAATATTACCCCTTCACCCTGACTAGTAAGTCTACTACATATAATTCATATAATTCATTATTATAAACATCAAAAATTTCAATATCAATTTTAAAATACGCCAGATTTACATTTTCTTCCCGTCGAGTAATTACAAATAATATAGATAAAATACGAACACCTACCAAACAAATCAGAGTGAACCGAAAATTACTTTTTTTAAATTAAACCGCAGAAATCGTAGAGGACATCACAACAAGTAACTAAAAATATCAAAAAAAGTTTGAAGATACCAAAGGGTTAATCAGAATCCGTATATCGAAGAAGAGCAGACAACACAATAGCCAAAATATGTAATTGGTCACAATGACAAACAAAAACAAAAACTTCACTAAGTTAAAGTAGACCCTACTGAAATGAAATTAATAACTTAAATTGCGAGTGGTACTGACTGCAATCAAGATTAGTAGCCATTACAGTTACGAAGACCGCAACCGTTCACACCTTGTGGAATCAACGTTAAAGAAAATGGAAGGGATAATCAAGAATGGGCAATACAGAAATACTTGCATCTTTGAGCGCACAAGCCACAAGACGAATACAAACATAACAAAAACTAATAAAAAATAATTAGCAACTCAGACCCCAAAAACCGGGGGTGAACCATGCAGGTGCTTGCGAAAAGTAAACAGCTCCTGTCTTTTATGGATAAGACACCAGCCATGCAGCTCGTCGTCAAGACGTGTTGGACATCACTACTCACAAATAAACACAAATAGCATACATAAGATATGAGCCCTCCTACAAAGAACTGGGGGGAAGAATGAAAAAAAAATCGTTTTATGCTGAAAACGTAGCGGGTATCACAACACTGAAGCAAAAACGTAAAAACATATGATACGGCATAATGTTGGACATCAGTATACGATACGGCATAATGTTGAACACCAGTATATGATACGGCATAATGTTGGACACCTGTATATGATACGGCATAATGTTGTACACCAGTATGCGATACGACATAATGTTGGACACCAGTATACGATACGGCATAATGTTGGACACCAGTATACGATACGGCATAATGTTGGACACCTGTATATGATACGGCATAATGTTGGACACCAGTATACGATACGACATAATGTTGGACACCAGTATACGCAAGCAAACATCACAATAAGACATGAACTGTACTACAAACAACAGAGATAAAGACCAACAAAACAGTCTTTTACGGAAATTGTAACGAACGGACTAAGAACGTAAAGACAATAATAGGACAAAATGTACAATACAAATCCCACTGACTACATAAAACCGGGCGCGAACACAAGATACACTAATAACATTAGGTACTAGAAGTCGTAATTCGATGCACACACACGTGGTGGTCATGCTGGAATATTGTTAATAATGACAGATGATACCAATAGGAAAAGTGAAGTCATCACGTTTGTCGTTAGCTTTTTTTTATCTTCATCCGTTGTCTATTTCATTGTGAAGGTCAACGTAAGGAGAATACAGTACATGTAGCTAGTCAAAAATCAATTCAGTTAGGCATACCTGCAACCCCACGAACCCATAAATATTGCATCATTTGCAAGAAAGCAACTACTAACAGGAATCACATGATAACAGTTCCAGAAAGAAGACGATGATTATACCAGACTTTTGGGTGTTTCTTAAGAACACTTCACCGTTTCAGCTGATAGCATGAACCTTATATGCAATTCTTCATCTAGATATGTCGGGACATGTTTAGCAGTATTTTCAATGAAACTAAAAACTGGATTGCCGAACAAAGTGTTATCAATTTTGTTTCGACTTAAAAGACATCACGCTCAACGTATCATTCAATGCTAGGAATTCCCTTGTTACAGAGTTTGTTCCAATACATTTAGATTTAGAACATATATCACATGAAGAATTTTGCCAAAACCACACTACAACATTTGCTAAAACATTGTTCACAAATAACAATTCACAGGCTGTAGTTGTGCTCGATGGTACATGTATATATTCAGAAATGCTCGAATTACAAGTTCCAAAGGAGATCATATATCATACATAAACATAGAAATCTAGTTAAGCCAATGGTTATTGTTGCTTCAGATGGTTATATATTAACCGGGGTTGAAATTTTCTTTCACACCTAACTAGCCCCACGCTATTTGAAGATGATTATTAGCTAGCGCGACAGATTCAAGTACTAGCCCAACCCTGGAGAAAACTTCCGTGTTCACCCTGGCAAATTCAAAGGTTAACAGTTGTTCTGAGAGGCGTGTTAAAATGTTCATTAGCGTTTGTCCTATTTTGCATTTTTTTTTGTTACAGTTGTTTTGCGATCACCGTCAGGTCCATCCGGTTTCCGTTTGTTACTTGTTGACTTGAAAAATTGTGTCAGATTTTACTGACTCATGATCAGTGGACCTTCGATATGTTCGGGTGTAACTGTTACCTTACGGAAATATAGAGTACAGGGGCTGTAGGAGATCGAAGTATCGTAAACCAGACAAACCAGACTGGGTTTATCACAATTTAGCACAATTTATTAATATTTATATCCCTTGGCCGAGATGAATTGTTCCAAAAATAAAAACATCTGACCATAGCAGGAAAAGACTTTGATTGGTTATTGTTATAATGATAACTATATTTATCATGGGGAATTTCGATTTACGTAGGAATGTGTTCATTTCATCAATTGATTTTATATGCATTAGTCTGTCGGCCTTTTCTTGTGACGAAATTTGGTAGTCCTGCAGTCAAAAATGGTAGCCCCGGGCGTCGTACCAATGTTATTTTCAACCCCCGATTAAGTGTTTTAGGACCGTATTTCTCTGACTACCATAATAATGACGCAGCAGTAACTAAACATCTCTTCAAAGATAACTTGGAAAATGTAAATCAATAGTTTCAGGCAGATGATATGTGCATAGTTGACAGAGGGTTTTGGGATGCTGTTTAATATCTAGATTTGATTTGTTTTTTGGTGTTTTAACGTCACTTTCAGCAGTATTTCAGTTATATCATGGCGACCAGTTTTAGTGGTGGAGGAAGCCGGAGAGAACCACCGACCCTGGGCAAGCAACTGGTAAACTTTATCACTTTGCGGCTGCGAGTCGAGTGCACCCTTTTTTGTAATTTACAAAGCTGGGCGCGAACCCACGCCGTATTGGTGATAGGCTTGTATGGGCTGTTAAATCCAACGACCTAACTCATTGAGCCACCCGGACCCCGTTTAATATCTAGAAGATCAGGGATATAATGTCAAAAGCCATTGTATTTAGGCAAACAACAGCATACTACCGAGGAGGCAAGCAAATCTAGATTGATTACAAAGGTCAGATTGGTTGTTGAGAGTGCTAATGGGCGTATCAAGCAGTGAAAATTTCTAGATAAAATTTTTCCCAATAAATTGGTTAAATACATATGTGATTTTGTCAAAATTGTTTGCGCAATATTAAATTGTTTTAGACCACGGACTTTATCTATAGACACAGCATCGAATGAGATAGCAAATGAAATACTTCGAAAAGCAAATATGGACAATGAATTGAAAATGTATTTGGAACAAAACAATTTGATCAAAGAGAAGCAACTACAACCCAATTGAAAGCACAGATCTCATTCTGACCGATTTTCCAGAACTAAGTCTAGATGAAATAAGGGAAATTACAATGGGTGTATATCAAATGAACATTTACCCGAAGACGGACTGTATGAACTTTTATTGCTTAAAGAGGCAATAGGCATCATAAATGTAAAAATCCAATCACGACATTCAAAAAACGTAACACATTCTATGGATTCAATATGTGAAAGGTCCAGTCAGACCTATTATAGGCTGGTACTGCACACGTAAAATAGGAGGCCGTGTGGTCGGTGTTGTGCTGACATAGCTAGTGTGCTATGGTTCTTGGGTTACGATAGACATCAAAACAATACAATTCCATCTAATATTATAAATCACCAATTGCTTGATGCTCTTGACATGCCATCTAATTCAGATTTTGATTCTGATGAAGAATTTACTGAAGAGTGGACTTGTGGTGTAATGACCAAACAATTGACCCTTCTTTTTCCATTGCACATGGTTTTTCTTCCTTAGATAACATTGTGCTATTATTTCTATTAGGATTTTATTAGCTCATCTGGCCCAAAGGGTCATGTGAGCTATTGCTATCACTTGTCGTCCGTCGTCGTCCGTCGTACGTCGTAAACTTTTTCAAATATCTCCTCCTCTGAAACTACTACACCAATTAGAACCAAACTTGGTCTGAATCATTACTAGGGTTTCTAGTCTCAAAATTGTGTCCGGTGATGCCGTGCACCAATCAACATGGCCGCTGTTGCTAAAAATAGAACATATGGTGACATTGCAGGTTGTTGGGTAATAACTCAAAAACCGTTAATAATATCAGACATCTGACAGGGTAAAAATGATCGGCACACCAAGATCTATCTTCCTTGCAATTTTGAAGAAAATCTTGGAGTTATTGCCCTTTTTTCATCAAATTTTCAAAATGTTAATACTTTCCGTCCTTTATTTCAAAAACTATAAGAGATAGATGCTAAGTTTAAACTGCAAACATGCTCAGCATGTCAAGATCTACCTACCCTGCGATTTTGAAGTAAAATCTGATTACCATCTTGGATTTATTGCCCTTTTTCATCAAATATTTGAAATTTTAATACTTTTTTTTTCGACAGAGTCGATGTATGTAGCAGGCGATTTGTTCCGGACTGAAAAGACTCTTAGCTAGATGAACCGATCCACGACCGGAACAATAGACAAAGGTTACGTATTCCGGGTCTAGGCAATATATTTGGACCTTTTTTCTTTGAATTCTCTAAAGTAAATGTCTTGAAAATTGATTTGACGAAAATATTTTTTTAATATATGCACCAGTAAACCACATAATAATCTTGCAACTCCAGTTTGACGACTGGTCTTGCTTTCACAGTTCACAAAACTTGACTAAGCGAATATTTTTTATAAAGAACAGAGAACATATATTTTATTTTCATAGAAAAGCTATCAATTATATTTAGACTGTCGGACTACTGGACTGTCGAACTACTGGAACGTCGGACTATCGGGCTGTCGGATTATAGGTCTGACCCGATTTGTTTACTTAGCTTTTAGCCCACCTTGCCAAAGGCAATGTGAGCTTTTGCCATCACTTGGCGTTTGTCGTCCGTTAACTTTTCACTACAATGCAAAGATATTTTCAGAAAAAAACAAAAATATTTGTGGAGTATTTGAAACCTAGGTAGAAAAACTCGCCTTGGTTTGTGTATGTTTTTTATAGAATATACACGGATGTTAGTCATAATATTAACTCGGATTGTGCAAAACTCTGACCAATGCAACACGGACGTACTGAAGTGACTTAAGATTAACAGAGACTACCTTTACGGACAACTCGTGTATTTTTTTTTTGCGCATGGCATTATGGATGTCACGCCAACCTGCACTTCACTGTCGAACTCCAAATAAGTGACCTTTCGTCGTATGACTTACCAGTTTAATTAAATTATAATAATCTTTATTGCATATAAAACCCTTTTGGACATAGCAATACATGTACATACAAACATAAACTGACATTAAACAGACAATGTATATACATGTATATATATATACAGAAGATTAATACATGGGCATTTCCATATTGGCTTGGTTATCATCCCGAGACCCCCATATTGGCCCGAGACGCAGTCGAGGGCCAATATGGGTCGAGGGATGATAACCAGGCCAATATGGAAATGTCCATGTATTAAACTATTTATTACATACTTCCGACATCTAAAAAAGAGACACCCATATTGGCCTGAGACGAAGTCGAGGCCCATATTGGCCCGGGCCAATACGGGCCTCGATATGGAAATGATCTTGTAGTAATCCAATAACCGGTTATTTTCCCGGGGTGTTAAAATATGGACAGTTTACTTCCGGTCATATTGGTCATACTAAAATGCCTTTATTTTAACTAAGTATGTAATAAAAACAAATACAACTATCACTGTTTGATAAAAACAATATTTTGCTTTATATGATTTGACCAACGTGAATCTCATATTCTCGCTTCTAATGATCGCTTTATAAAGTTACAAACACTGGGCAAAATTTCTTTATCAGGATTAAGAATAATTTTTATCTTTTCAAGGGAATCTAGTTGATTAAAGTGAGGATATTTTGTTTTCATAAAATCAATAAAGGAAGGTCTAATATTATCAGTAACTTTACAATCAAAGAAATAGTGGAATTCGTCATTCAATGTTTTACCAAATTTACAATGTCTTTGATTTCGTGGAATATTTTTGCAACAGCCTAGTTCTATTTCTAAGTTATGATCACTTAAACGAAATTTTGTCAACAATTGACGATTTTTGACATTTCTTTCACTTTTTAAATATTCTTCTAGTTTAATATCAGATTTTATTTTACTGTATAAGAAAAGTTTTGAAGAGTCATTAATCAGAGACAGTTTATCTGTTAATTGTTTTTCATAATGTTCATAAACATATTTTTTAAATATTCTGTTAATAGAGATTTTAGCAATTTTAAAAGAAATAGAAATTCAAACACAATTCCTGTCTAATTATCCACGATTATTTGTATTACAATATTCTTGAAGTTTTGCAATAATTACGTAAATGAAACTCGCCACCATCCGTCTCCATGTTGATAAAGAAAGTAATCATGCCATTACGTTGTAATCATATTTGGGTCACAAGCACCCGTTTGTGTCATAACTGTGAACGCAGATATAAAATTTATTAATCTCTTCAAACGTTTCTCCATTTTTGTCTTTGTCACTTTGTGGAATTGCATAGCTTTCTAATTATTGTGTTATTTTTGAGTCTAATTGAGTGATTTACAAAAAATAAAGACTTAAATTTTCAGAGAATTATTTGAATTTGAAGTGATATGAAAGAATAGTAATTATCTTAATACAAGCACAATAATAACAGTTATCATCATCGGAGGCGGATCCAGGATTTCAAGTTAGGGGGGGCGCACTTAAAAATATTGCGCCGAGCGGAGTGAGGCTCGAAAAATTTTGGGGTATTTCGTGTGAAAAATCACGATTTTACGGCAAAAAAATTTCCCAAATTGGCAAAAAAAAAATCCAATTTTAGGGGGGGGGGGGCGCGCCGGGTGGACCCACCCCTGATCATTCAAAGTTTCACGGATTGCTCTTCTGGTTTCAAAGCGTGACAAACTTTAAATTGCATATATAGTACATGCACAGTAACTAGGATAAGGAGATCCAATAAATATACGTTGCTAAGCCAAGTTTGATATTTGTTCACTTTATTTCAACTACAGGTATGTCTGAAGGAAAAATCTTAGGAATATCAGACTCGAAATAAAAAAAAAAAACATCATTTTGGATGTTGACCCCTTTGACCTCTCGTATACTTGAAATGATAAAAAATACAACAAATATGTTGAAACATTCGAGAGAAGACTTTTTCAAAGGAATCAAACTGCATGGGAATCTTATACAGAAAACAGACTGCATAGAAAAAAATAAGTCTTAAAATATATATTTAAAAACAAATTATTTTAGGTGTTGGTTTGTTGTATCTACCTTTGACCCTTTTTATCTCGGAAACATTAAGAATTTGAAAATGCATGCAAGACATTTCATAAGAAATCGCAAGAAGAGTGAGTGAGTGCTTGTTGTTTAACACCAACGCAGCAATTGTTCAGGTATATCATGGCGAGAACATGTTAATTTTCAATGAGATGATAAATCGCAAGAAGGAGAAAAATCTGACAATTATAAAAAAAAAAAAAAAAAAAAAGGAAAAAAAAACAAACAAACTTTTGGATGGTAGGCTCCATGTTGATCCTTTGTATCATGAAATCGGTAAGAGCCATAAAAATATATCGCCATTCTCTATAAAGAGAATAGTATAAGGAATATAAAGAAAAAAATATTCAAAATTGATTGAAAAATAAACACTCTACACACCTCATGCACCTACACATAAAAGCAACATAAAACTCCCTGTTGGCACCTCTTGTTTCTGTGATGGATTTCCGATTTCTAAAAAAAAATAGAACACCACTTACAGAGCATTTCTACCAAGTTTGGCTTTTTAAGTCAATGATCATGTTTCAGAGAAGAATAGCTTACCGATGATGAGAACGACAGACGATAAGCGAAACGTATAGTGATGAAAATACCATGGGTCATACTCACTGAATTGCAGCACAATTATGATAGTTTTCTTGGTTCAAATCATCTGCACTGTACACGTACACATTTGATGACATCTTTATCTTCACATATGAGAATAAGAAAATATTTTTTATTATTTTTATTCAGAAATTTTAAACTTCTGCATTTCTTAAATCAGCACGTATAGGTAATTCTGTGAGATTTTTTTTCCTTTTCCTGAAAATTATCAATATTGAGTTGCGGTTCTTGTTTTAAATATATTTTTGAATAAATAATAAAATAAGTTCGTAATTTTCCATTCTTTACTATTCCAAAAAAAACTCCGTTTAACTTTCTATAAAGTTATTTTTAACATTATTTAATTTCAAATATACTTGTAGGGGTCCGGGTGGCTCAATGAGTTAGGTCGTTGGATCTAACAGCTCATACAAGCCTATCACCAATACGGCATGGGTTCCCGCCCAACTTTGTAAATTACATAAAAAGGGTGCACTCGACTCGCAGCCGGAAGTGATAAAGTTTACCAGTTGCTTGCCCATGGTGGGTGGTTCTCTCCGGCACTTCGGCTTCCTCCACCACTAAAACTGGTCGCCATGATATAGCTGAAATATTGCTGAAAGTGGCGTTAAACACCAAAAGTCAAATTCAAATTCAATATTCACCTCTTAACCATATTAACACAACTTAAGCATGTTAAAATAAAAAAAACATTTGCACTTTGTTTCTTTTTATTTTTTTTCTTACTAAAGCACACCAAATAACATTGACAACGACTGATTAACACTTGATTAATTCTCAATACACTTCTACCTTTCGATACTAATTAGACCTTGAACACCAGATAACAACAGGGATACGGATTAATATAAGTATAATCACTTGTTTCCGAATCCTATTGATTAATTTAAATGTCTATATAATTTATATGTGTATAAAATATGTTTATACTAAATTCAAATATACTAGCAACTCCAAAGGATGCACCTAATTTCAATAACCAACACTTGAAAGAAAGCGAAAGACGGTTCAAACTAATTAACGAAATATCAAAATCTGAAGAGAAAAAGAAAATAATTGTAACCATCGAAGAAGTAAAAAAGGCCATACAAAAGCTGAACAGCGGAAAAGCGGCTGATGAGTATGGTATTACAGCAGAACACGTCAAATTTGCTGGAAGCAAAATTTACACTTTATACCAGGATATATTTAATCAAATATTCCAAGAAGAGAGGGTAGCACAGAGTTTTAAAACGGGAGTAATTACTCCGATCCTTAAAAAAAGTAAAGATCAAATGCTAACGGAGAACTATAGAGGAATAACGATAACATCGGTCCATGGAAAGGTCTTTGAATATATACTACTAGAAAAAACAACAATAGCCAAAGACGGTCAATCAAACATGCAATTTGGATTTACAGAAGGGCTCTCCCCAAATATGGCTGCTCTAATACGGAGCGAAGTCTGTTCCAACATCACAGCAAAAGATGTACTGTTTATTACAACACTAGATAGTCAGAAAGCATTTGACGTGGTCAACCACCAGATACTTATGGATAAACTATGTCATCTAGGAGTAAATTTGGAGTTCTGGGATGTAATAGTTGATCTATATCAGGGACTTACGTCAACGGTGAAATGGAATGGCGACACCAGCCTCAGCTTCTCCATAGAGTTCGTCAAGGGGGTGTTCTCTCAACTCATCTGTATAAATAATACTTATACGAGCTACTCAATGATCTGGAAAATCACAACATTGGTATCTCAATTGGAAACACATACGCTGGCTGTCCTACCTGTGCCGACGATATAGTACTACTATCACTTAACAACAACGAAATGCAGGAAATGTTAGACATAATACTCGATTATGCAGGAGACCATAGATTCCAAATACACCCAGTCAAGAACAATGCCATTATAAAAACTGTAGGAAAAAGAAAGATAGACAGGGTTGCAGAAAAACAAAATGAACTTAAACTTGGAGATAATACACTGCACTTCAAATCGGAAACTCCACATCTTGGCTTAACAAGATCAAGCTCAGATGAAAATAGAATTAACATAGAGGAAAGAATAGCTTTAGCTAGGAGAACGCTTTACTCATTAATAAAAACAGGAGTTCATGGTACAAATGGGCTGAACCCAAGAACATCATGCAAAATCTACCAAGTCTACGTGATCCCAATATTACTATATGGCCTTGAAACACTAAATCTAAAAAAAGAAGGATTTGGCAACCCTCTCCAGCTTCCATATAGGTACACTAAAACGTCTACAATCTCTACCAATCAGAACAGCAAATTCCGCTGTATACCTGTAGTTGGGAACATTACCAATATCCGCCGAACTGCACAAAAGACAACTGAGTCTGCTCCACCAAATAGCGATGAGTGAAAATGTTTCAATTAGAGAAATAGCCTGGAGACAATACAATGTGGGCAGATCTGCTAGCTTTTTCATCAGAATAGTTGGCATACTAGACCTGTACGAACTGCCACCCTTTACTGAGGTAATGAATGGACACTTCAAAAAAATTGAATGGAAAGGTATTGTAAAAAGGTCAATCGACACCTACTGGAATACAAAGTTACAACTGGACTGCCAGAGTAAATCATCCTTGAGCCTGCTCAGCACTACATCGCTAGAGATGGGGAAAACTCATATTGATTGGGACTCGATCAACAATTCAGTCCGGGATGTAAGACAGGCCATCACAAAGGCAAGAATACTAACAGGAACGTACATGTTACAAACACTAAAGAGCAAGTTCAATCGGTCCGAGGTGGATCCGACCTGCCCAATATGCAGACTGGAAACAGAAACCATAACTCACGTTATTACAAGCTGCCCACTATATAATGAGATCAGGAAAGAACACTTTGTAAAAATTAAGGGAACTGTTATAACTGCTATTGGCTTTGATAGTTGGAAAAGACATTTCAATAAAAGGGACATTATATGCCAGCTAGTCATTGACTGTCAAAAACTGGTGGACACTGGTCTGCTGCCAAAGAATGATGATCTAATATATGATATTGAAACAGCATCAAAGGTCCTATGTCACGCCATACATACGAGAAGACTAAACTTCAACTGTGCCGAATAAAGGCTGGTTTTTTTCAATAAAAATATTCTGATTCCCAATGTTGCTGAAAAAAATATTCTGATTTTGGTGGAGGAAAAAAAATCTGATTCAGAATTTTTGTCATATAAACTAATGTTAAATTCTGGAAAAAAAAATCGCGCTTAGCGCGACAAAAAAAAAATAATATTCTAACTCTTGTGTTGTCCAAAAAAAAATTTCTGAACGAAACAAAAAACCATAACCCCCACCCCCCTTCAAGTTAAATGGTCGGTCCCTAAGTTCTTAACTTTGTATTCCTTTCTGTCACTGCTTGTGATATGATATGTATGAATCTTCAATATCGTTAATTGAGCTTTTAGATTTTAAAATAAGTCAACTACATGTTCCACAAGTTAGGTTTTTAGTTTTTAAGAATAATATAGTTTTATATTTTACTATAAGCCCAATATATAGGATAGGTCGATTCAGGTGCGTCTGAATCCTATGAAAATTACAGGAACTTAACCGCCGTTGCCTATTAATGACAGTAATAAGCAAATAATAAAGTAGTAGCAGGATATAATAGAGTTATTTTTTCATAACTTTATCGCTACCCTCTCTGCACGTGCGGGTTCCGCAAATATCTTTGTATATAATTCCAGTGTACATATACCTGATTCATTCCAATTGGTGGAGGAATTTCATGGTCAACTCAAAATTGGTAGTGGAAAAAAAAAGAGTGCTCCTAGACTGGAGGGAAAACGGAAAAAGAAGAAGAAGAAGACTTCCATCCTCTTTAAAGGCCGCGCCTTCTCATAATTATTTAAACAATCAATCAATTAAGCAACCGTTCAACCTTTTTTAAAAAATCAATCCACTGTTTTCAATTATATTTCCGAATCAAACTTGTTCCGTTAATGTTTCAAAATTATTTTCCATGTACTGGTTTTGACAAAGGTAATATTATTATGGAAAGAAGTAACGTTAATTCAACAGGAACAACGTTCAGATCTCGTACACATTGCACGAGATTTAGAATCATCAACGAAAGCCGGCGACACTCACGCCGACAGAAAACGAAATGATGTTCGGTCTACTGGAAGCAGATTTTCTTGACGATGTTCGACGAATGAATAAAAGACAGGTTATAAGACCCTCTACTTTTTGTGCTAAGCCCAGTTTGTATGTGAAACATTTTTAAATGTAAACATCTGTCGGTGTCATCCGAAGTTGTTGTTTCCTTTCTTAGTCGATTTGAAAAGCTCTGTAGAGCTTGTGTTTTTATGTATGTTATGATATATATCGACTTCAAATAAAACTTTATTTATTTATTATTCTCTTTCAAGTTTCATGGAACATCTATTTCATTTGTTTGTTTTTTTAAGAATTATGTATGTTGAGGAAAAAATGTATAATGGTTTTGTCCAGATGTTTATATTTATAACGTCTCTCGACGAGTTGACTGCATTTAATCTATATTCTGTAGTATCATGACAGTGCCAGTAGCCGGCATCATATTCTTCAGAAGTCAAATCTCAAACAGAAAATTGCCTCGGAAGTCAATCTCAACGAGATTAAAGCAGGCAGTCTTACAAATAAACTGTATTTACGGCGTGACTTTTTACCCAAATACACCATAAAATTATAATATGAAACCGGCACGCCATGAATGCTCATGCATCTGAACATTATCAGGCAATTTCACGCTCATCCAGTGCATCAAAAAGTGTCAAGATTTTTTGGGCCGAGATATATTGGGAACGACTTTTTTTTAGGGCCGAATCTAGTCTCATTCAATCGAGCTGTTGTTCCTTTATTCGAGTTATCGTTCCTTACAAAATCTCAAATTTAACTTCCGCGTAGAAACAAATATTCTTGTCAGTGTCAGAAGAGATTTAATAAATTAAAAAATATCAATATAAGTAAAACAAGCTAACAAAATGACTTTTATTACACACGGTTCCGGATTTCAGTGGTATCGGACGTACGAGAGAGGGTACGAGACTTCAGGATCACCTTTGCGCTTTATGTTAAGATCTTCATTAGTGGAGTGTGTTAGTGTGTTACACGGAACGTGTTTACAAAGCGTCAAATTTATTTTTTTATTCATCAGTATGTGCATCCATGTTTGTCAAAAAATCCTAAGTACACATTTTATACCATCAAGAGCTCGCTAACGCTCGCATATTATTTCTATTATTTTGAGATGTTTTATGAATAATTAATGATTTATTAGCTCCTCTATCATTATTTTTTCATGAATTTCCACAAAATAGTCCGGTTTCAGAGCTCCAGATAAGCTGCGTATTTGCTTTTTTTACGCTATGAAAACGAGTAAAAACGCATGTATTATCAGATCAGAGTGTACACATTGCGCATGCATATTGCTGTGTAAGCAAACTTTCCAAATTCGGAGCATTCTTGTACGTTGATAATACAGTCGTGTACATTAACAATACATTTTTGACTTTGAGAAATTCCCTGTAATTACTTCCCTTTATACTTTTCGAAGGAGAGAGCGTATACATACGAGGGGTACCGAATGTTTGCCTTTCTAAGCATCGATGTCAAAAGAGATCTGATTGAATGTTTACGATAAATCATCCAATCGCGGTCAATATTACAAATAAATGCGGTGCTCCTGATAAGAAGTGGTTTACATAATAAGTAAGAACTAAAATGAAGTATTTGGGAACACGTTGTTCGTTGAAAATGAGCAAGAACATGAATAAGCACGCTACCAAGTGCAAGAGCACTCCGAAAAATTCTATACTTAAGTTCCTGAGTTTCATCTGTGTCTAGTGACAGTATAGTTAAAGGAATCATTGATGACATTATCAAAACGGCTGTGAAAACTGCCAAAGTCGACGAGCAAAAAACGAAAAGAAAACATGAAAAAGTTATCAGTCAGTTATATAAAGTAAACACAGAACAAAATATTTACAACATTTTATTAATAAACATGACACAATCGTGTCAAATTAAACAGAGATATACATTTCACTTGCATCCTGCGTTTATTGAATAACACTTGTGTCAAACATTATTTTAAAAGTGTACATGTAAGCAATCTTTTCTGAAGTAGAGAGTACAACAGTGCAAAGGAAATATGCAAATACCCATCATTTTCAAAAGTAGGGGTTAATTACCCTTTGGACTTGAAAATTATCTGGAGCTCTGGGTTTTTACGGACAATATCAAACGATCCCGATCTCGGTCGGGTCGCTTACAATCACGAATATACCCAAATATACATTAAAATTTCGTCTTTCAAAAGTCTGATATATATAAATTATTTTTATATTTTTACAGAAATTCTGATACTGAAAACAATTCTAGTCTTTTTAAAACTTATGCAGTTGATTTAAGGCGATTGCTATGTGAGCAAGTGGTATGTCTAATCACCGAAAAAAAAGGAACATACTGATCATTTCCCGTTTTCATATATATTTTTATTCATATTAAAAAGGAAGAAAAGGAATAAGATAAATAAATAAAATAACTAAAAGAGTGTTGGAAGAAATATATTTTTTGTACCGGTATGTAAGTAACACATGCAAATGTACCATATGAATTTTGAGTGTGTTTGGGTACATTTGTATTTGTTGGAAGCGGCCATGTTGTATCGATGTTTATAAGTTATAAAATTGATCATTTTGATTACTCTTGTGACAAAGTTATGAAATTTGAATTTTTTTATGAAAAATTATTCATATAGAACATTTAACTAATACAATAAATACGATTTGATGGTGTATTTGGGTAAAAAGTCATGCCTGTGTATTTACATATTTGCAGGCCTCGACAATGTGACAATGTAACATAAAAAAGTTGTGAGATTTATTTCAAGTTAGTGTACATGATATAGTGATTATTTCACTCATTTAAAGTTAATTACAGGACAGTCAGAGGCTTTATAACTCTTCTTCATGAGTGAAAGTTTTCAGTATTTTGACTGATTTCAGTTTTTTTGGCAAAGGTCCAGACATTTCATGAGATTCATGTAAATTTTATGATTTTTTTTTAGGGGGGGGTGAGGTATGCATTTTTGACAAAGAAATTAAAAGTTTTGAGAGGATCCTGATCTGTTTAAGCTGTGTTTCATAAAATGTTTTTAATAAAAACAAAAATACATACTGTTCGTTTATTTGTGCATATTGTACAACAATTTATTCTTTAACAAACTTCATGATCACTTTGCGACCCTTACAGGTGACATAGTATGACCAACATTTAATAGTAGAAAATTTTCAGTATTTGTCCAAAATAACACTTTTACCCATAATGGGGCATATGCTTCTTAGTGATACTGATATATCTATTGTTCTGTCTAATCTGTTTTCATTTAAAAAATTTAATATTACAGTGAAACCTGTAAACCAAACCTAGAATCTTGTTAAAACCGAGCTTTGAATAAAGTTCATTCGTAGGAATTCTTTGTTTTAAAATCTAACCTGTATATGCCAAATACCTGTCTATTCTGAACACAAAAGTTGGTTCCAAGAAGGTTCAGTTTATACAGGTCTCAATTTAATATGATATTCTTGGTACATGTACATTGTATATGTCATTATTTTATTTTGTAGCTAGGTATGGACCATGGCATGTTTTTTTGATAGGTGCAGACCTTCTATGGTCTGCAGCTATTAAAAAAAACATCTTGAGGACCATAAGAGCTACGGTGTTGCAGCTAATAGCTAGGATGCTATTTAAGTTGTTAAACTTGATAAAGATGATCATTATGATAAGATCTTCAATGTTCTAATTATTTTATTTTAATAGCTGTACTACCAAGTTTTAAACTTTGGTATGATAGTGTCTTCAGCATTGATGATATGGAAAGGATTGATGGTGGTAACTGGTAGTGAAAGTCCAATTGTTGTTGTTCTCAGGTAAAATAATTCAAATGGGTAATCAGTTATTAGGCCAAAGAAAAAAGATTGTTGGTTTCCCCTAACCCTGCGGGGTAAGTTTTATCCTGCCTGGTCAATTAATTTTATTGGCATTTTTAGTAGAAACAAATATTTTTGAAGCCAGCCATGTCACTTTTTTCAACACAAATTATTATTATTTTTTTCTCCTTTTTTCCATGGATACAAGAATAAAACTGAGTTATTTACCTTCCAAATAGGAATAACAGAACAGGTATGATGATTATTAGGAGCATAAATGTATTATTCTTCAAAAGAAATGAAAATATTTAAAAAAAAAAAAACCTGCCTGCTATGAAAATTTTCCCATGTTAGGGGAAACCAACAATCAATTTTCGATGGCCTTATAGGTATGACCTACAAACAATGGATTACATGTATCTATGTAGATAATTCAGTCCTCACGATGAGCACCGGTTCTCCGGCCCAAGACCAGAAGATTTTTCAGTTTTTATTTAGAACTACAGTTGTATATAAAAATAAATTCAAGAATTTGATTTAGACCAGTAAATCAAAATTTTCATTTCGAGATCTGGACTAATTGGGTTAATGTTTTGTCTCAATTTTCAAACAGCATACATATATAGATCTGTGGTGTAAACATGTGTAGTGTGCTTGTCTCGAGTGCATTAGATCGTGGATTTCAGCCCTGGTGTCAGAGGTCAAATCATAGACTATTAAATTGGTATTTGCTACTTCTCCGCAAGAACAAAAACTGGTTGGCTCGGAATCAGGATAATGTGTCCGAGTGGAGCAACATGTCTACCTGTGGACTGTTGTTTCAGTGAGCTAGCACTATAAAAATCCAATTACTTATGTTAATCTAGTACAAAGAGAATGTCATCTCATTGAATATAACGGGTTCTCACCATGATATTGCTGAAAAATTGTTCATGTGGTGTTAGAGAACAATCACTCAATTAAGTCAACCGCTTTGCTGTTGTAATGGTCATCCTGCGGTACATTGTGGGTTAGAGTCCCACTCAGGTCAAACCAAAGACTATAAAATTGGTAAAAGGAGAAAGACTGGTTGGCTTGAAATCAGGATAATGTGTCCGAGTGGTGCAACATGTCTACCCACGGACTGTTGTTTCAGTGAGCTAGCACTATAAATATCCAACAATTTTGTTTTGAAGGTTCATTCAATGAATATTTATGTACAGTTTTAAGTATTGCACCAGATGTATTTTCAAAATCCCACAAATTTCAACTATTTGTGATCATCTTTGATTTCTGCTATATTCTTGAGTCAAGCGAAGACAATGAAAGTTTATTTTTTCTTAAAATATAATCAAGATTATCAGGATTATGATAATTAACGGCACTTTCAACAATATTTCAGTTATATCATTGCTGGAGAAAACCACAGACTTTATCACATTATGTTGTATCAAGTTCACCTCGCCATGAGTGGGATGTGAACTCACAACTTTGCAGTGATTGCACAGTTACATTGTAGTTGTATGTCATTTTATTAAATTTTTGTTAAGAGAAATATCTTAAAAAAATTAATAAAATACAAATAATATAGTCTGAAAAATTAAAGTCATATACACCACTGTGACATGTAAATCACAACCATGATGGCATATCTACATGTTGAATTAAATCAATGTCTGTTGTGATGTATATACATGTTTATATACTCTATTTCCAGTGGTAGTATGGAACCAGCTTTCCACAGAGGAGATTTACTATTTCTGACAAATTACAGAGAAGAGCCGATCCGTGTAGGAGAAATAGTAGTATTTAAAGTAGAAGGCCGAGATATTCCAATTGTACACAGAGTATTAAAAGTTCATGAAAAGTAAATATTTATTTATCATGTTATAATTAGCACAAATAATCTTCCCAGATATTTTTTTAATTATTATTGAGGTTTAATATCAATATGATAAAGGGCTGAATTGAGTTTTTTGTTAAATGATAATCTAAATGTATTTAACACCTAAATTTTCTTGGTACAGTCAGTTTACTTAAATTTTTGTCACCTACGATTTTCCCTATGTATTTTATATAACACCACAATTAAAAAAAAAATATATATATAGAGTTCATTTCTTGACCAATTTTTCTAAAAAAAAATTACTTACAAAATCAAATTGTTCCAAAGTTTTTCTTTATTATCTTGCTATAATTTTGTGAAATACGATTTAAGAAAAATTCACAAATCATAATTTGGACGTGACAAGCTACTATATATTAAAGTATTTTTGAACACCAAGAATTCTAGATTGTTTAAATCATTCAAAGTTGAAAACTATGAATACAAAAATTATATCAAGATTATAATAAAAAAAAAATCAAAACAATTTGAATTTGTGAGCAAACAATTAAGCAAAATTGGTAAAGAAGTGACTTCTGTATAATTTTCTGAAATAACATAGTCTTACAGTAGATAGAATTGATTTATTGTGTTTAACGCCACTTTCAGCAATATTTCAGCTATATCATGGCGACCAGTTTTTGTGGTGGAAGAAGCCAGAGTACCCGGAGAGAACCACTGACAATGAGCAAGCAACTGGTAAACTTTATCACTTTCGTCTGCGAGTCGAGTGCACCCATTTTGTAATTTACTAAACCGGGTGCGAACCCACGCCATAATGGTGATAGGCTTGTATAAGTTGTTAGGTAATCCAACTACCTACATGTATTAACTCATTGAGCCACCCGGGCCCTTACAGGAAATAGATAGGGATAAATCGGCAGTTACAAACTTATGTTACTTACCTGTATAGAAAATTTGGAATGTAGAAAATAGGATTGTAAGTATTTCTTAAAACCTGAAGAAAACGACAGAAAAGCATATTTTGATCTTTTATTTCAGAGAGGACGGAAAAGTTAAATTTTTAACCAAGGGAGATAATAATTCTGTAGATGACCGAGGATTATACGCCCCAGGACAGCTGTGGTTAGAAAAGAAAGATGTTGTAGGAAGAGCTAGAGGGTAAGTTTTACAGTAGTTTCCATCTAATAAGAACTACATTGTACATTCGTACTTGCCTTGAGTGGAGTAGATTGTGGGTCCAACCCCGTTCAGATGTGGTGTAGATTGTGGGTCCAACCCCGTTCAGATGTAGAGTAGATTGTGGGTCCAACCCCGTTCAGATGTGGAGTAGATTGTGGGTCCAACCCCGTTCAGATGTGGAGTAGATTGTGGGTCCAACCCCGTTCAGATGTGGAATAGATTGTGGGTCCAACCCCGTTCAGATGTGGAATAGATTGTGGGTCCAACCCCGTTCAGATGTGGAGTAGATTGTGGGTCCAACCCCTTTCAGATGTGAAGTAGATTGTGGGTCCAACCGCGTTCAGATGTGGAGTAGACAGGGGTTTCAAAGTGGGCCGGTACCCGGTACTTTTACCCGTCTGAGATCGTGTATAGTACCGGCAGAAATTACTGATCCCCCCAAAATTAGCGGTGGTGAAAACCACAAGTACGATGGTCGATAGGCTTGTAGAATATTGTTCATAAAAAATTAATGATCACGTCAATTGCTGAATTCTCGCATTCAAATCGAACAATTGCGTCACGACCAAGTTGATGGGATATTCCCTGTTTTTAAAAATAACTACCTTAGAATCGTAAATAGCCGTTTGCGCATGCGGTAAATAGATATGTTTTCGCCCCAATATCTTTTCATCCTTGTGTAAAACTCGGACCGGAACAAAGCTGACATCATTTCAAATTAAAAAAATGACCGATTACAAATTATGTTCAAACACAATTTAGTGTAATCTTCAGTAATGTAAGTATGATCATTATGTATTATGAATATATGACTACACAATATTTTGTGCGATTTTTTTTATCCATTTAAAACCCAGGTTCGGTATACAAAAATAAAAACCTATGGTTAATTTATTTACATATTTTGACGGGGCCCTACCGCGGTTGTTCACAGAAATGAAAGTGTGCTGAAAAACATTTTTAAAAGGGGGTACAAGGAGATAAGGGATAGAAAATTACTAGAAATCTTGAAAAAGGACCGAACATGACTCAAATACGAATTACATTGTAATGTAAAAATGCCGGCCCCCCCTTTTTTTCCAAAATAATTTAACTTTTGTGATTCAAATGTTAATAAATGTCTTCCCGCGAATCGCTTTTGTTCGAACATTTTTTTTGCACATAAGTCGTGAAAGTAACAATATATATTGTTTTTGTTTAATTATATTTGTATTGATCTATTAAAAATAAAATTTTTATTAAAGATTGATGATTGCAAATTAAATTTATATGTTTCATTAATTATGACACTTGTATGTCTTGATCCGTGCCAATGGTCTTTGATGAGTTTAATTACTGGCAATAAAGTAAAAAAAAAAAAACACACAAGCCAAGGTATTGTGAAAAAGAAAAGAACAAAGCCAACAAAAGAATTTTGAGAAGTTTAAGCTTTAAACACAATGGTTTGGTCAAGCCTAGCTGCGGAACCGTAGCTCTTTATGGTCCTTTTGGGGTTTTTTAAGATATGGTGGACTATCTATGAATAATCTTGGCTGAAGTGTGTAAACTGAAATATTCAATAAAGAAATTGGGGGGGGGGGGGGGGGGGGGGGGGGGGGAATCTAGGCATTATGCATGGTCTTCACTCTTGGTGAAATCTGAACTCGTTAATGGGATTTTTCTTTCAAAAACACTTAATGTTTTGCAGTCTCTGAAGTACATTTTTTGGCCACAAAATGCTAGATTTCAGGAGCTTCCGCCCTCCTGGACCTCTTACGGCCCTCAGCCTAATTTTTTAGGTACCTCATAAAATTTAAGAAGTACCTCCTATTATAAAAAACTTTGAAACCCCTGAGTAGATTGTGGGTCCAACCCCGTTCAGATGTGGAATAGATATTGGGTCCAACCCCGTTCAGATGTGGAATAGATTGTGGGTCCAACCCCATTCAAATGTGAAGTAGATTTTGGGTCCAACCCCATTCAGATGTGGAGTAGATTGTGGGTCCAATCCCGTTCAGATGTGGAGTAGATTGTGGGTCCAACCCCGTTCAGATGTGGAGTAGATTGTGGGTCCAACCCCGTTCAGATGTGGAGTAGATTGTGGGTCCAACCCCATTCAGATGTGGAGTAGATTGTGGGTCCAACCCCGTTCAGATGTGGAGTAGATTGTGGGTCCAACCCCGTTCAGATCAAACTGAAGACTTGACAAGTGGTATTTGCTGCTTTTCCACTATGTACGTAGCTCTACAGAGTAAGAGCGAAGACTGGTCAGAATCAGAATATTGTTTCAGAAAGATAGCTCCAGAGTGGACTTAATATTTCATCATCATTTCATTGTATGTAACTTGTTCTCGTCATTATATACATTGTAACTGAAAAATTGCTCATTTGGCGATAAGACACAATCACTCAACCCTCTTATAAGGCAAGTCCTGCAATGAAAAAGTGGTCTCGTAAAAGGATAGGTCTCTGTTGAGTATCTCATTGCATCTGAATTCTTGCTAGGGGGCCATCGTCATCATGATCATATGGTAGTTAGATTTATAACTACCTGAGCAATCAGTTTGTATCACCACCAAAGTTGTGAGTTCGAACCTCGTTCATAGTAAGGTGTACTCGATACAACATTATGTGATAACGTTTGTCAGTGACTTACGACAGGTCTGTGGTTTTCTCCGGGTACTCTTGTTTCCTCTCCAATAAAACTGATAGCCACGTTATAACTTAAATATTGTTGAAAGTGGTGTTAAACACCATAACTCTAACCCGTAAGTTCTTGCCTGATAAGAAGGTTGACCATTAGTGGGAGCGGTCCTATATGAGGGGGAACTACTGCATCATAGGTTTGACAGAGACAGTCACAGATCTTTTGACTGTATGTGTCAAGACAAGTGTGGTACAGTCAAACCTGTATTAAGAGGTCACCTTTGGGACCAAGAAAAAGTGGCCTGATAATTAGACAGGTGACCTTTTAAAAGAAGTTCAATTCATATGAAATTTTTTATGACAAGACAAGAAAAAGGTGACCTTTTAATACAGGTGACTGCTTAATAGAGGTGACCACATGATCAGGTTTAACTGTATAAGAAAGAATGGTGTGGTGCAGGTTTAATCATACATCTGCAGGGATTTCAATATTTTTCAAGTCTACCAGTACTACATTATTTACAGGTGGTACTTTGTATTAAAATTTCAACAATTTTCATGAATATATTATACTCTTTAAAATCAGGAGGTATCAAAAACCATTTTCGGTGGGTAAAAGTACCTGGTACCACCCCTTATTGAAAGGCTTATATTGATGGTGGCTGATGTTGGAGTGTTTGTGTCAAGACGAGTGCCCTCAGAAAAGAAATACTGCTTGCTGGACGTTGAACAATAACCAATTCTAACATGACGTCCTTCTTTCGCTTTGTTTTAATTGGGTATAATCTCATTAGCACATGCGCCGGTTCATGTGACTGACTTTCCCGTCGTAAATGTACATGTTGATGAATTATCGTCTTCTCGAATTTGGCAGCATAAATTGTGTACGACATTGTCCGCAAGCGTAAATATAAATTAGCGTCTTCCAATCAAAGTATACTACCGTATTTGTACTCTTAGACATATCAGAATCGAATATCAATCAGTTTTATTTTTTTTATTTATTTTCCAGTTTTGTGCCATATGTAGGAATAGTGACAATATTGATGAATGATTATCCTAAATTTAAGGTAAGTTTACAAAATATACAGAACTGTTTATTTAGACTTGGGAAGAAGGGGAGGTAATCTATGTTGAATGCCATTTTCTACAATTTTACAGTTATATTTTGATGGTCAGTTTTATTGTTAGAGGAAACCTAACATTTTCTGTAACCCACTGCTGATCACACTTTGATACTTTCCACTCGTCAGTTGTTGGTAAAATGATTGAGAAAATATCATAGTCAACGACATAACTTCGCATTTTTGCTGCTGATTCCAGCTGGTCTCACTGAAATACAAATTTAGCCCTTTATTCATACTTTCTGTTGAAATAAGTAAAAAATATAATTTGATTATTTACTTACAAAAATGTATATCGTGTTGGCCTTCATTACTATGAAGAATTTATCAATAAAAAACACAACATCGGTGGTAACATGTTCACCTCATGTGGGGTAGATCATGGGTTCAAACCCTGATCATGTCACACCAAGGTGGTATTTGCTGCTTATCTGCTAAGCATGCTGCTTTAACATGAAAGAGCAAAGGCTGGTTGGCTCTGAATCAGAATAATGTGTGAGTGGAGCGACATGTCTATCCAATGACTGCTGTTTCAGTGAGCTAGCACTATAAAAATCCAACTCAGCGTGTTGGTCTATTACAAAGTGGACCTATCATCATCTCATTGAAAATTAACTTGTTCTCACCATGATATAGCTGAAAAATTGGTGAATTGGCATTAAACAACAATCACTCACTCACTTTTGTTTGTATTACTACACAGGAAATAGATCTGGAATGACTAATCTCCCTTTGTTTTCTTTTTACAGTATGCCATATTAGCTTGTTTGGGACTATTTGTACTACTACACAGAGAATAGATCTGGAATCAGTAAAAATGTGGGTGATGGAATGAAAGAGGAATGAGTCATTTTGAAGATCATGTGACCAGTTTTGTACATCTATTATAAAATCATGTGATCATTTTTGTACATTTATTGTAAAATAATTTTTGTAAAGTTTGCATTGTGCTGAGAGAAAAAAAAATGTTATATTATTTATTCCAATAATCATGGTTTGGGAGAAATTAGCAGATTTGGTTGGTCTTCAACTTTTGAAACCATGACAATATGTTTTGGACAGTCAGAATTTTTTTTTGTGTTCATACTTCATTTTATTTACAATTTGAAGGTTTTTCGTCATTTCATCAGATCTGAATGGAACATTTTGTACAATTCTATTCTGTTATACAGAGTGAAATCATATTATGTAATTGACCAATCATTGATTAGCATTTGAGATATGAGAAACAATATGTGGAGGTTAAGCCAAGCATGAAAGATCCTTGGGATTCTTAACAGACTTCAATGCAAATTAATTATTTAATATTGTTAGGGATACAGGCCTTTCAATAAGGGGCAGTACCATGTGCTTTTACCTACTTAAAATGGCAATTCCTCCTAATTTCAAAGGGTGTTGCATAAGATATTCATGAAAAATGTTCAAATTTAAAGAAAAAGTACCGCCTGTAAATAATGAAGTACTGGTACACTTGAAAAATATAGAAAACGCTGGGGATATGGTATTTAATGCCTCTTTCAACAATATTTCAGTTAAATTGTCAAATTAAAATTAAAGATTTCATTGAAATAGAGATAAAATCTCGAGAGAAGACCTACTGCTTTCATTCCCTTCAATTATCAAATGCCAGGATGTACAGATAAGAGAATTATACAATATCGTTATGTATGATAACAATTTTTAACAAGAATGAAATACAATCCTATATGTTTTATGTAATGTATGTTTGGCAAGCATGACTTATTTTCATGGGCCACTACACAATCCAGAGACATGAAATAACAAAGAACTTTTTAGCAAGACCCTTTTCTGTCTGTGTGTCCATCATTTGATTTCCGCTCAATAACTTTAGTATCCCAGGGGCCCGGGTGGCTCAATGAGTTAGGTAGTTGGATTACCTAACAACTCATACAAGCCTATCACCAATATGGGATGGGTTCGCGACCGACTTTTTAAATTACAAAAAAAGGTGCACTCGCCTAGCAGCCGCAAGTGATAAAAGTTTACCAGTGTTGCTTGCCCATGGTTGGTTGTTTTCTCTGGGTACTCCAGCTTCCTCCACCACTAAAACTGGTCGCCATGATATAGCTGAAATATTGCTGAAAGTGGTGTTAAATACAATAAATCAAATCAAATCAATCTTTATTATCCCTTTAGCAAATCATTTAAAATTAAAACACTATGTCAGGCAGATCAACTTCAATGTTGTACTTTACCAATTTTTCAGTTGTGCCCCTTGATATGTGGGTTTAAGTAAATATAACTTTACTTATAGTTTGCAAAATATGATACATTTTATGATCCTGTATATATGATGTGAATATTGATAATTATTTAAAGAGGATTAATTTTATGTCCTAAATAATGTTTTTATGAGAATGCAAATTTTTATATGACGGCAAAATTAATTGTGGTCATATTATGTTTTGGCACTTGTCGTATTTTTCCGTAGACAGAATGATTTCCGTGTGATAACTTGAGTTCTAGTAGGCTTATCCTGATGAATTGTGAACACAATGTTCCCTGGCACTGAACAAAGGTTGGTATTGGGTATTGTAAATATACCCGGTTGCAAACAAGAGGCCCTAAGGTGCAAACAGTAGAAGTCACTAATTTAAGGTTGAGTTATGTGCAATAATAAGATAAAATCATGCAGATATTAGAGAGAAAAATCTGGTATATTTTTGTAATCACAGTTGAATTTGTTCTTATGTTTATCAATATGAATAAATTACAACTTTTATCAATGAAAACTTGCCTAACACCTTTGACAAAAGGTAAAAAAAAGTGCTGGATTTAATAAAATATTAAAATATCAAATTGTGTTTAGTTATATAATTAGTTTAGTATGAGATCTCTGGACTGATTTTAAAGTTAATTTATCACATCGGTGGTGTAATGGTTAGCATACTCGTCTCTAGTGAGGTAGACCATGGGTTTGAGAACCAGTCGGGTCAAACTAAAGACTATAAAATGGTAATTGTTGCTTCATCGCTATGCATGCAGCATTAAGGAATAAAAACAAAGACCGGTTGGCTTAGAATCGGGGATAATGTGTCAGAATGGGGCAACATGTCTACCCGTGGATTGTTGTTTCAGTGAGCTAACACTAAAAATCCAACTATTCTAATCATGTTATTTTAGTACAAAGTGGACATCATTATCACCTCATCAAATGTAACTTGTTTTTGCCATGATGTCTATTAAGCTGACAAATTACTCATTTGGCATTAAACAACAGTCACTCACTCACTTAAAGTTAAATTAACTTATATCCTAAAGGCAGGTAAAAACTTTCTGTGTTTACTTTAAAACAAAATGGGGTACGTATGTGGGTAAAACTTTAATTTTTTTTTTAACTAGGTTATACAGGAAAAACATCTGGCTTTGAACAGTGTTTGTCAAGAAATGGCAATACAGACTGCAGGGTAGACACTAAAAGTTACAGTCTGTAGGGTTGGCAGAAACAGGAATATTTTTACCTAACCACTTTACATTTGATTGAAATTCAAAATAAAGAATATTATTTCTATGTTATCAAGGTTGGTAAAAAGAATTACTGTTCTAATGCAATTTGTTTGTACTGTCGGATTTGATTGGTTACTATTTTACTTAAAATTCTCAATCTACAAGTCGAAACAAAGGGGTCCAGCGGCAAGGATCTGCTATCTTTGAAACGTGAAGCACTGCATGTCCACGTTGTAAACTTATTTTAGTTAAATTTTATCAAAATTGATGCATACACGATGACAGAAAACTGATTTTGACGTTTTCTACTGGAAGTCTTCATATAACGTCATGCCAACAACATTTCGCAGGATTTTAATTTGTTTTCCTCAACCAATAAAACTGAGGACCACAATATAACTGAAATATTGTTGAAAGTCGCGTTTAAATACCATTACGCTAACTCCCTAGATCCAATTATCAGAGGGGGTTGTTATACAAGTGACCAGTTTAACTCTGCCACATTTTTATGCATTCCTGTCCCCATGATATAGCTGAAAAATTGCTAGTGGCATTAAACACAATAAATCATATCAAATCAAATCTTATGCATTCCCAACGTCATATGTCGTGGTCCTTTTTTGTGTTCAGTGACTTATGGTGAGAGGTGATTGTTTGTTTTGTAGATATTAGTGAAATTGTTGACCATCACTATTTAAACTTTCTTTTCATAAAGGCTCAGGTGAGTCTCCAGTTATTTTTAGTTATATTATATCCAATTTTGCTCTGTGGTGGTTCTTAAGAAGATGGTTAAAATATGAAAGTCAACTGACCACGATGGAACCTGTAGCTCTGTTGAGCTAAAATATCTAAATAATAGAAAAAACATTTTTAAATATTTTATTATCTAAAATTGTAATTGTATAATTACAATGTCAAAAGAACTTAATAAATTAACAATTGGTCCTCCATAATCAATGACAAAAATAAATACAGTAGTTTCCCCACCCCTCTTTTAAGGCCATGCCCATCAAATGCCACCCCTCTTATTAGATCAGATTTCAGATGCACTGAGATGGTAAGCGAGATGCTACTAAATTACCCCCATGATAGGCCACTCCCTATCAAAAGCCACCCATCTTATCAGACTAGATTTGAGATGAATGCACAGAGATGGTAAGATTCTACTAATTGCACCCCCTCTTAAAAGGCCACTTTCTCAAAGCAGAAGCCCATCCCTGTTATAATATATTTTCAAGCCAGATTTTGTATCCACTGCACTGATATGGTAAGATAATACTAAATGTCCCCCTCCCCAAGAGAGAAGAACAACCCTGTAGAAGGGATGGCCATGTATGAGGGGGAACTACTGCATAAACAAATAAAATAACATACATTTAAATTTATATATAATGATATCTGTTTGATATTTTCACAATACAGTAATGTGCTTGCATAGACAATTAGAATGAAACCAAATAATAAATTTAACAATATAACAAATGTATTTGTTTTTACATTACCTGTACATGTACTCTGTAAGAACATGACGCATTTTGCAATGCAAAAAAGGTGAAAGTGAATGAACCATATCAGCTTACACAGGCTGATATGGTGTTATCGGTCCAACTGGGGTCATAATGCCATATCAGCCCGGTCTGAAATGTAACATCAATATCAGCATGGTTCATATTTTCTAATAAATTAATTGTAATTTAAATAGGTTAAATGCATTTCCATATCGGCCTGATTATCAGCCCTGGACCCATATAGGACTGGAGATTCATATGTCCCAAAAAATATCTGACTTTTGTTTTCATGTTGTTCTTCTCAAGAATAGAGCTGAAATACTGCTCATTTGACACTAAAACAACAATAAATTGATAGTTGGTGTTTTATTCTTGTGACTAAACATCACACTGAATGAAATTGTCGCAAATTTGTGGTATTTGCTGGTGTGCCCTGATGTTTTGCTTTGTGGGAAATTGAAAGCTCATTTACAAGGTATTTTTTTCTGTAAATCAATCACAAATTAAACCAGTTGTAGCTGATATCTACAAAATAGCTGAAAGTGGTGCTAATTATCACAATTCTCCAGTCCTATATCAAATTTTAAAATCAACATGGAAAAGAGAAAGGGAGATAACTCAAAATAACAGTAAAGGGAGACAACTCAAAATAAAAGTATTACTGTCTGTAACTCAATAAAATATACAAATGTAGGTACAATTTAAGCCACTTTTTTTAAATACTGGTTGCTGTAATTCAGTTGATTAAAATACAATTATCTTAACTGATAATTAAAAACTGACTGATGCAAAAAAAAAACTTGCTAAAAACAGTAATTAAAATTGTAATAGGAAGTAGTTTTTGACAGAAAAAACATGTTTCTCCCAAATCCCCCCCAATTATATGAAATATTCCTTCCAGAATGGTCTGAACAAAATTCCATTACGATGTATGATTGGCCATACGGAAAAAAAAACAAGCATGCAAAGTTTTATGCAATTCCCCTTTTAAAATGTACTAGTTGCATATACAAACTTTTGTGATGGATGCTTACGGACAGGCAGGGCAAAAAACAATATGTCTCCCTCCAAAATGGAAAGGAAGGAGATGTGATTAGTTGGGTAGATAGATTTTTAACAAACAAATAAAAATAATAATGGCTGGCATTAATTAATTACATGTTACAATAAACATAAATACAAAAATGTATTTAAAAGCACTATTTTTGTTCTTGCATCAATGATTTGCTGACAAAATGTACCATCATTCTATAGACATATACAATAAACAATATACAATAAACCTCAGTTCAAGGTAATTTTTTAAAAATCTATTCCAGATTACAATGTAAGGTAGATAACTCTTAAAAGTTGCAGAAAAATTTCATGCACTCCCAAAAAAACTTACCTTAGCTTTTTGGTGTTTAACTCCACTTCCAACAATATTTCAGTTATAACGTGACGGTCAGTTATTTTTGGTGGAGGAAACCTCTGACCTGTATCAAGTCACTCACAAACTTTATCCTAAAAAGACTAAAGCTAGCTATTTGAACAAAGAAAATAAATAGTGATTTTTAGCTCGACTTTTCGAAGAAAAAAAGTCGAGCTATTGTCGTCACTCCGGCGTCAGCGTCTGGGTCGGTTAAGTTTTAGGTTAAGCTTTTTGTCAGAGTCCATTTCTCAGAAACTATCAAAGGTATCCATTTGAAACTTGGAATACTTGTTCACTATCAAAAGAGGAACCAATTACAACAAGGCAGCTGACCCTGTGATTTGCATATCCAGAGTTATCTGCCCTTGTTTTGACATACATGTAGTACATAGAAATTAGGGATATTTTTTTATTATAATTAAAATTTCTCAATAACTATCAAAGCTATTAACTTGAAACTCAATACACTTGTAGAAAGTGTTGACCCCAATCTGTTGACAAGAGAAGACAACTCCATCTAGCATTTTATTTGAGTTATTCCCCCTTTTTGACTTAGAATGAGCTAAAAATACAATTTCTCAATAATTATGATAGGCATTGAAATGAAACTCAACATACCTGTTCACTATCAAATGAGGAACCCATTACAACAAGGCAGGTGACCCTGTGATTTGTATATCCAGAGTTATCTGCCCTTGTTTCGACATAGTACATAGAAATTTGGGATATTTTTTTAGTATAATTAAAATTTCTCAATAACTATCAAAGCTATTAACTTGAAACTCAATACACTTGTAGAAAGTGTTGACCCCAATCTGTTGACAAGTTAGAAGTATGTATAACTTTGTAAATTGCTTGCAGTTTGATATCAGAAACGAAAAGGTCGAGCGTCCAGCACCTGTGGGCAGTGCTCTTGTTTATTTCATAATTATTTCCTATTTATAAAAGTTGACATCTAAAAATAGGATTTAGATTTCAACAAAGGATACTGGTCAAGTGGGTGGGGGTGCATGTACTGCACATACCAGTGAAAGAAACAAAATAAAATCTAGGGTCTGGGTGGCTCAATGAGTTAGGTAGTTGGATTACTTAACAACTCATACAAACCTATCACCAATACAGCATGGTTTCGCGGCCAGCTTTGTAAATTACAAAAAGGGTGCACTTTACTCGCAGTCGCAAGTGATAAAGTTTACCAGGTACTCTGACTTCTTCCACCACTAAAACTGGTCACCATGATATAGCTGAAATATTGCTGAAAGTGGCATTAAACACAATAAATCATATCAAATCAATCAAAATAAAATCATACAAAATGTATAAACTTTACAAGCTACAGTGAAACTTTTCTACACTGAATCTCATTGGAACAAACATTTGTGTTCAGAATAGACAAGTGTTCGGTTTACACAGGTTAAATTAATAAAGATTTCCTACATTAGGCCAAGAAAATAAATACATGTCTTTCCGCTAACATACTCTAAAATATTAGGGTCGGTAGGTAGGAAAAAGATTTTATTTTTTTAAATATTTTTAGCTAGGTTCTACAATGGACACATTCTGACTTTAATAGTGCTTATTCAAAAATGGTCAAAAAAACTTTAGGGTAGGCACAAAAAATTAGGGTCGACAGGGTTAACGGAAACACATGTAAAAATAATGTTGGCCTTAGGACTTTATCTAAAGTTCTGTTTACACAGGATTTTGGTTTATTCAGGGTTCGGTTTAGACAGATTTCACTGTATAACAAAATATTGCAGAACTTTATCTGTTAAATTGAGTTAGGATCATGATAAATTTATATCTCTTAAAACAGAAAAAAATTACACAAATAAAAAAGAGGTTAATTTTGGATTGTGACTTGAAGAGGTACATACAGTATATTTGATTCTTGTTGTTTCGTAGTGAAGGGACTAATGATAGTACTTTGAAATAGCAGGGAATTCGACAAGTTATCTGCAATAAATTAAAGAAATAACCATTTAACATTTAAGAGGAGCAGGGAGCATTTTTTTTTCCTTTTAATATTTTGTCACCAAATTTTATAGAAAAAAATATATTGACCTGAAAGATGAAAAAAAATTAATGATCTGATCTGTACTTTTCCACAAGATATTTTGGTAAGATTAGTAGACAAATTACTGATTCTACAGGTGTCCAAAAAAAACATAACTTGCCTCCCTCCGAAATCTTAAATGATCGGTCCCCAGTTAAAAATAAAACTACTATGAACAGATCAAATGTTAACTTTTACGGAAATGACTATCTTTGACTGTCTTTAACAAACAAATAAATGCAGAGCATTAACATCAAGTAAGTAAGATTTAACGTGAAATTAAAAATCTGAATTTAAATATTTTCTTTGAGTATTTTGGAAAAAAACAAACAAACAAAAAACTAATACATGTACATGGTTTATATCATTGTTTCCAAAGTTTCACCATTTGGATCAATTGTTGTGATTGGTCGATAAGGATTGAGTCCTATCGTCCCATTGGTCACTTTGTTGCTAGGTAACAAAGCTGCTTGACTACAGTTACTGCTACCATTAGATGGTAGCATGTCCTCACAGTACATAAAACTAGTTTCAATGTTATCAATCTCTTCATAATAATGACAATTATTTGGTCTGTTAAACGGCGAATTGAATCTTGGATCGCAATATATTTGTGACATACCGTTAGTTTGTTGTGGTACGTGATATGACAATTCTGGCGGTAAATGATATATATTTGTTGAAGGAACGTGATATGGATTATCAGTCTGAACACAATAGGGATTTGGAATTGACGGAACACGATAATGATGATTGGATGGATCGTGAAAATGATTATGATTATGATTTGACTGATGCAATAGTGGCGGAGCCTGATGATAGTTTGTCCGTGAGTGCTGTCGCATCTCTGCCGACAACCCCATCTTTGGTAAATTTCTTTTCTTCGTAGCTTGATTATACACTATAGGTTTCTTAGTTTCCGATACAAACACGTCATCGTCACTGGACCCAGTTAAAAGCCTATCCCTACTTTCATTTTGAACATCACTACTTTCACTTTTGCCTTGTTCCATTGTTTCGTATGTATCACTCTGAGAATCCGTCCTTACTGAAGATTCGTCCTGAGATATTGATACAAAATCGGAGTAGGATGGTGGATGGGGATATGGAGGTAGAGGTTCAGACAATTTCATCACATTTTTTAACGACAATTTCTCATCACTAATGTCCTGATTCTCACTCACAGTTTTTCTATGTGGAGTTGCATATGGATTTTCGTCCGACTTTTTGCACAATTTGAAATTTTCCCGAATAGCCTTTTCACAACTAATTTCACCCGGAGTTTTCAGCCCTTTAGGGTTCTGATTCAGCTCTAATTGACTTCCAACCAAATAAAATGCTGAACCGTCCCTTTGGATCGGCTGTGGTGGTAAAGTATCGCCATGACTTGATTGACGAGTTAATGGCTTTGGAGGTAACAGCATTTTATTTGCATTCTGTCTTCTGATTGGTTCATTAGGTAGAAAATGACTTTGAACAGACGGCCTTGATCTTGGTTGTTTATTCATATTCACACCGTAAACTGGGTCAAACAAGGTATTTGAATTGACATCAATAGCTTGTATATGATTTTTTGGCACAGATTTTGAACCACTTTTGCACTGAGTTTTGTTCTTGACCTTTTCAAGGTCAGCTTTTAACATTTCACTCTGTTGCAAAAATAGTTCCTTTATCTCTTCTTTAAAATTTTTCCCACCTTTTTCGTCTTTCTTTTTTATGCTCTCTTTTCTATACAGTTGATAGGGTTGAGGAGTATGTGACCTGATAACCTTAGGAATAGTATTCTGCTTAATGTATGGTTGAGGAGTTAAAGCTCGCCTGTTGTCAAATTTTGGTTTTTCCTGTTCTATATTTAGATTTCCTTGTGATTTTAATATCTGAGTTTCTTCTGCAAACTTTTTGTGCAAGTCTAAAATTAGCATCAACTGTTTTGTGTCAAGGCTATGGAGAGTTACAGCCCTTTTGTCACGTCTTCTGTGTTCTTTCAGTTTACCTTGACCTTTCTGAGATTTCGAGCTACCGGTATTTGATGAAGAATCAAGATTATTAAGTTTATCTAAATCGTCAAGGCTGTCACACGACCTTGACCTTCTAACTCCAGATGATGATAAACTCCTTAATAATCTCTCATTTGACCTTTTACTATCAACTGACCTTCCATTTGACCTTGAACTATCCAATGAATTTTGTCTATCATTTGATTTTAAGATACTGATTGGATCGGAGTTTTTACCAATCACAGATCTTATGTCATTTACTGCGGGCTGGTTGCCTCTTCTGGTGATGTCATCATCGCTATCGGTTACCGATGAACTTCCACTGACAGTAAATATTTCATCATATGTCTCTTCCTTCAAAAACAAATGATAAGAAAATTAATTATGTTGTATATATATATACAGTCAAACCTGCCCATGTGGTCACCTCTATTAAGCAGTCACCTGTATTAAAAGGTCACCTTTTCATTGTCCTGTCATTTTATATGAATTTAACCTCTTTTAAGAGGTCATCTGTCTTATGAGACCACTTTTTCCTTGTCCCTAAGGTGACCTCTTAATACAGGTTTGACTGTGTATATATATTGGTTACTAAAAAAATTACACATTCAGTTGAATAGATCAGACATTACTTTGAACATGCATAGAAAAAATTGTAGAATTACGACAAAATGTTGAAAGTTGTATATAATTACAATAAAGCATATCATTATCTGATTGTATTAAGAGTCAGCTACATGTATGAAATTCAGAAAAAAAATTATGTATTTCTAATATTTTAAAATATTCATAAAACTTCATCTTTAAAAAGTGATTTCGTCACCTCCTCCTATATACATGTACATGAAGCTGATTACTCTAACATAATCAAAACGGCTTGTTTAAAAAAAAAAAAAAAAGAGTCAATACCATATTGCCAATCCCATCAACTGGTTCAACCCCACCACATTTGTGTGCCTGTCCCAAGTCAGGAAATGGATTTCTAACATCATATGTCATGGTATTTCTTGTGTTCAGGGAGTGGAGCCACTGGAGGTCAGAGCTGATTTTTTCATATTGTTGATATTTATGGAATTGTTGATCATCACTGATTAAACCTAATAATACCTAAAACTTGTGTCTCTCCTTAATGAAAATACTATTTAAAAAACAATTATTTAACCTTGAGGTCAAAGGTCAAGGTCTCACGAAGGTCATTACGGCATGCGACACACCGCCTTATGGTCATGCACCCACATACCAAATATAATTGATGACCTATCTGGAAAGACAAAAAAGTCATGGTTCGGACAAGCTTCGCCGAGAAGAAGCAGAAGCGGAAGAAAAAATCGTTCGAAGGGGAGACATAATTACATTACTTAGGAGCTGTATAAATATATCTAATTAACCAAACACCAATTAATTTAATAGCTATTTTTTAATTAATACATGTGCATGCATTTGCCAGCTTGGAAATCTATTGTCAATTTTGGTTAACCATTACAGAATATCTCAATATCTGTATCACAAATGACCACGGATACATGGATATGTTCCACTTACTTGTCGTAAGCACTTTCCGGTCCTTTCTTCATTCATGACTTATCACCGGGTTTGTAACTAGAGTAACACGGTGCCACTAGTGGAGCAGGAACTGCTTACCCTTCCGGAGCACCTGATATCATCTCCAGTTTTTAGTGTTGTTTGTGTTACTCGATCTTTATTATTATGTGTAATGTTTTGTAGATCGTTGTTTGTCCTTTTGTCCTTTATATTTTGACCATTGTATTGTCTGTCCTAATTACGGCTTCTGATTACCCCTTTGGTATCTTCAAAATTTTCTTAGAATGTGTTAGAGAAAACAGAAGGAGCAATCAAGAATGGGTGATATAAAGACACTGGCAACACTGAGCACACAAGACGAAGACAGATAAAACACTTTTGACAATGGGTGTCACGAGTGGAGCAGGAACTGCTTACCCTTCTGGAGCACCTGAGTTCACCCTTTGTTTTTAGTGTTGTTTGTGTTACTCGATCTTTAGGTTTATGTGTAGTATTTTGTAGATCATTGTTTGTCCTTTTGACCATTGTATTGTCTGTCCTTCGATTTACGGATCTTGATTACCCCTTTGTTATTGCACGACGTTACTAATACTATTGTTTACCTGCAGTAGTTGAAGTCTGTTCCTCTCAGCTCTCAGGACAAGATAAGCTAATATTACAGACAAAGCACAAAGACATAGAACTGCCAACAAGAGGCCTATCTGTGTGTATAGTAGTGCTGGTAAAACTTCTTCTATAGCAGAGCAACTAGATGTTCTAATGAAATTATATCTTGTTTTCTCTGAAAATTGTTAAAATAAAATATGCAATAAGAAAAAAATAGAATGAAACCTGTCTAAACTGGAACCAACATTTTATGACTGGAATTGACAGGTGATTGGATTAGCCAGGATAAATTTTCAGGTTTATAGTCAGTCAACAGATTCTAGTAGTTAGTCAGTTAACTACAAGCATTCACTGACCCTCCTATTGACTTGTACAGTCCATGTGTATGTTGTCATTCATTTTTGTGTCTTTCTGAGTGGAAAGAAAATCTGTGTGTGTATGTTGTCATTCATTTCTGAGTGGAAAGAAAATCTGTGTGTGTATGTTGTCATTCATTTCTGAGTGGAAAGAAAATCTGTGTAGGTTTGATATTGTTTGATTAATATATGTTGTTGCAGAGCAGGACGTAAGAATCCCAACCAGTTTAACTCTGAAACATTTTTCTGCCTGTTCCAAGCCATGATCTGAATTTCCAACACCGTGGTCAGTTTTATGTTCAATGATTTGAGGTGACAGGTAGTTGTATGTTTGGTGGAATGGTTAATGATCCCTGTTTTAATTTTTTTGCCATAATTATAACATAAATTGATGCTCAGTTAATTGTGAAGGATTCGTTTCTCCGTCATGTCCGTGGGGTTTGGTTTGGACAGTTTTCACTGTAGTTGAAAAGATGTATAATTTCAATTGTTTCTACTGAACCTGATATCACATTTCGGTACTTTCGGAAATGTCACATGTTTTCAAAAGAAAAAAAAATGAAGTTACAAGACACCATAATGCTATTTAATGAAATTTAGGGAAAAAAACAGGTTCATGTTAAATAAAAATTTTGAACCGAGTGCTTAAAAACATTATCAAACTTTTCATTGATATTCACATGTATATTCTACAGACCTATTTTTAATTTTCATTTCACCCTTTATGTCCATCGTTCAATATAAATAACAGATTGCCTTGTATTTATATAATAAAATAATAATAAAAAAAAATCCAGTGTCCCTAGAATTTCCCAACTTAAGTTTGTCAGGGTTTCCTGGCTGCATCAACATAGCTTTCTATGGGTCATTTTTTATATATTACCATAGATCTATGGTCAGGAAAAAAACAAAAATCAAAAAAAACGTAAGAGCTATCGTTCCACAGCTAAGGGGTTACTGGTCACAACTAGACATAGAAACCATGACAACAGAATGATGAAAATGTTAAAATTGCAGTTTCATCATTTGACATATTATTATTTTTCAACATAAAATAAATTATACTTTTTTCCTTTATGTCTGTTAACTTTTTAAATATTCTGGATAGAAAATAAAATAACTGAAAAAATAGCTGAAACCATCTACATGTACGTACATCCCCTTTAAAAAAAATTTGGAATTTCTATTTCACAGAAAAATACCTGAAATCAGTTAAATAACTGAAAAAAAATCATCCTTGTAAATAAAAACTTATGTAATCAGGAAGAAAATACAGATAAAGGATATTAGTGTCAAACAGCCAAGAAAATTTGTTACATTGTTAAAATATATTTTATTTGATAGCTTAACACAGAAATGATCAATAAGATCTATTTTTAAATGTGCCTTCACAGCAGCTTTAATAACATAAATATATTGCATGACTCATGGGAGATAATTTATCACTTTCTAAATATAATACTTTTGTAATATCTACAAAACAAATTTGGTAAGGAGTATACTGTACACAGAATGAGGTAGAAAGGCTAAAGTCACATGACTTATTTGTTTGTTTGTTTGATGGTGTTTAACACCACTTCCAACAATATTTCAGTTATACCGTGGCGGTCAGTTTTATTGGTGGAGGAAATCGGAAAACCCGCAGAAAACTACCCACCTGTTGCCAGTGACTGACAAACTTTATGACATAATGTTGTACACCTCGCCCTGATCGAGTTTCGAACTCACAACATCAGTGGTGATTATGCACTGATTGAATAGGTAGTTGTAAGTCTAACTACCATATGATCACAGCCACGATGGCCCCTCATATATCTTAACCATTTATAAATATTGTACTATGCACATGTATTGTTTTTTATGTCTGTACAGGAATTATCTTTGGAGATCAAATTATCAGAGTGTGGAGGGGGGGGGATCCCTTTAACCGGTTTAACCCTGTGATGAAGTTTGTCAGTGACTTGCAGCAGGTCGGTGGTTTGGTTTGTCCTGGTACTCCGCTTTCCTCCAACAATAAAACTGATAACCACGATATAACTGAAATAATGTTGAAAGTGGTGTCGGTGGTTTTCTCCGGGTACTCCTGTTTCCTCCACCAATAAAATCAACCGCCACGATATAGCTGAAATATTGTTAAAAGTGGCATTAAACACCATAAACCAAACTTAAAATCCATATATGTAGGTTCAGAGCTAATGGTTGTAGTCCATTTTACTCAATAAAGATATTTTACCTGTTTCTAAATATTCTATTTCTAAGCTATCTCTTCGGTAAGGAGTATAACATACACAGATTGAGGTAGAAATACTGTAATCACATGACTCAAGGGAGGTAAGAGGTTGTAAAATGTGTGTTCCTGTTAATATGGAAACGATAGCACAAAATGTCCCTGTTCCTATGGCAATTATTATGACAACAAACACCTGAAATGATACAGTATACAAACATTTATAATTATGTATAAGAATAATAAAGAACAATTACTTAATTATAATGTAAGAATTACAGCAAGTACAAAACAGGTGTTGGGTTATGGTGTTTAACGCCACTTTCAAAAATATTTCAGTTATATATTTAGACCATATACAGTCAAACCTGCCTTAGCGACCACCTCTATTAAGCAATGACTTGTATTATGTGATCTTAATTCTAATTTCCCTTCACAGTGCATTTCATATTAATTAAACCTGTATTAAGTGACCGTCTGTCTTATGTGACCCTATTTTAATGTTCCCTCTGAAGGTCACATCAGACAGGTTTTACTGTATCTATATATGTGTGTGTTTGCTATAATTTCAGGGTACCTCGTGGTCGTGACCGTATGGTAGTTGGATTTACAACTACCTGTGCAACTAGTGCCTATCACCACTAAAGTTGTGAGTTCGAACCCAGTTCATGGCAAGGTGTACTGGATACAACAATGTGATAAAGTTTGTCAGTGACTTGGAACAGGTTGGTGGTATTAATCAGGCACTCCGGTTTCCTCCATCAATAAAAACTGACCGCCACAATATAATTGAAATAATGTTGAAAGTGGAGTTAAATGCCATAAACCTAACCCACTTGTTTTAATTTCATCATGTAATAATAAATCGTGGAGTTATTGGACTTTTATAGTATTAGTTCTTTGAAACGACAGTCAGCGGATGTACTTCTTCTTCTTCTTCCTCAGGAAATACACCCTATGTGCACGGTCACCGCATAATTAATGCATTTTAAAATTTGATTTTTTTTTATATTAAAATTAACAGTAAAACCGCGTTAAAAAGTTAGAAGATAAAAGATAAAAGAACTTGTATTTACACTATAAATATCGATCTGGCATGGTCAATTAAAATTAAAATTTTAAAGAATTAAAAGTATACCTACCGTTATATCTTCTTTATTTAAAATGATGAGGCATTAAAAATGGTTTATCCATTATAAAATTAATATTGTTAAAGTCTGGTCTCTTAAAACTTATAGACAGGACTATTAATCATGAATATTTATTAATTCAATTATTAAAAAAAAAAAATACATGTCGCTCTACTCTGATACACTATTCTGATTCTGAACCAACCATGCTTACAAGTATGTCAGTTGATTTACTTGCCTTAAGAAACTGTACATGTGTTTATACATTGAATCCTGTCTAAAATGAAACTCCTTGGGACCAGGTTTTGTATTTGGGAGACAGGTGTGTCGGTTTATACAGGTTAAATTAACAAAGATTTCCTACATCATTGGGACTTACACAAGAATCTGGTTAATTAAGGATTCGGCTTAAACTGGTTTCAGTATATTATATCGATTCATTATATGACTTACACGACAATCAATTTTGATAGTTTAGTACCCCCATTGGTCACTGGCCATGGTCCAACCATAAATTATTTCTGATTTGCTATATTGCTATATACATGTTTGACTATACATTATATCATATGTGGAGTCTTGATTGTAATTTTTTTAGAAAAAACAAATATATTCTAAGAAATCCCCCCCCCCCCCCCCCTTTTTTTACATTTGTAATATCTACCAATGACAGCCTACAATAATTTCTTCCTTCCATCATCATAGGATTGTCTCCCCTTACACATATTTTTACAGATTTTATCAATTTATGGTATTTAAGCTTACACTTACAGATAGTTTCATGTCTATTTTATCAATTTATTTTATTACCTAAGCATATTTTCAATTTATTGATCGATTGATTTTTGGTGTTTAACACCACTTTCAGCAATATCATGGCAACCAGTTTTAGAGGTGATAGAAGCTGGAGTACCCGGAGAGAACCACCGACCATGGGCAAGCAACTGGTAAACCATAGTTTCAAGGTGTAATAACTAATAAGGGGTAATAAAATATACTTACAGGTACTTCATTCACATAATTATTTATTTATTTAATAGCTACCGATAATTAGTCCACATGACATTTTTAATATGAAGACTTAATAGTAGTCCCCCCTTCTTATATAATTATAGTTCAGATGCACTAAGACTGTTGTTAAATTGTTAAGTTGTTAAGTTAATTGTCTGCCATAAAAGATGCCCCACTTCTTATGAGGCCCTGTTTTCATTGTAGAAGGGGAAGATCTTGACCTGCAGGTATGTTCAGTATATCTGACATCTGAGGAGGGGGACTTGCACTGTGTCTGTATTTTTTTTTGATTGATTGATTGATTTTTTTTAATCTTTGGTATTTAATGCCACTATCAGCAATATTTCAGCTATATCATGGCGACCAGTTTTAGTGGTGTAGGAAACCGGAGTACACGGAAAGAACCACCGACCATGGGCAAGCAACTAGTAAACTTTATCACTTGCGGCTGCGAGTCGAGTGCACCCTTTTTTGTAATTTATAAAGCCGGGTGCGAACCCATGCCATATTGGTGATAGGCTTGTATGAGTTGTTAGGTAATCCAATTACCTAACTCATTGAACCACCCGGGTCCCATATTTTTTTCAAGAATGGCTCAATACATGTCCATTGCAAAAAGAAAGTTTTAAACAGTGATGGTCAATAAATCCACGAAAGTCAACAAAACGAATAACCCTGTATGAAACTAATGTTGCCCATCCTTTCATTGGATGACATTCAACATTTCAAGGGTCGTCATGGTCGTGATCTTATGGTAGTTGGATTTACAACAACCTATGCAATCAGTGCCTATTACCACTAACATTGAGAATTCAAATCCCACTCAGGCAAGATATACTCGATACAACATTATGTGATAAAGTTTGTCAGTGACTTTTGGCAGGTCTGTGGTTTTCTCTGGGTACTCTGGTGTCCTTCACCAATGAAACTGACCGCTACATAACGATATAACTGAAATACATGTATTGTTGAAAGTGGCGTGAAACACCATTAACCTAGGCTAACACTAATCCTAAAAATTGTGATTGGAAATATTATTAGCAATATTTACAACGGTCATATTTATTTTCTTAAAAATATTATGTCCAAATTAATTAAAGTACAAACAAACTTGTTACACTTATAATTCTTAATAGCTTAATGATTACCTGTAATTTGCATACAGGTGAAAATGATGGAAACCCTCCACTGATTGTGTGACAGATTACCAGAGTATATATTTTGTATATTATAAACATGATACATTGTACCTGGTTAGATGACAGACAGCTGCATATAAAAAAAAATTTGAGAGATGACGATTCATTTTTTTTTTATTCAGTGACAATAAAAGGGATTTATTTTATAACAAATTTTAAACAACAATGTCCAAATACAAAAGTAAGAGACACCTAATTCATTGTATATTAAATTGCCTTTTAAAAAGTGGTCTCAATTGATATACACCTGAAGTGTTCTATATGTATATTTTTCTAAAATATTTTTGATGGTTTTTTTTATGCCTTTTAAAAAGTGGTCTCATTTAATTTGATTTACACCTGTTTCATATTTTTGCAAAATATTTTTGATGTTTTTCTTTTATTAAGTTATAATGAGATACATTTGTATAACATTAACTGAACATGCATTGTTGAAAGTAGACAATAATTCTAACAAAAATCAGAATATTTTTTTTACATGAAAATCTGTCTTTTTTTTCAAATTTTACCGAAATTTCTCCCAGAAAACTGCATGGTCAGGTAAATTTCTTTTTTTTTGCATCTTTCAGGTCAATTAATTTTTGATGTTTTTCTTTTATTAAGTTATAATGAGATACATTTGTATAACATTAACTGAACATGCATTGTTGAAAGTAGACAATAATTCTAACAAAAATCAGAATATTTTTTTTACATGAAAATCTGTCTTTTTTTCAAATTTTACCGATATTTCTCCCAGAAAACTGCATGGTCAGGTAAATTTCTTTTTTTTGCATCTTTCAGGTCAATTAATTTACCCCCCCCCCCCCCAAAAAAAGTTAGCTAAATGCTGAATCCCTTAAATTAACGGATGCCCACACATCTTGTTCATGCCACTTGATTGTCACCATGGGAATGCCTTCACCCATTGGGTAAAAATGTGTTATTTCTCAATATATTTTTTTTGCATATCATTCATACTGTATATATTGAACATCCCATAAATAAAATAAAATTGACAGAAGCCCACGTTCGTTTGGACTGGCCATGGTCACTTTACCGTGGGAAGTTTTCTTTGTTTACATGTCACATCCTCTATAACTGTCAAATTATATTTACCTTAATAAATAATAACTTGTCAATTACATGTCTCTATCAGTTGTAAATTTCACAATAAAGTGTCAATAATTAATATAAACAAGATGCATTGTCATGTGATGTCATCAGCAGTGGTCATGATCAGTATAGCAGTTGGATTTACAACTACATGTACCTATATATGCAATCAGTGCCTATCACCACTGAAGTTGTGGAATCGAACCCCGTTCATGGCAATGTGTACTCAATACAACATTATGTGATAAAGTCTGTCTGTGACTTGCAGCGGGTCAGCAGTTTTCTCTGGTTTCCTCCACCAATAAAACTGACCGCCACAATATAACTGAAATATTGTTGAATGTGGCGTTAAACACCATTAATCAGAATAAAGATGCATGGTCATTTGATGCTGTCAACGTCATGTCACTCATCAATCTAATTAAAATTAGATCTTCAATTGCCCCTCCCCCTCTTTTCTGATATATTGTGAATCAGAATATGATCCCTTATGGGGTTTTGTTGGGTTTTTATGCATGTGATCTCAGAAAAGGGGGAGGGGAGAAATTAAAGATCTAAATTTAGATTGTGTCATACATAAATGTATGTGCTACAAATGTAAAATAATTATCAAATTTCAATATCTACTGTATATCGTAGCGGTTAGTATTATTGGTGGAGGAAACCGCAGTACCAGGAGAAAAACCACCGATCTGTCGCAAGACACTGACAAACTTTATCACGTTCGATTGTTTTTAAAAACGTTTAACTCGGAAAACCGTGGTATTAATATTACATATATACTCACTTGGATTAGATATCTTCTCCAGACTAAGGTAACAACTAACACACCAGTAACAACAATCTGTAATGACATAAAAATTACTTCGTAACCATGGCGATTAATAATTAAGTACTTTAGGATGTCCCAAATATACCATTTACAAATTACAGGCTTAAATCAAATTGTTTGCTTTTTATCCACCACTAATTTTATTAGTTTGTCAATGCAGTTGTGCAGGATAGCTATATGGAACCTCAATAGCCTTTTGTGTGACCATAGCTATGTCTAGTATATTACAGCTAGTAGTATATGGTAGCTAGGTCTAGTATATTACAGCTAGTAGTATATGGTAGCTAGGTCTAGTATATTACAGCTAGTAGTATATGGTAGCTAGGTCTAGTATATTACAGCAAGTAGTATATGGTAGCTAGGTCTAGTATATTACAGCTAGTAGTATATGGTAGCTAGGTCTAGTATATTACAGCAAGTAGTATATGGTAGCTAGGTCTAGTATATTACAGCAAGTAGTATATGGTAGCTAGGTCTAGTATATTACAGCAAGTAGTATATGGTAGCTAGGTCTAGTATATTACAGCTAGTAGTATATGGTAGCTAGGTCTAGTATATTACAGCTAGTAGTATATGGTAGCTAGGTCTAGTATATTACAGCTAGTAGTATATGGTAGCTAGGTCTAGTATATTACAGCAAGTAGTATATGGTAGCTAGGTCTAGTATATTACAGCTAGTAGTATATGGTAGCTAGGTCTAGTATATTACAGCAAGTAGTATATGGTAGCTAGGTCTAGTATATTACAGCTAGTAGTATATGGTAGCTAGGTCTAGTATATTACAGCTAGTAGTATATGGTAGCTAGGTCTAGTATATTACAGCTAGTAGTATATGGTAGCTAGGTCTAGTATATTACAGCAAGTAGTATATGGTAGCTAGGTCTAGTATATTACAGCAAGTAGTATATGGTAGCTAGGTCTAGTATATTACAGCAAGTAGTATATGGTAGCTAGGTCTAGTATATTACAGCAAGTAGTATATGGTAGCTAGGTCTAGTATATTACAGCAAGTAGTATATGGTAGCTAGGTCTAGTATATTACAGCTAGTAGTATATGGTAGCTAGGTCTAGTATATTACAGCAAGTAGTATATGGTAGCTAGGTCTAGTATATTACAGCAAGTAGTATATGGTAGCTAGGTCTAGTATATTACAGCTAGTAGTATATGGTAGCTAGGTCTAGTATATTACAGCAAGTAGTATATGGTAGCTAGGTCTAGTATATTACAGCAAGTAGTATATGGTAGCTAGGTCTAGTATATTACAGCAAGTAGTATATGGTAGCTAGGTCTAGTATATTACAGCTAGTAGTATATGGTAGCTAGGTCTAGTATATTACAGCTAGTAGTATATGGTAGCTAGGTCTAGTATATTACAGCAAGTAGTATATGGTAGCTAGGTCTAGTATATTACAGCAAGTAGTAGTATATGGTGGTGTGAATTAATTTCCTCAACTAGAAAATCCTTATAATTAGAATTAAGACATTTTGGCAGTAGGCTTAATGAATAGTTTTAACAATAACTCAAGGATGTAGTGTTATGGTGTTTAACACCACTTTCAACAATATTTCAGTTATATCGTGGCAGTCAGTTTTATTGTTGGAGGAAACTGGAGTACCCGGAGAAAACCATGGACCTGTCCCAAGTCACTGACAAACTTTATCACATAATATTGTAGGCGAATACACCTCGTCTGAGTGAGATTCGGTCCCACAACGTTAGTGATGATACCAAAAGCATACATCTTCACCCATATTACTAATTAATATTTAAAAGTCATCTTCAATTAACGGGAATTGGTAATCAGAGTAAAATGCAAAAATTGTAGAAAAAAATATTCAATTATAAAATGTTTTGAACTTAACAGTAGGGCTATTCAAAATAATTAAGGCTTACATTTCTAATTAACCATCTATACACACTACTTATAAAAATAACATCATTTCTCTTGCAATATTCTATTGAGAGTCCTTCAAATTTGATGATTCTCTGTCAATACTCAGAAGTAGGTGTTGAAGTATGAACAAGGTAAATCATCAGACATCAAAGAATGTGGTAAATTATCACAAAACATCAAAGAAACAGCAATTTCAACATGTGGTAGGTCATTAATTAGCACTATACATATTGCCTGTGTAGATTATTAGTGTATTGACTCACTGGGGTAAATTTTTATTTTTTATTAATTTAATGCAAGTTACTAGCTGACCTCTCTCTGAGGTATGTGAAGAGGATGAGTGATTGATGGATTAATTTTTTTTATTACAAACTTACTGTATATTTTTTCATATATAATTATATATAGTATATATTTTTAGTGCTTAATTAAAAAGTGATGTGTATATTATATGTAACACAAATTAATTTCTAAGTACATGTAATACATTTGTGTACTGCAGTCCTCACAATGAGGAGAACTAGTGTTCCTCCAGCCCAAGACCCAGTAAAACTTTGTTCAGACCAGTAATTTTTTTCAGTTTTTATTGAGAACTAAATAAAAATAAATTCAAGAATTTGATTTGGACAAATAAATTCAAATTTTCATTGTCGAGGACTGCTTACTTTAATTAAATCAAATGCATTTGATTAATTCTTTTTCTGTTCGATACCATGTATATGAATAAATGGACCAACAAATTTAAATTAAAGTCCCCATATAAAATGACAAGTCCTTTTTTCCCATTTATATATTGTAACAGGAACGCTCCCCTATCTAAGGTTATGGAAACCGCAGTATGTTCATAACCACCTCTGCTAACTGTGTTAGTGGAGATCTCCGTTAGACTGGTGGCTTACAATATTCTCATTTAGCTCAGTTGTAGAGCGGTGGTTTACAATGGGAGAGGTCCTGGGATCAAATCCCATCTGGGACATTGCATTTTTCAGAGGTAAAGCATGCTCTACTGGTACAATAATAGGCATCTTTCTGTACCCGGTACAGGTAAATACCTTTCATTATGGCAAATATTTGATGTGTCCGCACATCAACATAAAAAGTAGAAAAATTCGACAGATGTTCATTCTCCTTTCAAAAGGTCAATCGACATTAAAATAACTTTTTGCTACAATTTGGGAAATAATTGACAAAGGGTTTCAATTAAATTTAGAACACAAAAGAAAAGACACCCACCCATGACAATGTACATGTATAGCAAAAAGCACTCAAAATTTACAAAATATTTGTACTCTACGATCATTATCAAAGCTTTTAAGTATATTTAAATAACGGTTTTTAACAATTACGATAAATTATGGCCAATTTTCACTTATACAGTTTCTGCTTGAATGCTCTGACGATTCACTGAAGTGATGCTCCTCGTGTGTACACGAGGATGGTAGAAATTGATTCACATCAAATTTACAACTCGATTTAAATTTAGATTTAATGGCTGGCCTTACATTTTTTATATGGAATTTAATATATAATTTTCTAATATTGAAAAAAGAATTGTGGATATTTGAAAATTTATAACTATTTTTTAAATTAAAAATTCAATTTTTTTATATAAAAATTAATATCATGATATGAAGAAAAATGGTATAATTCCAGTTTTGATATCTAACGTTTTCCCCTATATATATATACCATTTTTGGAAAAAATGTTATGTTGACAAAGAGAAGTGGTTGCAATTGGTCCATAACAGTCCCCCCTGTGTCAGAGCACCGGTACCCAGGCCCAAGACCAGTAAAACTTTGTTTGGACCAGTAAATTTTTCAGTTTTTATTTAGAACTACATGTATAAAAAAATAATTTCAAGAATTATATCGTGGCGGTCAGTTTTATTGTTGCGGGAAAATGGAGTACCCTGAGAAAACCACCCATCTGTTGCAATTCACTGACAAACTTTATCATATAATGTTTTATTGAGTACATATGATGTCCTCATGAGCTTGATTCGAACTCACAACTTTAGTGGTGATAGGTATTGATTGCATAGGTAGTTGTAAATCCAACTTCCATACGATCACGACCACGAAGGCCCGTTATTTTATTAAGAATAAAAATAGTGAGTCCCAAACACAAATCATGACTCATCTCGACCAGTTGCAAGTATCTCTGGGTAATACAAAATAATGTACTTTTCTTATTAATGAAAATTATAAGAAATTAGTTGATTTTAATTAATAATATAAATAATTAATAATACCGGTAACCATACATTTACATGAAATCTGAAATTTCTCTTTTTTTGAAAAAGACTATAACATCCAATTAAAGTTGTCTTTCTACTCTGTGTAGAGGTATGCTCAATTTCAAATAAATCAACACGCTGACAAAAGACCAATTTCTATTGAACTTGGTGTAAGGTATAAATCAAGGGTCAATTTCTTTGTGTTACTTGAACTTTTCATCTTTACAATTTGAGTGAAATTTGCAGATTTCTTGACACACAATTCAAAGACGCTTTAGTCAGAGTTTTAAAGTTGTAAGAAGGTTGGTAAACAACAGGACAGTCATGTGTACTCTGTGGAACACAAGCACACAAAGATTATAGTGAAAATAACCACCTCATTTTGGTTTTATTTTAAGCTACAATATAATCAATTATGAATATAAAAAAAAGATTTTTTAAACAAAATTACCTCCCCTTTCTGTATATTTTTTTTTAGATTTTTGTTTATTTTTATTTCAAAATTACATCTTTCTTGAAACTTTTATAAATTTTATTTCCAGTAACAATTAAAAATATAATTAATTACAAAAAATGTTATTTTTTATTCAAAATTACCTCCCCTTTTCGTATTTAAAAAAAAATTAAATAACAATTTAATCAATTTATATGAATATAAAAAAAAGTTAAATTAGATATATGTGTTTATGTGTTTATTGTGAAATCATTTCATCTGAAGTTAATCTGTTGATATCTGTAACAAATTAAAGGGGCATTATCTGCCAAAATCGTAAATTTTTGTTACCCATAAAAACTATCAGATATGATTGATGCCTTAATAAAACGTGTTTCTGTCACTTATAAATGTTATCAAATGTATGCACATCGGGGAAAAAAGGTGCAACTGCTCGTGTTTTGAGATCGATCAAGAAATGGACGCCATCTTATTAATTATCGGCATTGTTTACGGAGTTTGCCGAATCGTCATTAAATCAGTACAACAATGCCCTTATTTCTTATTTTCTGTGAATCTGCTTTTAGTCGGCATTAATTACGGACAAAGAACCATGCAAGTTTGCAGTTAATAAGCGACAAAATACAAATTATTCGTTTTTACCTGTCACTAGTAAGGTCAGTTGCATACGGAGAAAGCGAGGTCAAATTATTTTCTTGCAAGGAAATAATAAATCGATGGTCATTTTTGTTCTCACAAGGCGAAAAGTGGTACGATAAGCTGTTTAATGTGAAATATTTACCTTTATTTCATCATTTTAAAGCTATTTACCAATTTCCAAAACATGTAATTTTTTGGGTCAAAATCGTAGCTAATGCCTCTTTGACTGAGCATAATGTCACAAAATCAAAACAGACATATAACCATGATAATCTACAAATAGAGACCATTAATTTGTACATTTCTGGTTCGATTCATAAATTATATATTTTTACAAGAGTTATTTCCCTTATAGACAATCAAAAGGTTTCAGGTCAGATTCAAAATTCCAAGAGCAAAAAATGGCTAAAATATTCAATTTGCATTTAATTTTCTCATAATTTGTACTTAATGAACAATAAAGTGAATTTTTTTTTTATCTCAAAATGATTTAAATAAGCTGTGTTACAATGTCTTAAGTTTAATTACACTACAGGGTTAGAGTTATGGTGTTTAATGCCACTTTCAACAATATTTTAGTCATATTGTGGCAGTCAGTTTTATTAGTGGATAAAATCGGAGTACCCAGAGAAAACATCCAACCTGCCACGATTGACTGACAAATTTTATGACATAATGTTGTATCGAGTACACCTCACCATGAGTGGGATTCAAACTCATAGTCTAAGTGGCGATAGTCATTAATTGATTGCAAAGGTAGTTGTAAATACCTGTATGTGCAAATTAAATGTTCTGTTAAATTGACAATCCTAAATTGCCGTTGCATATTGATCAGGATCCCATTGAATTGTCTGTCTGCAAGGGAAATAACTTACTGTAAAAGTGGATAATTTTAAACAATCTGAAATGTGGACGTATTCTATTTTTCATTAAATAAATAGAAAACATGCATTGTCTTGGTTGTAAAACGAATTAATATTTTTTTCTTATTTGCATTATGGCAAGTTTTTTCCAGATTATTTTTTTTAAATCTAAGCTACATGTACCTATAATGTAAATGTACCAGATTACAAAAAACTACAAGAATGGTATAAAAGAAAACAGAGATACTTGTAACTCGATTAAGTGAGTTCCGGACTCCTCAGTTGTATTTGGGACTTTTGTACAAAAAATACCATGAGACACATTACTTTTTAGTTATGACTCATAAAAATTTTCTTTTACAAGGACACTGAGAAAATTTACTTTAAATTTCAAGTGTTTCTGACAAGCAAGATCAAGTATAACAAGGAATGGTACTATTAGGTATGATTCTGGTTAGAAAATAAAATAACTGAAAATCAATGAAAAATAGCTGAAATCATCTACATGTGCACCCCCCTTTCTTTACCAAAGGTCCTTATTGACCTGTTCTAACCATCACATGTCGTGCAACTTTTGGAACATTTTTGTCTCAGTTAAATAACTGAGAAAAAATCATCACTGTACTATACATGGGAAAAGATGGAAAACAAATTGTCAATCATTTTTTTCTAGATAACTACATGTTGTATGTTAATTTTAGATAAAACTTCACAAGACAACTTTTGTTTAGATGTTATCCAAAGCATGTATGAATCTTTTCACAACAAGACAGGATCAAAAAGATAAAATAACCATTGAATTCATCAACAGGCTAATACAGAGACATGACTAAAACACACTGAGTTGGCACCTGTCAGAGCCAAAGGGGCACCATCTGTTTTTTGTTACACTTTTTCAACAGTAAAACCTTATTTTTTTATGAAAATATTTTCTAGTATTAAAAATAATTTGCATAATTATTCATAGGTATTAGGGGCATTAGAAGTTTATATTGATGGAATGTTAAATATTTTATTTTTTAATATGAAATATAAAAGGCTAAGTAAGCCAAAATCACTGAAATCAGTAATTTTAAAATGATCAGTGATTATTTTTAGAACAAGATTTGTCTCTCCTTTTTTGCAAATTGGTAATTTAATGGGCAGAACACAAATTTATAAAGATTTGATTTTATTTTTGGTGCTTAATACCACTTTCAGCAATATTTCAGCTATATCATGGCGACCAGTTTTAGTGGTGGAAGAAGCCGGAGTACCCGGAAAGAACCACCGACCATGGGCAAGAAACTGTGAAACTTTATCACATGTGGCTGTGAGTCGAGTGCACCCTTTTTTGTAATTTACCAAGCCGGGCACGAACCCACACCGTATAATATTGGTGATAGGCTTGTATGAATTGTAAGGTAATCCAACTACCTAGATCATTGAGTTACCCGGGCCCTCATTTATAAAGAGTTATTGCACTGCAGTACAAATGATTTAGTACTCTAATATGACGTCTATAAAACGGCACAAAACTCTATATTTAGCGCAAGTGCAGTACACAACAAATCTGGCTGTTCCATTGTGACTCCCGCTGTGAAATTACCGTGACGACCAAGTGTAAACAAACAAAACACTGGCATATAACGTATTCTTAAAGTCCTTAAAATAAAAATTCCCCATCAGTTATAAATAAATATTCTGTAACTAAGTATTTTTTTATCATTTGTTTTGAAAATTTACATTTGGGGATCCCCAGTACGCACACATACATTCCATTGATATGTGTCAGCCATGAATAACAAAATGCACTAACCTTGTTTTCCTACTATACATTGATAACTAGACGGTGATGTAATTAAGTTACTGATATTTTCCAATTTGATGGCATTTTGAATTTTGCTACTCAAACAAGTAAAATACTCACAAAATCGTAAAATAAATCAGTAACCAGCTTGTGTCAATCAGCGTCCCTTGTAAACAATGTCACAGGATGACGATATATTACAAAAGTGAAAGTCGATAGATGGTTGTCTTAAGTATTTTTTCCGAAAAAAAATTTTATGTCAACAATACAAGCTTTTTTTTTCATTGACATTAATTTGTTTTATTTCATATCTAACAATAATTCTCGATTATTAACAACTGTTCCAAGTGTTCGATATTATGTTTGACTATTCCGCTCCGCCATTTTGTTAGCGCTCGAAATGATGAACGAATGAACTCCGACTTTTTTTTTAATATTTTTTACGCAGGAATTGTTCAATCGAATCTATGTTGGAAAATACACAATAAATATGTTTTTCGTGTTAACATCCATATCTTTGTTTTAAAATATCTCGCTCAAATACAAATAATTCAAAATCAATTCAAAATTTCCGAAGGAGGTACAAATGTAAATGGAACAGCCACCAAATGCCGTGTGTATACAGTTCACCAATGGTTAAAAATTACCATATTTGTCCTATTAGAATCGAAATAATTCATGGCAGGCATAGAGTTGCTTTCGCTCGGGTAAAATTTGAATATAAAGGTCTAGCCCATGTGTAAATTTGCACAACTCTATGCCTGCCATGAATTATTTCTTAATTATCAATAGAACTACCGGGGTATGTGGTATATAAAATTTATATACCACATACAGGTACATGTACATTATGTAGTTCTATTGATAATACTAAATATCAATTTCTTCTCTTATTTTCAGGGGGAAAATTGCCTAAATGCTACAATTTCCATTTTACCTCAAAAGAGCAATGTATATAAGGTGCAGCTACAAAACCTTAGTTCTATGGTCACAAAAAAAACTACGGTTTTGCAGCTTGTATGTAAGCAGTCCTTGAAATGAAAATTTTAATTTTACTGGTCCGAACAAAGGTTTACTGGTCTGGGGTCGGAGGACCGGTGATCATTGTGAGGACTGTATATGGTAAACAAGTTAGAATGACTACACAGAATGAAAATTTTATGCAAAGTGGATATTTGCAGGTCTCATGTTTGGTATTTGTTACATTATTTGGAATACAGTACAGTCACAGACATACCATGATAAATCACTGTGATAGGCATATCACTCTTCTTAGTGATACTGATATATCTTTTGGTCTGTTTAATCTATTTACTTACTTTCTTGTACATTTTCGGTGATAGAAAGTAACACTCTAAATACGTAAAATTTTTGAAGATATATTAAACAGAACAAAAAATATATCAGTATCACTAAGATGAGTAATACATCTATCACAGTGATGATGGTATGTCTCTGACTGTACTGTAGGTTTTTTTCTGTGTCTATAACCCCACCACCACCACCCTCACAATTATATATATTATATAGCACACCCACCCTGTGGCAAAAGGGGGTGAAAACCAAGAACTATATAATTAAGTTGAGATGTCTCTTGAAATACATGTACATGTACATGATGTATGACTCTTAAAATCCAGATTAAAGTCAGCATTTTGAGTCTATAAAATCCCCCTTCCCCCTGAACAATCCTGGTTACAGGCCTGACCATTACAAATGTAGGTCACCATGACCAACCTTTGACATTTCTAATTCATCATTGTCATGTTTATATCAGTTGTCTATCATTACTGAATTTACCCAACAAACAATTGAATAGGTACATTTGTATTATAGTAGGCAGTCATTGACTTTAGCAGTGGTCCGGTGGCCCATGGCCAGTGAAAATTGATTCGGACCAGTGACTTCTGCCAAATTTTTTAAATAGAATCTATATAAATATTCTAATTTTCAAGTTTTCTGGCCAGTAAATTTGAAAGTCTAATTTTCGAAGACTGAGTAGGCCCATTTCCCCAACAGTTGAAGATCTAGCTACAGGTATATATAGGTTCATCCGAAGATTCACTCGGCCCACCATCAATATATCACTTGATGGACCAAATATTAGTTCAATATACATTTTTTTATATATATATGATACACCTGTATTCCATTCACTGAAGGCTTTTTAAAAACAAGTTTAATTTATTATTTTTATGAAAAGAAGTTTTTTTGTTTATACATATATGGTCGATATTAGTTCAATATGATACACCTATATTCCATTCACTGAACAGAAGGATCTTAAAAAGTCAAATTGATTATTTTTATAAAAAGAAAGTTTTTTGTTTGCATAATCAAATCCCTCCCTTGGGCCTTTCCTCTGAACAATTCTGGATACAGGCCTAGCTATACATGTGCCATGATGTGGTCACTAAGTTTTGATTATATTTTGAATTCATCTTGATCATGTTTGTATCAGCAGTCCTCACAATGAGCCTCGGTCCTCTGACCCAAGATCAGTAAAACTTTGTTCAGACCAGTAAATTTTTCAGTTTTTATTTATATATACAAATGTATCTATGAATAAATTCAATTTTTCATTTCAGGGACTGTATCAATTGTCTATCACTAACCAATACAGGGGCAGATCCAGGATTTCAAGTTATGGGGGGGGGGCACACTTAAAAAATTTGCACCGAGCGGAGTGAGGCGCGAACATTTTTGGGGTATTTCGTGTGAAAAATCACGAATTTATGCCAAAAAATCATATTTTTCCCAACTGCGGAGAGAGGCACGAAAATATTTGGGGTTTTTCGTGTGAAAAATCACGATTTTACGCCAAAAAATCATATTTTTTTCAATTTTAGGGGGGACACGTGCCAGGTGTGCCCCCCTGGATCCACCCCTGCAATAAACAATTGTTTTGGCCAATGAATAAGCACATTTGTATTCCATTCAATTAATGGAAGGCTCTTTAAAAAGTTAAATTGATTATTTTAATTACCAAATACTCTATTGCAAATTACACCCTTCAGGGTCGAGCAAAAACAAGAACAATTTAACATACATACATTATAAACATACAACATCATATATTGAATTATTTCAACAAGTAAAAAGATGACTCTGACCGGCGTGGACCCTATATCATGAAAAGAAAGTTGCTTGTGACTACCAGTATATAACAGTAGATCTAGATTTTACTGTATATGCATACTTTCACATGTTATCTTAATCACTGTGACAAAGTAAGAAATTTTCCCACGATTTTAAAACAGCCAGGGTTTATTACAACTTGAACTTGAGTATGTAAAAGCTATTTATTTCTATAAACACATTAGTAATGGGGTAAATCACACAAAGGAAATATTTATTAATTCCACATTAACCCTGAAATTCAATATATTTGTAGGTTTTTAAAAACAATATATTTTTTCTATGTTTAAAGATATTTAAATGCTCATTAAAGGTATTTTATCAATTAATGAATCAATAAATTTAATTTGATGATAAAATAAATAAATAAATAAATATTACTGTGTGGTAATTAATATGTAAATTGATATTCTGAGAAAAATTGGGAAACTTGATAAATAGCTAGCTATAGACATTTACATTGTAATATACATGTACATTGTATGGTACTAACATATTGTATATGCAGGGATAGAGTATCCAATAGTAGTCTTTGCCTTATATTATTTTCACCTGCTTGCCCGAAAGCCAAATTTAGAAAAAAAATTATATTTATTCAAACAAATTCTTTCTATATTTTCACTTGGCGGTATCCACTTTTACTTGTCCCGGCTAACGGGCTTTGAGCAAGTGGGTAAGTGTAAAGACAGTAATAAAGGCTAGAGTAGTATATACAGGTTGAAGCCTAGAGTCCCTCAAGCTTGGGGGGGGGGGTTGATGATAAAAGATTTTCAAAAATATTATTTTTGCTTAAAATGAGTATAATATCTTAATATTTTACATTACTGATTAATTAATTTAACTTCGTCTGAATTTCATTAGTCTAGGGGCCCCAAAATGTCTTAATCCGGCCCTGCATATATATGTACCATATATACTAATTTAAATCTAATCTATATAATACATGGACAGGGCACATTTTTTTTTTCATGAAACTAAATTTCATATTTTTTTTTATTTGGATATTGTTTTGATTTTCAAACCAAATATATGACGTACACACCACTTTACTCTTTAGTTTTATTTTTAACATATTGTATTGTCAAAAAAAATGTATATACAATTGGATTGATTACAAGTTTTACAACTTATATAAAGTTCTCTCCAGTTTAGTTTGGATGTGTGGGCAATGAAATGTGTTGTTTTTTCATAAGTCATCATTTATACAGATCTATGACTCAGACTAAATTTATGGAAAAAAGGGGGGTTATTCTCTTACTTCAACCTCATTTATTTGTGTATTAGGGGTATTGATTTTGCCTCTTTCTACGATTTTGACATTTGATTTTGAAATTGCTTCAACAGTGTGTGATTTTCTGGTTTTCATTTTATGGAGACAGTCAAAAAACGATTTTTGTTTCCTGTCAGAAAAATGTGCTTGTACATGTATAATTTTAGAAATATAAAAACCCCAAACTATGTCCTTTTTCTTTTTTGTGTATGTCTCATTTATCAATCATGAATGTTTGTATTGTTAATGATGCCTCATGTGGGCCCTATGATTAGGCAATAAAAATGTATTCTATTTTATTCTACATTGTATATGGTATATACCACTCCCTTCAGAATTCCTGCATTCTCCCTGGAATCACAATGGCCTATTCAAATGGGCCAGAACGAATGTTGACATTGTTTTACTTTTTATATATAAAACAATTTTCATTTCTATTATTTATTTTTACTTTTACAATGCAAGTCCACAACATGAACAATGGTGATAAAATTATATGGGCAGGAATGAATGTTTAAATTTTTTTTAGTTTTTAAAACATTATATTCTATTTATACTTGTGTTTACTCTAATACAATATTACGAGCCCACATCAATAGTGATTTTCTTTATTCAAAGCAGGGTTCACGAAATTGTATTTGGATTTGGTGTTTCTACTTTCTAGTGAAACAAATGTCAGTCCTCATTAATTTTTTATTGCAAAATGTAAATCATACGACAGTCCTTAGCAAAATCTGCTGGTCATGCATATGTCGCACAGGACCGACAAATTTCGTGAACTCTGCAAGGTCTTCTTTCTTAAGGGACCGACCATTTAACTTGCAGGGGGGTTATGGTTTTTTGCTTCGTTCAAAATTATTTTTTTCGACAACACGATATTTATTTTTTTTTGTAGCGCATAGGTTATATGACAAAAACTCTGAATCAGATTATTTTTTTTTTCCTCCACCAAAATCAGAATATTTTTTTCAGCAACATTGGGAATCAGAATATTTTTTTAGAAAAAAAACATAACCCCCCCCCCCTTCAAGTTAAATGGTTGTTCCCTAATTAATATAACTTGTTTGTCCGCGATACATGTTGGTACATTTTTTGTATATTGTACATTGTATTATATCTTCAAGGAGTTCTAGTTTCATATAATCAGAAGAAACAGATTTTTAGCTCTAAATGATGAAAATAAATCTGTCACACCTGACTGACAGGTACATTTACCTGGTGATATTGGACAGGTGTTTTATTGTCATGTAAATATTTATAAAATTTATGTGTGAAGGAATTTAAATCAATCAGGCATAAGGAAGTCAATTTCATATTTAATTTGAAAGTTGAAGAAAAATAAATTGCAATTTGATGGGAGGGTGGTTGAAGGGGAAATACGGTATATAAACAAATCTGACTCCTCCTGATTGCAAGGGGGGGGATAGGGTATCAAAACTCAGTCTCTTCCTGGTGAGATTGTGGGCCTGCACTATTTAACTTTCTTTGTCAACCTCATAACCTTGGGCTTTTGATATATTTGGGTGTTTTTAAGATTTCTAGATTTTATTAAGTAACACTCAAGACACATGTGTAACGTCATGAGGTAAATATACAATATTAAACATGAAATATGTCGAAATTAACAAGTAGAAAACAAAACAAAAAGTTCAAGTGATTGTAATTAATTAACAAACAGCTGATGTAATTAACACAGAAGATAACTAGATTACCTGTCAGATGAGATGGGTAATTAATTACACAATCACTCACCCATGGATAACAAAAAGATAATCCCCTCAAGCAATTGTGTCACAAATTGACCATCAGTTTGGAAAATTGTCAAAACATTGTAGCCATTTGACTTGTTGACCGGCATTATATGAAGTTTGTTAAAATGTCTTTTGTGTCAAGTTCATGTATTGCTATTCATTTAGAATATTATGTCCCCCTCCCACAGGCACTGGACCTATATCAATAAAATTTCCATACTATATTATATAGCTATCAAAAGTAAAAAAAAATGTCAATGTAATATATTAAAAAGCTTTTGTATCACAAGCTATATCAAAATTTTTGTTAACATTGACATAGTGTCTAGTGCTTGTGCCCTCAGCCAAGATACAATGTACAGGTCTGTAGTCTGTACCTGCATATAGTCATAGGTTTGTATGTCTCTGAGAAAGGAAATAAGACACCACAAGTGACAGTCAACTTTTGAGTTCTTTTTTTTTAACAAATGATCTAGACTTACTGATTATTATTATTAATACACGGTATAACTGAAGTATTGTTGAAAGTGACGTTAAATACCATAAACCAACCACCTATAAATATACAAATAAATGATGACATATTTACCCCCTATCCCCCCCCTTTTTTTCAAGAACACCGTACCCCTTACTTACCAACAAACAAGATATGTATGTAGGTAATATTTCCGTGTATTCTGAAGATGTTGTGATGGACTGGATATTAAAATATACTCCTCCAATTATTAATCCAAGAATTGAAATGACCGCTCCCAAGACAAAAAATATCCATAAACGTTTCGTCAACACTAGATGTCGTTTTATCCGATCTCGAGAGTTTTTCTGTCGGTTTTTCTTCATTTTGAACATTTTCTTAAATTTGGTGGGAAATTATTGAAAGCATCGACTTCCCAGCCAAACTCGATGTCAACCGACAAAGTTTTTCGAAGTTTTTAAACCAATACACATCTTAAATTGTAATATGTCGTCTTTATCTGTGACTGTGCACCGTCAAATGTTAACTTATTTAAAGTCTTGTATCAAGTTTCTTCCTTCTTTTTGTGAGTGGTGCGACTGTCATCTTTCAAAGCATCTATCGGCACGCGGCGTTACGCGCCGATACACATGTGGATTTGTTTACAGTTGAATTCTCGTGTCTGAATGTACATTACAATATTAAGCTCCGCCCAATTTATTTTATGAATGAAAAGAGAAAAAAATGACGGCATGAGTGGCACAACCACGGAGTGATATAAAAGGGAAAATATTGGGAACTGATGCACGCCTTATTAATATATTTGACCATTTTTTGGATAGTTTCTAACCCGATAAATATTGCATTTTAATTGCATTTAACAAGGATCCATTTGCATCTGAAAATTCTTTACATATATCTCAATATGTTGCAAATATTTTTCTTTTCGCAATTAAACGTTTCAAATTCTAAATATGTATATATATTACACTTTACGTTTTTATTTTCCCTATTTGTCTTTGTTAGCGCAGCCGGTCACTATTTTCGTATATGGACCGGGCAGGTACCTGCATTATTTTAGATAAAAAGTATAATATAGCAAATAGTTCATGACACTTCGTGTCATATGGCAGTATATGGACCGGTCCGTCACCAAAAAAATATATGGACCTCAGATGGCAGTATATGGACCGGTCCATATACTGCCATGTGACCCTCAGTGCCATGAACTATTTGCTATTTATGTTTGTTAATTAGAATAACTACCCCTTTACATCGGAGGCACATACAGGCAGTGCGTCTAAAATATAATTATGCACATATCACATTATAAAATAAAAATGGATAATAGTTTAAGCAATACATTAAAATTATATATTTCAATCAATATTTAAAACAGTTGATCCTTTTTAACCTATCCGATCGAAGAAATCACCACACTCTTGGATAAAATAATAACATGTGTCCCCAATTAAAAATTTAATTTTGTTGTAAGGGCGACAACTCTGTGAAATCAAGACGTGGCATACATGCATGCATATGGTCAACAATTTCATGAAAACTTTTATCTCTTATATTATATTTTTGCAATAATATTATGTCAGATATTATAAACATACTGCCTTTAGCTGAGGGTGTTATGGTAGATTACCACACGAGGGAAAAAATATCACACTTTGGAAAAAGAATATCACCCGAGACGAAGTCGAGGGTGATATTCTTTTTCCAGAGTGTGGTCATCTACCATAGCACCCTCAACTAAAGGCAGTATGTATTTTTTATTATACTGAATGCCAGTAGTAAAGAGGACTTTGAATTTTTATTGGAGTCAGTTAACCAATGGGACACACTATGTACATATCACTACCTAAATAAAGCAACAACACTACTATCATTTTAACAAGTAATATTTTCATAAATGTAGGCTATAATTGTTTTTATCATTTTTCAATATTATTATTTAAATATTAATATTTTGAAATTTTATGAAATTTTTGAAATTTACATTGTAAACTTACCGGAAATGACTAATCGGCAAAACTCGGGTGTTATTTTCCGGTTCGGCAAAGTTCGGCTCGGGAGTGTGTTATTACGGCAGAGGGTTTTACGATCTGATTCCTACACCAAAAAAAGCTATTGAGGAATGTCAAATGCCTATTATCCAATGAAATTAACAGATGTTTGCATGAAGTATGATAATAAAAAATAACTAACGATTGCACCCCTGTCTTTTACAAATAAGACACACCGTGATTCACACGTATGTTATTGTCAAATACCGGTATATAAGTGAATTGGAACACAAGTTTTGATACTAATAACTAATATATATATTTTTTTGTTGTTGTTTTAACGCCACTTTCAGCAATATTTCAGCTATATCATGGCGACCAGTTTTAGTGGTGGAAGAAGCCGGAGTACCCGGAGAGAACCACCGACCATGAGCAAGCAAATGGTAAACTTTATCACTTGCGACTGCGAGTCGACTGCACCCTTTTTGTAATTTACGAAGCCGGGCGCGAATCCACGCCGTATTGGTGATAGGCTTATACGAGTTGTTAGATAATCCAACTACCTAACTCATTGAGCCACCCGGGCCCTACAACTAATACAAAGTTATCCCCAACATCGTATAAACATAGGCCTGACAGAGATTATGACGATAATAAGTATAAGCATTTATAATATAGAAAGAAAGAAAATGATAATGTCGGTCAAAATCACACTATAAATAAAACTGATCTTATCTTATGATAACACATAAGTAAAATGGAAGGAGGGGGTGTTATATTCCTTTGAACAGTGACACGCCTACTGTTCCTAATGAATGTCTGCACTGTTTTTGAAAACAAAATATGTTGAGCCTGGTCTTTTAAAGATTCTCCAAATAATTAAGTTATAATGTCTCTCCGAAAAATATGATGGTGTAAAAAATTAAAGAAAACTGTCATCTTTTCGACAAATAACTGGCCGTTCAAGAGAAAGTAAGAAGAGTAATCCTTGACAATTCCAAAAGCACATCTCGAATCATCGAAATAATACCACACTTGAGCGAGCTATACAATTACGACGTAATCTTGTATATAAGAACTTCTATCCCCAAACTCAATCATAACTACTCGGCCATTCTCGTTACCCTACAAATAACCTCGTACGTAGATAGTAGAAATTCTTCTTAAATTGTTTGCCGGAAGTTAAGTTAAGTTAAGTTACGCCGTACAAAAATATAGTCCACGAAAATCCAATATGGAAGACATACTAAGTAAAATCTAATCATGCAAAACTAATTAAAACTTTAACTTTTATCCATGAAAATAATTGAAATAAAGAAAATTGTTTAAAATATAACTTTATCAAACTTACATGTGAAAAGTAGTGCGATGTATACGCCTAATGCATACGAGGTTATTTGTAGGGTAGCGAGAATGGCCGAGTAGTTACGATTGTCCCCAAACTAAGAAATATGTAGGAATTTTAGCTAATAGAACTTACATGTATCTTTTTGAGTTACTTTTATTAGTTTCAAGTGTTCGGGTGCTTCTGGTCTCCAGTGCCGGATTTAGATAAAGAGAGGCCCTAGACTTCAGCCTATCGAGCCTATAGGTAAATCCGGCACTGCTGGTCTCACAATATCAGATCTTGCAGTTTTCAACGAGAATTTTGTTTTATGAAATTTGTAGAAAATTGCGGATTTTTCAACGTAAGCAAATATTACTCTGATTTTGGTTTTGTGCAAGCAAAATATTCTGACACCAGAGAAAACCACAACCGCACCTGCTAAAGGTTAAATGAGTCGGTCTCAAATGCGATCAGTGACTGTTTCGGCTAAAACCAGTACAAATTTGCAAATTATTAATGTATTTATCTATTGTATAATTGTATACTAAGTATCTGTATGCCATTGTACTTACAAAAGTTTACCAGAATAAAGATATATATATATTATATACTCGCCATGATAACTGACAAATTGCTGAATTGACGTTAAGCAACATATACATATACTCACTCACTATATAGAAAAGGGGGCGTTGGGATGGGTCAGAGAGAGGTTATATTGCTTCTTCTAGAGTACAGAATGAAATTCTGACAAAGGAATAATGTAGCATCTGTTTCGGAGATTGGATCCTAGAATGGTTATATTGCCATAAATAACAGGAGGAATGGTGGATAGGATCAAACGAAATTTTGCCTATAGAGAACCAATCCAGGCGCGGATCCAGGATTTAAGTTTAAAGGGGGCGCACATCTTAAATTGGTCGCCGAGAGAAGCGAGGCGAAACATTATTGACATATTTTACAGGTTTTTTAATGAAAATCTAACGTTTTTTTTAATTTGTTTTGGACAATTTAAGGGGGGGGGGGGGGGGGGGCGCCGGGATCTGCGCCTGCAATCTAATAAGCAACCGATAGACAATAGGGAACAAGTGCGGAGATCTAATTTTAATTAGATTGGTGGTTCGTCCGATCCTATTAATAGACTTACAGTGTAAGATAATACCATGCAATACTCACCGTCTTACTAATTCCTGAAGTATATTCACTTTGAAATTGAAAAAACTAACTTATATTCTACTATATAAAGAGCACAATCATTAAACTAAAAGTAAATTGTCCATGTACATAGCGCACACAGTTCCGGGACGTTACCCAATGTATCCTTATGAGTCTAGTCCTGCATTTGGAAGAAGAAGAAGAATAACTCAATAATAAGGTAGACTTACTTAATGGTGTTTAACGCCACTTTGAACACTAACACAATCATTTAACTAAAAGTAAATTGTATATGTACATATACATAGCGCACACAGTTCTGGGACGTTATCCATTATATCCTTAGAGTCTAGTCCTGTACTTGGAAGAAGAAGAAAAACTCAACACTATTACAGATTTACCTTTGACCCTTATGCTTCAGTTTAGTCCTGTACTTGGAAGAAGGAGAAGAAGATGAAAAAAACTCAATAATATGACAGATTTACCTTTGACCCCTATGCTTTATATTACACAGTCGATATAATCAATTGTTTTCTCCGTATGTAATGAATAAACAATGAAGTGAAAGATGGGGAATGATGATATACCGGGTGTGGTTAAAACACAGGCACAATTAAAAACCATATGGCGCATTATGATAAAAGTCAATAAAATACAAACAAAAGGACCAAGTCGTGGCGTTCTTTTATATTTTGATTTTACTAACTCAATAATCTGTCAATAAAATACAAACAAAAGGACCAAGTCGTGGCGTTCTTTTATATTTTGATATTAATTAACGTTGTGAGTTCGAATCCCGCTGATGGTGAGGTGTACTCAATACAACATTATGTGATAGAGTTTGTCAGTGACTTGTGACAGCTCAGTAGTTTTCTCCGGGTACTTCCTCAACCAATAAAAATGACCATCACGATATCCCGCTAACTGAAATATTGTCGAAAATGACGTTAAACACCATGAACCAAACAAATTCAATAATCTTGGTAGCAAAATCTTTTAATTTAGAAAAATAAATAAAATCAGATTATCTGTTCGTCCCAAATTTCTTGCAGATGATGACGTGATTGAGCAAGTTAAAGATGATCATGGTTATAATAGAAAATATTTATTTATTGGAGCAATTTCTTGTTTGCACAGGGCCCGGGTGGCTCAATGAATTAGGTAGTTGGATTACCTAACAAGACATATAAGCCTATCACCAATATGGCGTGGGTTCGCGCCCGGCTTTGTAAATTACAAAAAAGGTGTACTCGACTCGCAGCCGAAAGTGATAAAGTTGCTTGCCCATGGTCGGTGGTTCTATCCGGGTACCCATGCTTCTTCTACCACTAAAGCTGGTCGCCATGATATAGCTGAAATATTGCTGAAAGTGACCTTAAGCACAATAAAGCAAATCAAATCAAATAACAAATCACCGTCTTCAACAATGATCATCATTTTTCAATACCATAAAAATTACCCAAATCAGAACAAAAAAAAAAATAATGTGAAAAGGGAAACAACTCCAATTTCATATGTTATCAACTATTGTGTATTATGTTATCAAATATTGTGTACTTAAAGTTGACTTAGTTGTGTTTGTCATGTTCTGTATTGATGATAATCCTTTGTTTGGATTTTTAGATCAATAAAAATTATTTGATTTGATTTAATTTTATGGCGAACAATTACAAATATTATCTTGTGAAAAAAGAACATCATACGTAATTAACACATACACTAAGAGCCTATGAGAGGGGTGTTCAGCCGGTACATCGGTCCGGGGCCCGGAGAGCCAAGAAGCGGCCTGTGAATATCTGAAGGACCCCATATCCTTAGGTTTTCTCAAGATCTCGGTTAGGGTTATAAACAAATTATTTGCTATATTATTTTGATAGCAGTAGACCAGATTTTATTGACTCTAAAAGAACTTAAACATGCTACACTTTTCTTGATTTACTGATTACGGTTGTCACTGTTTTGTATAAAGAATATGTCATCTGGACATTCGGCAGTCCCGGATTTACCTATAGGCTCTATAGGCTGAAGCCTAGGGCCTCACAATTTACGGGGCCTCCCGCCAATGTGTATAATATTGTTAACACTGTTATCGGACTTCCACACTTATGCTGTCACAACGTTCTGTACTTTCTAAACAACCCTTCAGTAATTTTCCTTACACAGCACTCCATTTCAGAATAATGCAGAATTTTAAACATCCCTCGTCATCTTCGCCTTTATTGAAATTGATTAAACAGACTTCCATCTCCCCCCAGTCGTGAAGGTGGGGAATTGGGAGGGGCCTCAAAAGTGGACTAGCCTAGGGCCTCTCTTTATCTAAATCCGACACTGAGTATATGCTATCTGAACATTCTGCTGCACAGGACATAAAGCATTTATGAAAGTTTACCAGTGATTTTATTGGACCTTAAATCCTCAATTTTGAGCCTGTTCCCAGGGCCTGAAAGCAGTCTTGTTCCGCCTGGCAAAATTTATCTTGGAGGCCCTGCATGATACACCTGTTGGTGTTAAGCATAAAAAGACATTTCATTTTTACCTAGTGCCTTGTGCAGGCCCGGATTATCCTATAGGCTAGTATAGACTGCCGCCTAATGCCCCTCAAGCTTAAGGGACCCTGCTAAAACATTTTCAAATACATATGTTTTTGCAATCAGTTTACATCAAGCTATGTAAATGTCGCTAAAATATATCACGAGTAAAAACTAATCAAGACAGGTGTAGGCGAGCTAGATGGTGGCCCAGTCTTAGGGTGGGGGGGGGGGACATAATATCATTAGCCTAGGGGTCCCAAAAGGTCATAATCCGGCCCTGGCATTGTGTGCTATTTTTCACTTCATGGAGCATAGTGATATAACGTGTTTGGAGAATGCCATGCTCCCTGCAAGTTTAAGACCTCATTTGTAGTTCCCAGCCAATGGGTAGCATTATTCAACATTCCGGAGTATGACCGTATTTGGTTCCGTTCCGTCAATGACACCAAACATGTTTTTTTTTGTATATAGAATATTTTACTTAAAAGTCTCCTGTTTGGCAAAAAATAATAATACTACAATCAAGGCCATCTAAATAAACAACATTATAGGCCCGGGCAAAGGAGTATACTGGGGCCTCTGCCTACACAAATAACCACTCGCATCGAATAAAACTGTAAATGTGAATATCGATAAAAATTAAACATACATTTATTGTATTGCTACTACCAACAAAATCAGTGTTTAAGCATTAAAATATATGCTATGCAAAACATATATATATTAGCATGGAGCTCTATGCTCGTGCCCCCCCCCCCCCCCCCCCCCCCCCCCCCCCCCCCCCGGTAACGACCTAGCGTCCCCATGCGTTAAGACGGCACTGATGACTATCCTTCAACATCTCCCCCTTTTTAAAGATTAATGCGTCCACTAAAAGATGGAAGAAATCCCAGACTCACAGATAACAAAATGGTCGGTCCCTTAGGGAACGACCATTTAACTTGAAAAGGGGGGGGGGGGGGGGTTATGGTTTTTTTCTAAAAAAATATTCTGATTCCCAATGTTGCTTAAAAAAATATTCTGATTTTGGTGGAGGAAAAAAAAAATCGGATTCAGAATTTTTGTCATGGAACCTGATGTTGAATTCTGGAAAAAAATAAATATTCTAACTCTCGTGTTGTCCGAAAAAAAATTTCTGAACGAAACAAAAAACCATTTTTACGTACTTCTGCCCACAGGCATTTGACCGATGAACCTTAATTTCCCCGTGTTTGCCACAGGGTACGTATTTTCAGGGCTAGTATATGATGTAGGGTCCTGGGTCCACACGAATACAAGAAAAAAAACACAAGGTAAGCAACAAAATGGCGGGGTACTGCTAAATTTCTTATTATTGTCGATTTCCCTGATTTCTGAAAAATAAACGGATGGAATGCACTAACCTTGTGGACCCCCATCAGCTGTTGTGCCCCTGGTTTATATATATATTTTTTTTATGACGATGTTTTATTGAACGATGTAAAATATGAAAAATTATTTGGAATTACTATTGATAATTGTTTGTCTTGGTGTCTGCAAATTAATAATATTGTTTCAAAGATTTCATCAAGGTTTGAATTTATGTGTCGTTTGCGAACATACTTACCAACTGAATGCTTAATCATGTACTATAATGGATATAGTCTACCACTGTTTGATTATTGTTGTACTGTATGGGGAGAAACCACAGATTTGAATCTTGAAAAAACTATGTAAATTACAAAAGCGTGCAGCAAGAATTATTCTTAATGCAAAATATGATATACCATCTCTTCAATTATCTAAAAAACTTGGTTGGCTGTCTATTCAAAATAGATTATAATATCATAAAAGTATTTTAATGTATAAATGTATAAATAATTCTGCTCTTGATTATTTGTGTAATTTATTTGATATGAATACAAATTATAATGTTTATTCATTAAGATCATCTGCAAAAGGAAATTTGTTCGTCCCAAGACCAAATTCTAATTTTATGAAACGAACTTTTCACTACACCGGAACTATTTTATGGAATTCTTTACCTCCTAATTTAAAATTAATTCAAGACATAGATCTATTCAAAAAGAAATATACAGATTATTTAATGTCAAAACAAAATAACGAATGATTATATTCATTATACCAAGGATTTATCCTTGATTATACTCAGATTGTGATATTTCGTTGTGAATATGTATGTATTGTTTGAAATTGTATTTGCTGTATTTGATTATTATTGTTTTGAGGGCCACAGGGAAGATTAGCTTATTGTTGCTAACTGTGTTACCCTCTTGAAATAAAGTCATTACTTACTTACTTACTTACTTACTTAATGTCGTATTCGTATTATTTTGCATATATATATACCCCCGAATCTGTTCCCAAGACCGATTGTCAACCAAGGCGGAGATCTATTCTCTTGAACTCCAACGTGTCTTTAGAAGAACAAATTTGGCTTACCGAATGCATTTATTTGGCGGACTATTTCAAACTTAGAAAAAAAAAGAAAAAATATAATGAAATGTCTTTTTTAATCACATGATAGGTATAAAAACAACAGGTGAACAAATATCAATCCTTTGTCACAATGGAACCATATTTGACAAACCCCGGGAAAAAACTGGACTGGCCATCAGAAGACACGTTGGAGTCCGAGAGAATCCAAAATAGACCTCCGCCTTGGTTGACAATCGGTCTTGGTAACAGATTGCAGGGGCGGATCCAGGGGGGTGGGGGCACACCCGGCGCGCGCGCCCCCCTAAAATTGGAAAAAATATGATTTTTTTGGGGTAAAATCGTGATTTTTCACACGAAATACCCCAATAAATTTCGCCCTCCCCCTAACTTGAAATCCAGGATCCGCCCCTGGATTGTCGGGGGTATATATGCAAAATAGTACGAATACGACAGTAAACCAGGGGCACAACAGCTGATAGGGGTCCACAAGGTTAGTGCATTCCATCCGTTTATTTTTCAGAAATCAGGGAAATCGACAATAATAAGAAATTTAGCAGTACCCCGCCATTTTGTTTCTTACCTTGTGGTTTTTTTTCTAGTATTCGTGTGGACCCAGGACCCTACATCGTTACTAGCCCTGAAAATACGTACCCCCGTGGCAAAAACACGGGGAAATTAAGGTCCATCGGTCAAATGCCTGTGCTTCTACCAAATACCTTGACTCTTTAAGGCCAGCATAAGCATTCAGCGTATTGAATTTTCATTTTGTCCAGGAATTCCGAATATTTCATGGTTATCATTTATCTTTATTTCATAGATATGTACATTAGCAAATGACACATGATTTCTGCCTATGATAAAGATGTCTGCTTTGTAATAGACGAACACGCTTATTTTGATCTTATGATTCTAGCTCACTGATACAACAGTCGGCGGATAGACATGTCGCTCCTCTCGGACACATTATTCTGATTCCGAGAAAAGCAGTCTTTGTTCTTATTCCATAATGCTGTGTGTTTAACAGAGAAGCAACAAATACTATGTTATAGTTTTTGGGTAATCATTACACCACCGATGGGATACATTTCATTGAATTTCATGGCTTTCTTCGGGTCCTCCGGATTCCTCCACCAATAAAACTGATCACCGCGATATATTGTGGCAAGTGGCGTTAAGCACAAACAAACACACAAACAAATCAAGACAGCAGCGTGAGAGGTCATCAACATGTGTATTAAAGGGCATTGATTTTACCTCCGTGTCAACGATTTTCTGATTTGATCTTAGAAATGTTCTCGCGGTGTAGTAGTTTTTGTTTTTTACCATAGAACTAGTATAATCCCACCAATTTTATTTATTATAGTGCCTCTACCAAGCCAGGAGGGTGAATGTTCATGTATATGTGTTGGAGGTATCGACTTTGCCTCTTTCTGTAATTTCCCAACGAGGTAGTATTTTTTGTTTAACATTTTATTACTGTTTTCCATCATAACATTTGTAATTAATGATATTAAGTCACCATAATACTGGCTTAACTCCGCCACTTTTTATTGAGATGCCTGTACCAAGCCAGGAAAGTGAACATTCATGTATATGTGTGTTAAGGGTATCGAGTTATACTCTCTCTATGATTGTTATATTGGATTTTAGAACTTTGGAACTGTTCTGACAGAGTGATAGTTTTTGTTTTAACTTTATTTACTACATTCCTTCCTATCCTTTGTAAATTCTGACATTAAGGTGGTATCATACACTACAGGGAGATAACTCTTTAAAATCGATTGAACGTTTTGATCATATGATGTTTGTATGCAAATTTCAAGCATCTCGGTGATCAAAACCACAGAGAGAAAAGCTGCTATGCTGCTAGTGAATTTATAGCTCTGAATCTGTTGGTTGGAATTTGCTTAAATTTCGATATTTATTACAGTGGATATATTCAAACACACTGCCAAAAAAATAAGAAAATTAAACGAGCAGATCAAATTTTACCTGAAGTGTATGGTACCACCTTAATGCAAATACCAATTGTATAGTCTTTTGTTTGAACTTTGAACCCACCTTAAGTCAGCATAGAACTAGTTTAACACCGACACTTTTCATTGAAATACCTGTACCAACAGTGCAGATTTACCTATAGGCTCGATAGGTTGAAGCCTAGGGCCTAAACATTTAGGGGGACTCCGGCCAAGCTGTATAATATTTTTAACACTGTTATTGGACTTATGCTGTCATAACGTACTGTACTTTCTAAACAACCCTTCAGTAATTTTCCTTACACAGTTGCTCTCCATTTCAGAATATTGCAGAATTTTAAACACCCCTCATCATCTTTGCCTTATTGAAATTGATTTAACACACGTCCATCTTCCTCCAGTCGTGAATGTGGGGAATTGGGAGGGGGCCTCACAAGTGGATTAGCCGAGGGCCTCGCTTTATCTAAATCCGGCACTGTGTACCAGGCCCGGAATGTAAGCTTGTCATGTATATGTATGTTAGAGGTATTGACTTTGCCTCTCAATCTCTTGATTCTTCCGGCTGTGTGGTGGTTTTTGTTTTGTTTTGTTTTTCATTTTATTTAAGGAATATCAATCGTAACTACTCGGCCATTCTCGCTACCCTGCAAATAACCCCGTACGTAGGTTGCGGAAAAATAGAACTACTTTGCGGATAAATAGAACTACTTTTCACATGTCAGTTACATGAAAGTTTGATAAAGTTATATTTTAAACAATTTTCTATATTTCAATTATTTTCATGGATAAAAGTTAAAGTTTTAATTAGTTTTGCATGATTAGATTTTACTTAATCTTCCATATTGGATTTTCGTGGACTATATTCTTGTGCGGCTAAACTTCCGGCAAACAATATAAGAAGAATTTCTACTATCTACGTACGAGGTTATTTGCAGGGTAGCGAGAATGGCCGACTAGTTACGATTGAAGGAATATGTTCAATATTTGAACAGATCATACACGAAGCGATTTATGAAAAATGTAAACTGTTCCTAGCCAGGTTATACAAGTATATTCTGTTCAAAAATTGAACATATTCCATATAATTAAATTTTTGCTACAAAATGTAATTATTCCTCGATTTTAATTACTATTATTTCATGGGACTATTTGAATGTGTCGTTGACGACTGAATATGATGGCGACCTCGCAATACCAGCCCAGGTTATCAAATATAACCAATGGTGCTCCAGGTGGATCAGCCAATCAGCTTGCAGTATTCATATAAAATTAAATTACTAGTATTGTTAAATGTTATTGGAGGTGAAAAACCACAATGAGATGTAAATAAAGATAATAAATAACAATTAACTGTTATTAAATATAATAATTAACCGTTATTAGATATAATAATACCAGTTAATCCTACTTTACAAGGTTAAAGAACCAAATTGTCGGTGTAATGGTCAACGTTCTCGCCTCGAGTGCGGTAGATCATGGGTTCAAGCCCAAATCGGGTCAAACCAAGGACTATGCAATTGGTATGTGTAGCTTCTCCGCTAAGCACACAGCATTAAGGAGAAAGAGCAAAGACTGGTTGGCTCGGAATCATGATAATGTGTCCGAGTGGGGCGACATGTCTATCCGCGGACTGTTGTTTCAGTGCGCTAGCACTATAAAAATCTAACTAAGCGTCTTAGTACAAAGCGGACCTCATCATAATTTCATTGAAAATTAACATGTTCTCTCCATGATATAGATGAACAATTGTTGAGTTTGCGCTAAACAACAAACACTCGCCCCCAATCAGTCACTACAAGGTTAAAGATGGCTACAAAAATGGCGAGACTAGTTAAATTTTATTTGAAAACACACAAATAAGACAAAGGTCTGAAGAGAGATTTCTATGGAGTCAGTAACTTAGACTGTAGGATAACTTAGACAGTAGGATAACTGGCTGATGTAGAAATACCACAGTTGTTGTGTCTGTTTCTTGACATGTTGATGTATCCCTTCATTCCCCAGGAGGCTCCCCAGCTGTAATAGATAAAACATAGATAAGATATAGGCAAGAAATATTTCTATTGGTCATAGTATGTACTGTCGAAATTGTGACATTTCAGTGATACCGTGGCGGTTAATTCTATTGGTCGACGAAACCGGAGTACCCGGAGAAAACCACCGACCTACCACAAGTCACTGACAAACTTTGTCACATAATGTTGTATCGAGTAAACCTCGCCTGAGCGGTATTCGAATTGTGCAGTGGGGTATCCTCTTTCCACAATTGCGGAAATTTTGAATTATAATTAGAATAACATTTGTAGTCTACAAAAAAGGGATATTTAAGATTTTAAGAGGAGTTTGAAGATACCAAAGGGGCAATCAGAATCCGTATATCGAAGAAGAACAGACAACGCAATGGTCAAAAGAAAAAGTACAAAAGGACAAACAACGATCTACAAAACATACATATAAAACTAAAGATCGAGTAACATGAACCCCACTAAAACCGGGGCTGAACTCAGGTGCTCCGGAAGGGTAGGCAGATACTGCCCCACTAGTGGCACTCGTCGTGTTAATATAGTTACAAACCCGGTATTAAATCGTGAATGAGGAAAGTACATACCTGTTCTTTACAATCCAATAGTCTTTACCATTGTCAGAGCCATATCCTACAGCTAATACTCCATGGTCCAGTCTGGTCTGGCTACAGAACCACTCGTGATAAACACCTTTGCTGTAGAGCTGGAAGCTCATGTGACTGGCATCAATGGCTACAGCTATTGGACCGACAGTGGCGACTGCAGACATTAGGTCGTCCTCGCTCTTGGACTTGATGTCAGTGAAACCAGTATCATTGGCACCGACATTCATTTTATTGAAATGACATTTTCCGTTCTATCAAAATAAATCACAGAAAGAAATGTTAGTTGATTGATTGATTGATTGATTGATTGATTGATTGGTGTTTAATGTCAACATTAGCAATATTTCAACTATATCGTGGCGTTAGAAATGTTATGATATAAAAAAAAAATAAAAGCTAGGACAGCAAGTTTAAGGCAGCAAATAGACGGAAGATCATATATATAGTTACATTGAAGGTGCTATTTTGATTAAAAAAATCATTTTTGGTTTAGTTTCTGGTGGCCAACCCGATGTGCATTTTCTTTTTTTGGTGATTAGGTTCTGCCCTTTGTTTATCAGATTTGAAGAATAATATACAATTATAGTCTTTTGTTGAGGTCAATACGAGTTTTTATGAACCTTAAAAACGATATTCACCGAAGCCTTTAGGCTGAGGTGAATATTGATTTCTAAGGTCCATAAAAACTCGTATTGACCGATACAAAATACTGTAATTGTGTTATTACATTAAAAAGAAAAGTGAAAGTGAAACCAAGTCAATATGAAATCAATCACTTCACTATGACGTCATACATAATGCAATGGAAAGTGAAAGTGAAAGAGAGTCAATATGGATTTTAATCAAACAATTCAAAGATTAATGGAATGTTAGGTGAAAAATTATAAACCAATGAAATAAAGAGTAAACAATCGTTATGTAATAATTTTAAATATGTGTTGCATCAATGTTATACGAGGTTTGAAGAAAGATAATGCATGTAAATGTATATTACACAATGACAAATGGTTGAACACATTACGATATGAGGAACTGTGGTAGCTGCGTACAGAGTGTATTTGGATGTTTCGGATTATGGTGCTTAACGCCACTTTCAACACTATTTCAGTTATATTGTGGTGGAGGAAACTGGAGTATCCACAGAAAACCACCGACATGTCTCAAGTTTTTCACATAATGTTGTATCGAGTACACTTCGCTTGAGCGGGATTCGAACTCACAACGTTAGTGGTGATATGTACTGATAGCATAGGTAGTTGTAAATTCAACTACCATATGATCACGACCACGACCCCTCCTATTTTTCCCTTCGAGTTATCCAATGAATATCACATATCTTAGATTGAGAACACGATATTTGACTATAGATATTACGAAACCAATACCTGATAAATGATTTAATTTACGAAACTAAGACCTGGTAAATGATTTAATTTACGAAACTAAGATCCGATATATTATTTAATTTACGAAACTAATACCTGCTAAAACATATTACCTTTGCTGTGTAAGGGTAAGAGCTTTCTGTATCAATACCATTGTTTTCTTTGATATATTTGAAAGCATTGTCCATTAAGCCACCTTCACATCCGTGATTTCCTGTTAAGAAAAGTAAATTGTTGTTAAATATTTCATATTTGTGGGGAACCAATTTTCGTGGATTTCGTGAGTCAACTGATCCACGAATTTGACAATCAAACGGACTATGATATGTTAGGGACCGACCATTTAACTTGAAGGGGGGGGGGAGGGGGTTATGGTTTTTTGTTTTGTTCAGAATTTTTTTTATTTCGGACAACACAAGAGTTAGAATATTTATTTTTTTTGTCACGCAAAGCGCGAAATTTTTTTCAAGAATTTAACATTAGGTTATATGACAGAAACTGAATCATATTATTTTTTTTTCCTCCACCAAAATCAGAATATTTTTTTAGAAAAAAACCATAACCATAAACGTATTGGGGAGGGGCTTATGGTGTTTAACGCCACTTTCAACAATATTTCAGTGATATCGTGGCAGTCAGTTTTATTGGCAGAGGAAACCGGAGTTCCCGGAGAAAACCACCGGCCTGTTGCAAGTCACTGACAAACTTGATCACATAATGTTGTGTCGAGTACACCTCGCCTGAACAGGATTTGAACTCACAGCTTCAGTGGTGAAAGGCACTGATTGCACTGGTAGCTGTAAATCCAACTACCATGCGAGCACGGCCACGACAGCCCCTATTTCGGGTATAACCTCTATCATAGAATAACCATAAATTGTCTCGCCACTGGGTTATCTCCCTTACTTAGTATTCATTTACCTTGTTTTGTAGAACAGTCAACCAAATTCTGTTCTGATAGGGATGGGAGTTTTCCTGTCTTCTTAAACCATTGTCCCTCGAGTGATCCGGTGGTGGAGAAAGCCCAGCATGATCCACACTGACCCTGTCAACGTAATAAAAAATTGGGTTGGTAACCGTTGTTATAATAGTAAAGTCCGCTTATAGCGAAATCGGTTATTATGAAATCTCCCATCAACTCCCTGGAGACTATATCAAGTCTGGCTATACTGAAGCTCAGTTTTAATGGACATATTTTATGTTCCTCTAAAAAGTTTATTGTGAGTGGATTATGCTGTCTTAATTTTCGACAAGATTAGATTATTCTTTATACCACGTAACTTGAAGGTTTTTTTAAAAGAAATAAAGAATCGGAATAAGAGTTGAAAAAACTAGTCACCTTCTTAATTGTCTTTTATCCCCCCATTACAGCAGGACAATTTATAACCCCCCCCCCCCCCCCCCCCCCCCCACACACACACACACACACACACACACACATTAATTAGTTGATCAAGACAATGGTTGGCATTATCACACAGTACCAAACAAATCATAGAATATATATACAAATTATTCGAACGTGCTGGGAATTCTTCCCGTTTTTTTAAATGTAACTTTTTTCACGACGTGTTTCTATGACAATCTAAAGTCAACAGATTGGAAAGCTAAATATTTAAAATGTCTTTGTCAGAAAGAAAACAGAGAGTCATAAACAAGATGCACAACATCTACTAAGGTTACCTATTCCCGAGGGGGGATTTGATTTGATTTGATTTGATTTTTGGTGGTTAACGCCACTTTCAGCAATATTTCAGCTATATCATGGCGACCAGCTAGCTTTAGTGGTGGAAGAAGCCGGAGTACCCGGAGAGAACCACCGACCATGGGCAAGTAACTGGTAAACTTGATCACTTGCGGCTGCGAGTCGAGTACACCCTTTTTGTAATTTACAAAGCCGGGCATGAACCCACGCCTTATTGGTGATAGGCTTGTATGAGTTGGTAGGTAATCCAACTACCTAACTCATTGAGCCACCCGGGCCCTCCCGAGGGAGGAGAACAGATTGCAAATAGACCCAGTGATCGTACTAAAAACGTAGATTTCTAATTTAATGCACACGACGCACTTTAACAACATTCGTCAGGTACGTTGAATGTCAAATCTGGTTATTAAAAAATGGGCCAAAAAAAACTTAAAAAAAACAAATTACTTTCGGTTTACTACACCCCATCTCCAAAAAATCTCAACATATTCATACAAACCTGATTTTTGATACCAGTGACATATCCCTTTGGCCTCCAGTCTACTGCTGTAGGGAGATCACCAATATTTGAGGGAGCCATGTAGGTTGAACCACTCTTAGGTTTGTTCTCCATTCGGAATCCATTCATTGTTCTTCTGAATTCTTCGTTTGTCTGTAATATATCAAAAATCAATACATTTAAAAATCCTTCTATACCAATTTGTTGAACATAACATGATTATTTTGTTATTAAGTAATGATAGGGATGTCAATGAGCATGAGAGAATATCCAACACCACACTTGGACGGAAATTAATGTAAAAGAACAACGATTGTATTGTAGTCCTTCATTTGTATGGACAGTGTAAGCTTTTTATTAAGCTGAAGTCATCACTCCATTACGTACGCTCAAGGTTTCAAAAATGGAAAGGGAATAGCATAACAGTCTACGTGAGCAGGTAAACCAACAGGATCGCCAACATCAGCTAAGGTCACCTATGCAGGTTTACGCTATTCATAGTCTTTGTAACTTTTATTTCAAACAAATAAAGTGTCAAGATACAATTTTAATATTGTAACTATTGACTACAACCATAGTCTTTACCCATACAGGTTAAGGCCAACCCAGAAAATATGCTCAACGGGTTATAGAAGATAACCTTGCCATATCTCCATATTCGTTCATGCCAACCCAGAAAATATGCTCAACGGGTTATAGAAGATAACCTTGCCATATCTCCATATTCGTTAAGGCCAACCCAAATGTATGCTCAACGGGTTATAGAAGATAATCTTGCCATATCTCCATATTCGTTCATGCCAACCCAAATGTATGCTCAACGGGTAATAGAAGATAACCTTGCCATATCTCCATACTCGTTCATGCCAACCTGGAAAGTATGCTCAACGAGTAATAGAAGATAACCTTACCATATCTCCATATTCGTTCATGCCAACCCAAATGTATGCTCAACGGGTTATAGAAGATAACCTTACCATATCTCCATACTCGTTCATGCCAACCTGGAAAGTATGCTCAACGGGTTATAGAAGATAACCTTGCCATATCTCCATATTTGTTCATGCCAACCTGGAAAGTATGCTCAACGAGTAATAGAAGATAACCTTACCATATCTCCATATTCGTTCAGGCCAACCCAAATGTATGCTCAACAGGTTATAGAAGATAACCTTACCATATCTCCATACTCGTTCATGCCAACCCAGAAAATATGCTCAACGGGTTATAGAAGATAACCTTGCCATATCTCCATATTCGTTCATGCCAACCTGGAAAGTATGCTCAACGAGTAATAGAAGATAACCTTACCATATCTCCATATTCGTTCATGCCAACCCAAATGTATGCTCAACGGGTTATAGAAGATAATCTTGCCATATCTCCATATTCGTTCATGCCAACCCAAATGTATGCTCAACGGGTTATAGAAGATAACCTTGCCATATCTCCATACTCGTTCATGCCAACCCAAATGTATGTTCAACGGGTTATAGAAGATAACCTTGCCATATCTCCATACTCGTTCATGCCAACCCAAATGTATGCTCAACGGGTTATAGAAGATAACCTTGCCATATCTCCATACTCGTTCATGCCAACCCAAATGTATGCTCAAAGGGTTATAGAAGATAACCTTGCCATATCTCCATATTCGTTCATGCCAACCCAAATGTATGCTCAACGGGTTATAGAAGATAACCTTGCCATATCTCCATATTCGTTCATGCCAACCTGGAAAGTATGCTCAACGAGTAATAGAAGTTAACCTTACCATATCTCCATACTCGTTCATGCCAACCCAGAAAATATGCTCAACAAGTTAAAGAAGATAACCTTACCATATCTCCATACTCGTTCATGCCAACCCAGAAAGCATGCTCAACGGACTAAAGAAGATAACCTTACCATATCTCCATACTCGTTCATGCCAACCCAGAAAGCATGCTCAACGGACTAAAGAAGATAACCTTACCATATCTCCATACTCGTTCATGCCAACCCAGAAAGTATGCTCAACGGACTAAGGAAGATAACCTTACCATATCTCCATACTCGTTCATGCCAACCCAGAAAGTATGCTCAACGGACTAAGGAAGATAACCTTACCATATCTCCATACTCGTTCATGCCAACCCAGAAAGTATGCTCAACGGGTTATAGAAGATAACCTTACCATATCTCCATACTCGTTCATGCCAACCCAGAAAATATGCTCAACGGACTAAGGAAGATAACCTTACCATATCTCCATATTCGTTCATGCCAACCCAGAAAGTATGCTCAACGGGTTATAGAAGATAACCTTACCATATCTCCATACTCGTTCATGCCAACCCAGAACGTATGCTCTCCTTTATCAGCAGCAAGGTTGTGTTTCTCAATAAAGCTAAGATTACTTTCCCAGATCATACGTCTACAATCAAATATTTTTGTTAATTTTTGTAAAGAAATTTTGAATCTACAAAAATGAGGGTTTTTGACACCAAAAAGTCAACTTAATCCCGCCATCATGTTGTTAGAGTGGCTTTGTTCTGTATTTACCAGATTGTGTCAAACAGGCGGTTTAATGTAATTTTAACTAATTTATTTCAAATTTATTTTAAAACAATGAAATATAGTCGCACTTCGTTATTTCAAACTGAAAACTGAAAATATTGTACATGTACGTCCATAGTAAATGTTAGCTAAATTCGCCATGAAAACTCAAATATATGTGTAATTCGAACTAAAAATATTAGGTCATATAGATTCCGCCAAAATGAGGTTGAATTGTATTTCGATCTACATGTATTTGTATGTAGTGAAAACTTGCATAACGATATATCTATCGATGCGTGCTAAATGTATAATGATATGGCACTTTCAATATATGGTATCAGTCCATTACTGCATTTAGGCACATTCGTGGTCGTGATCGTAGTGTTGTTGGATTTTCAACTACCTATGCAATCAGTACATATCACCATTAACGTTGTGAGTTCGAACCCTGTTCTTGGCGAGGTGTACTCAATACAACATGTATGATAAAGTTTGTCAGTGACTTGCAACAGGTCGGTGGGTTTCTCAACAAAGCCATCCTTTTTATTGCTGTAATACTTTAAGTTGACGTGTCTTTACCATTTTATTCTATCTGGATGAAATGCTTACATTTCGTTCTGAATCAACATGCATATTTTATTTCATGACATATTAAATTGGATAATCTCCCTTTATTCTACAAGAGAGGTACGTACCTCTTTGCCTCTTCTTCTCCTTCATACTCCTTATTATGTGTTTGCTTGAAAGCAACCCATTCTTGGTCCAGTTCTGGTTTCAACAGTCGGGCTGTCGCGGCTGCCACCAAAACCGCTACCAATATAAGTTTCATCATCTGTTTAGAACAAAAACATTACAATATTATTAAAGTCGTTAATTCATAATTGCATAAGTAATGAGACTAAATTATGACATACAAATACACTGACAAATGTATTGAGGGAGGGGTGGGTTATAGAGTGAAATAATATAATTGTTATATTATAACGTCAGTTTTATTGATGGTGGAAATCAGAGTAGTCGAGAAAACCGGAGAATTTCCGTAAGAAGAGTTTTAAGATACCAAAAGGGTTATCAGAATCGTAAATCGAAAGACATACAGCACAATGGCCAACAGATAAGGGGCAAAAGGACAAACAACGATCTACAAACATTACACATAAAACTAAATGGAAGTTACTGACAAATGTCATAATTTAAAATTGCATCGACTACGTCGCATCATAGACGGAAGACGAATTGTGTTATGTTTTATTTTACCTATGGTTAACTTTGCATTGTTGTTGGGTTTTTTCTATGGGTTATGTCCCTTTACTCAAAAAATATGTCCGGACTTCTGTACTCATCATTGATTCGTCTTTCCAAATGTCTGTTAAGTTACGTTGTCTATTTCAAGACTAGCTGCGGAACCGTAGCCCTTTATGGTCCTTTTTATTTATTTAAAAAAAAAAATAAAAAAATAAAAAGGACCATAAAGGGCTACGGTTCCGCAGCTATTTCAAGACATGCACCTTAAAACACGTGGTCTTTTCCCGCCATGTATATGAACAACAAGATAATTATATAGGTCGTTCTGAAACATGTCTACAGATAGTGTGTATTGCTGTTTTACTTGACCTGGATTCCTGTGTTTAAGGTCGTATCATGTCATTTTATCTTTATTATTGACACTGTTTTATCAATTTATCTTCATATTATCTCTTCGTGGTGGTCTTTTCACCTTTTGATTTAAGACAAGCACCCCATATTTGTATTATCAAATTATCTGTTTAATAAAATCTTCTGACGTATGTTAGATATTGTCGTCGTTAGATAGTGTCGTGAACACGTTTCCATAATCTCGGTTTATCGAAGAATACATAACAGGTGCTACTGTCTATGTCCCAGTTTTCTTTTTTCTTCATACTCGGGTCTCTTTGATTAGTTACCTTTAATGTTATTCCATTGTCGCATTCTGCTTTATTGCTACATTTTTTGTTTCATGTCTTCATATGAAAATTTTAGAGATATAATGTAATAATAATGCTTATCATATTGTATAATATTGCAGGGGCGGATCCGGGATTTCAAGTTAGGGGAGCGCACTTGAAAAAATTGTTGGGGTATTTCGTGTGAAAAATCACGATTTTACGCCAAAAAATCATATTTTTTACAATTTTAGGGGGGGGGGGGAGGGGCGCACCCCCCCTGGAGCCGCCCCTGTATTGTATATTGTATGTATATGGAAAAGACAATACTAAGTTGAAAAACTTGTGTCTGATCCTTTTGTCATTATTTAGACAATAAAATATGTTTAAATTAAGGTCAAACTTAAGGAGACTGATACTACGAAATGATATGGATCGTGTAAAGGAACATGAGAGACATCCCAATTTTACACTTGGACACAAATTATACTAAAGGAACAATGCTTTTTGTCCTGTTCTACATTTCATAGTCACAGCCACCTTCAGCAATGAGCAATCAACTCAAACCTTGAAATGAGTATGAAACGGAGCATAGGCTGCCGGTCAGCGATTTACTTCTGTGGGTAAACGACATATATCTGTGCATGTTTGTCAGGTTGATGCTTTTTGCTGTGTAAAATGTTATTTCGCAGAAACAGGGTTATGTACAAGAAAACCAAATACGGATGAGAGAATCTTTTGAATACAATGTATGTTATTATAGGATTTATATGTTGGAAACTGTCATACATTTATTTACTTCAGATTGCTGACTATATTTATTTACATTTTGTTATACATGTAGTAATTGGATATATTACAAGAATGATTTTAATATAATCGAAATATCTTCTCATCTATGGCTGGACCATGATATATCAGTCACCTCCTATAAATAATATACTGTATTCTAGTACAAATGTATTTCTCTACCGATATATCTCAATATCATTTTTGCAATGAATATGTATAAGGCAAGTACATGTATATTGATATTCATTGCATCGTTTCATTATTAACACACACACGGTAAATTTGCGCACAATACGTTCCAGGAATTTATTTTTGGAGTCTTTCCGGCCTTATTGTTTCAGTTAAATACACTCGGAGCTCACAAGCCACAATGGCCGGTTGGATAAAATCAGAACGCTGTATTTATTAAATCTTACGATCTCATTGGATGTTGTTCGAGCATGAGTAAAAAAAATTGTACTCGAGAAAAAGTTTTTTTTTTACTCTAAGGGCAGATAAACAGATCAACAGCAGTGAAACATTATACATGTATTAATACAAAATAAGCTACTTAAACATTGGACAACACGACCCATGCGAAAAATATGGCGTGCGACCATGCAATTTCAAATGGGGAGCGTCTGCCGAATCCTGATATGAACAATAATTCATTTTAGTAAGGTAAATACAAATTTTACATAGCACAAGGGTAACAACAACATTCTTAAACATTCTATTTAATAATGTTTATTGTTTGTTTATATACTTATGAGTTTTGACTTTCCCTTTGTAAGATTGTTCGGAGTTCGGTAATTTTGTTATTACCCTTATTTCGTATTTGCCTAACATTTCCACACTTTTTAAATTAAGGTAAAAAAAGAGGTAAAAACTCGTATATCTAATTTAGTGCGTACGACGCATGTCTAAAATAACCATTGACACACTCATAGTCAAAATATTGTAGCGTCAAAATACTGTAAAATTATCATTGGAAGAAAGTAAACAAAAGGGCATAACCATAAACATGACTATAGATATAACCCCCCCCCCCCTTACCCATACGTAAACACCATAACCCCCCCTTACCCATACGTAAACACCATAACCCCCCTTACCCATACGTAAACACCATAACCCCCCCTTACCCATACGTAAACACCATAACCCCCCCTTACCCATACGTAAACACCATAACCCCCCCCCCCCTTACCCATACGTAAACACCATAACCCCCCCTTACCCATACGTAAACACCATAACCCCCCCTTACCCATACGTAAACACCATAACCCCCCACCCCCCTTACCCATACGTAAACACCATAACCCCCCCTTACCAAAATCGACTAAGGTAACGATATGAATTTCACAAAATCAGATTGTTAAGGAATTGAAAATTGCAAACATAAACTAAGATAAATTGAGTCGCTACTCTATAATAGATAGCAACAGATACAATAAATAAATAAAAAATAACTACATGAAATTATAAACGAGATATGCAAAAAAAAAAAATAATAATAAATTAACAAAAAAATATATAAAACTATTTTTTTTTAAAATCGCATAATAAAATAAATCACAAACCTTTCTGTTCTAATTTGAAAAATAAAGTGTCCAGTTAACGGTATGATAAAACCTTTTATCTACTTTTCATATAGTAAAGTGTGATTATCACGTGACCAATCTGGTTGCCAAGTACATATGACTAGCACCAGGAACGCAACAGTTGATACATGTGACTGCCATGGACTTCAAATATTTAAAAAAAAAGTACATGAACAAATTGTGATAATACTGAACTGATAAACGACGGCATGTCTTAAAATGAATACAGCCCTACGTGAAACAATTAAAATTTAGCATTTTCCAATTGTATTTTGGAACTGTTCCAACAGCTATAATTTGTCCAAGGCGGCCAGTATTTGTTGAAGACGAAGTCGAAGAACAATTAGATCCTTTTGTTTTGTTCCAAAGATTCAAATAATACTGGCATAGCGAAATGGATATTCTATTATGCAGTGAGTGAGTGGTTGTTGTTGTTAATAGCCCTAATGAGCAGTTTTTGTTTTCAGCTATATCATGGCGAGAACAAGTTACATTCGATGTGAGATGATGTCCGCTGAGTACTAGACCAACACGCTTAGTTGGAACTGTATTGTGCTAGATCACTGAAACAAGTCCATGGGTGGACAGTTCGCTCCACTAGGACACATTATACTTATTCCGAGCCAACCCTTCTTTGCTCTTTTTCTTCAATAATATATAGAAACGATAGTCACCGACTTATGATTGCCGTTGAAAAAGTATGGAGAGTTGTAGCCGCTACAATGTGCCTACTCTTTTTCGAAACCTACAACATAATTGTTTACCGTGCAGGGGGCGTGACACTCTTCAAACACGTTACCCACTATGGTCCAAGATCAAACTTTCCGTATTATAACCCGATAATCCCCATTGCAAGGGTTCCTCACATCCGTCACGAGGGGACGTACTGGGGAACACCCTGTGTTTAAAAATGGGCCCGGGTGGCTCAATGAAATAGGTAGTTGGAATACCTAGCAACTCATACAAGCCTATCACCAATACGGCGTGGGCTCGCGCCTGGCTTTGTAAATTACAAAAAGGGTGCACTCGACTCGCAGCCACAAGTGATACAGTTTACCGGTTTCTTTCCCATGGTCGGTGGTTCTCTCCGGGTACTCTGGCTTCTTCCACCACTAACACTGGTCGCCATGATATAGCTGAAATTTTGCTGAAAGTGGCGTTAAGCACCAAAAATCAAATCAATCGTAATCTCTGGGTTTAAGCCCTGGAAACCTCCACAAGTACCCAGTAAAACTTGTTGAAGGCGGTCAATATTGGTAGAAGTAAAGACAAAGACAAAATGTTATCCTTTTGTTTTGTTCCTAAGACTCAAATAAGAAAAATTTGAAGATACCAAAAGAGCAATCTGAAGTCGTAATTTGATTAAGGACAGACAATAAAATGGCTAAAAGAAAAAGGACAACCAATAATCTAGAAAACACGACACAGAAAACTAAAGACTGAGGAACACGAACCTCACTAAAATCGGGATGAACTCAGGTGCTCTAGAAATGGTAACCAATCCCTGTTTCACTGTTGGCAAATAATATTGTCCGATCTAAATGGATATCGGTATATTTTGTCTTGTTGTGTAATTGTTCAGTATTGTCTGTAGTGTCTGTAAAAAATGAAAATTACAAAAAAAAGAAAAAAAATGGATATCGGCATGTCTCTTATTTACGGTAATCAGAATACCAGGAATATACCAATCGTAACTACTCGGCCATTCTCGCTACCCTGCAAATAACCTCGTATGCATTAGGCGTATAAATCGCGCTACTTTTCACATGTCAGTTTCATGAAAGTTTGATAAAGTTATATTTTAAACAATTTTCTATATTTTAATTAAAGTTTTAATTAGTTTTGCATGATTAGATTTTACTTATATGTCTTCCATATTGGATTTTCGTGGACTATATTTTTGTGCGGCTTAACTTAACTTAACTTCCGGCAAACAATTTAAGAAGAATTTCTACTATGTACGTACGAGGTTATTTGCAGGGTAGCGAGAATGGCCGAGTAGTTACGAGAATGACCGAGTAGTTACGATTGAGGAATATACCACATGAGGTTACTGACAAACTTTACCACATGTGGGTACATCGAGTACACATTGACCCGGAAGGAAATTCGCAACTTTAGATGATTGGTATATAATGGGGCTTTCAGCATTTTACAGCTATATATAATGACTACCGAACTTATATTGGGAAGGAAATCTCCCGGGCAGTTATATCGAACATGCCAGTGAAACCACCAAACCATGGGTAGGTGTTTGACACCTTTCTTATTGCAGGTTCGTATCTGACTGGAATCTACATCAGAGGTGTACGACTTGTGGTCGGTAGTCAAGGACCTTAACCACCAGCCCACGACCGCAATATAGATGAAAATTGGCTGCAAGTAGCGATAAATAATTCGTTTAATTCGATCATGCTGTGTGTAGTCTTGTTTTTCGTACTTCATGCACCAACTCAACAACCATTTGTGATGAAAACGAATTTAGCGTACAACTTGTCATATGAATAAATATTAGGACCCTCTCCCCCACCCCAATTGCAACAGTCTTGTTATCTGACAATTCGTTGTTATGTTTTATTTTTGTGTTGCTAATGCTGTTTTTTTTCATTCCAAACGTCCGTTTTATGGAAAATCTCGTCGGACCCTTGGTACTCTGCGCTCGACTTAGCCTATTATTGTGATTAAATTGATCATTTATCTTTTGTCACTGACCTAGACATGCATTGATTCTAGTGGATGCCGATTTTTAATTACAGATGATACTAGTTAATTTCTGTAGAGAGCAACGCGTTTTCAAAAGAGTTGGGGGGGGGGGGGGGGGGGGGGGGGGGGGGGGGGGGGGGGTTAAGATTATGGTGTTGAACGTCATTTTCAAAAATATTTCAGTTACTAGTATATCGTTCCGGTCAGTTTTATTAGTGAAGAAAACCGGAATACAAGAAGAAAACCATCGTCCTGCCGCAAGTCGTTTTCAAAAGAGATTAACACAATGTAGCACATGTAAAAGTTCAAGGTCGAGAAATCTCAGCCAAATTGAGGGTAAGATTTCAATCCTCAAGAACGTGACTTGCATTTTTATCAGCCGTTGTAAATAGAAATGTTATTTCCCTTGAAAAAGGTAGTACCGATATTTATTGTAGAAAATTCAACGAGTTGCACTGCGCATTGATTTGTATATGTAGGATGAACATACAGATGTATTGTCAATAAGAAACTGATACAAGTTGCTTTTTGTCGTGCTAAAAATCATGGAAGTCTCTAACCACGAGACACAAACCTACTTCCGGTTATTAAGGAAAGTTATTTTCATTTCAAATATTTTATTGATAAATCAATAGGATTGGATAACAGGCTATGCCTATACAAATCCTCTCCAACAACAAGATGGAACCATTTGGACACAATTTACATAAGACATAGAGCAATCTACCCATCATGTATATAATACATGCAATTCATCTTAATTACCAAGCATAAACACAGGTATATTAATAGCAGAATAATACAAACAAAACAGTTATGTATTTATTTGATTCATCACCACACACTCAAATGACGTAGACATAACTCGGCCTATATAATCACGACCTTAAACTATATATATGAGAGAAGCATCACAGTCAATTGTTATTTTTCAAAACGGAAGTAATTGGGAATGATCAGTTGAATGGTGGCGTAAGGATAATTGGGCATAATGGCCGCGAATTATAGTTGATTAAATATAATCAGTATGGTAATTTGTTTATATGCTGTCAAGGAATGACGGAAATGTTAAATTATTATCAGATCATAAAATGATTAAATACATATATTAAGTACATGTATTTCGTATGAACGACTTATAGGGATTGAACAAGAAAACAAAAATTGTATAAATATTCTTTGTTAACCTGAACGGATTGATAGAATTTCTGTATTTTACAATGTTGTGTAATGCAGTCAGATTTATCATTAGCTTGTCTTGTAAGTATTTTCCTTTCTTTTGTAAACGTTGTGGAATACAGAAAGGGTAATCACGAATGGACAATACGGAGACACAGGCAACATTGGATACAAGACCTCGAACAAAGCAGAAACGACACAAAAACAGATGAATTACAAGAACTCCGCTAAAAACGAGAGGTGAACTTAGGTATTGGCGAAAGGTAAGCAGTTTCCTGTTTCTTGTAATGTACCCGCCGTGTTACTCATGTAGTCAAGTCGAGGGCCCGGGCGTCTCAGTGAGTTGGATTACCTAACAACTCATACAAGCCTATTACCAATACGGCGTGGGTTCGCGACCGGCTTTGTAATTTATAAAAAAGGGTGCACTCGACTCGCAGCCGCAAGTGATAAAATTTACCAGTTGATTGCGCATGGTCGGTGGTTCTCTCCGGGTACTCTGGTTTCTTCCACCACTATAGCTGATATAGCTGAAATATTGCTGAAAGTGGCGTTAAGCACAACAAATCAATCAATCATACAGTCAAGTCTGATAAATATCGTACTGGTGATATAAGAATGAAATATTCTTGGTAATAAAGCCATAGGTATTTGAGAATTGGATATTTTGTATAGGTCAATGGGTTCGTGATGACGACCTTTTGAAATGAGCGCTTTCAGTATACCATTACATAGAGGGTGTCGATGTGAGCATACTCGAATCGTGTGTGTGTGTGAAAGATCGTTGGTTCAATCTCCGCTGGGTCAGGCCACATAAAACAATATTGATATTTGTTGCCTCTACGTGGAGTATTAAGGGTAATTACATAGATGTATTGGCTCGGAGTCATGATAAAAGAGGGGCATTTTGTTTAGTTGAAATAGTACTATGAAAATCTAATTCAAGAGTGTTGGTAATATAAAACAAACTGGTATCATAATCTTATCAAGTAGTAAATTTGTAAAATGTGACCGTATTCTAGTTTTACTACATTCCAATTGTATTACAGTCCATTTTAATCGAATTCCAGTTTAACTGAATTCCAATTTTATTACATTCCAGTTTAATAGTATTCCAGCTTTACTACATGCCAGTTTTACTTCATTCAAATTTTAGCAAGCTAAAGTTTGACTACATCTAAATTGTATTACTATCCAGTTCTTAAACAGTTCTATTACATTTTCAATTTTCATTGCATTTCAGTTTTAATACACTCCATTTACAGTGCAAAATGGATAAACATTGCAGATGTAGTTTTGCAAAAAGTTTCTGAACACTCATTCGGAAGATCAAGGCGATCGGTAAGTCAATTATCGCCACGAGAACTTATAAACATGAGATATTCCGAAGAGCTTAATCAAGTGGACGAAGCGTTCACATCCGACGGAACAAAAATAATAAGATACCAAGAAACCTTTAAAGGGATTCCTGTTTATGGAGCATATGCCACAATCGAGATAGATAAAAATACAGAAGAATATACGGGACAAGCTTCAGGGTTTTTCCTACAAGATATCGATGACAATATATCCGGATCCGGTCAACTAGTGCAAATATCCGAAACAAAAGCTTTAGATATAGCTGTGAGAAATTCAACCGTCAATTCTAAAGATGCAGTTGCTGATCGTGAAAAAATACGATTATTGATTTATGAGCAAGATCAAAAGGCCATCTTAGTATATGACGTTTCATTTCGATTACGCAACAGAGGAAACATTTCACGCCCAGGTTATATCATCAGTTCTCAGACAGGAGAAATATTAAAAATGACACCTCGTCTTAAATCATATAGATTAAAATCTATTGGAGGCAATTCTAAAACGGGCAAATACATTTTCGGAAATAGTATGCCGTATCTGGACGTGCAAAATAACAATGGCATATGTACGCTCCAAAATTCCGATATCCGAGTGTTCCACTTGAAAAATAAATTAGACATACCAGATTCTCCCTATACATTTAAATGTTCCGAAGGTATTCATGACGCTGTAAATACAGCTTATTCACCAATGAGCGATGTGTTCTACTTTGGAAATAGGGTCATTTCAATGTTTAAAGATTGGATATATTTACCTCCTATGAAAAAGATGCCGATTGATTTCATGGTTCATTACAGTGAAAATGAAAGAGCTTATTTTGATCCTTACTCTGGAGCAATACAAATAGGAGATGGAGACCTAATACACTATTATCCATTCGCATCCGTGGATGTTGTAGCACACGAAATTGCACATGCATTTACGGAAGATCACGCGGCTCTTGAATATTCGGGGCAATCGGGTGGAATTGATGAATCGATGTCAGATATAGTTGGTGAGGCAGCCGAGCGTTACGTTTATGGGAACAACGACTATTTACTGGGAGACACCGTTTATGTCCATACAGGTGCTAGAAGTCTTTGTAATCCGGAAAAAGATGGTTATTCTATTGATCATGTGACCAAATATATTGACGGTATGGACCCTCATTACAGTAGCGGTATATTGAATAAAGTTGCTTGTCATCTAACAACTCATTCTGATATGTCATGGAAGGACGTATTTAGAATATTTACTTTTGCGAATCGGTTTTATTGGCATTCAACAATCAGTTTTAACGAGGCTGGATGCGGTGTTTTAAAAGCCGCTTACGACCTTGCGCATAGGTTAGTACAATTACAGGATGCATTGGACCAAGTCGGAATTGTCCCTTGCGACATGACAAATCACATTAGAATAGTACATGGCCACATGTCCATATCTGGCCTCGACGCTACAACGGACCAATCTGAAATAATATTCAGAATAATTTTTTCAAAGCTTGATGAAAATTTTACAACGATGAAAATACAGACGAGTGGAGGCAGTGGAGATGCTGATATACTTGTAGGTTCAATACTGCCAGTGACAAGGTCAAATTCTATATATAGCTCGAGAAAAAAAGGTTCATTCGAAGTGTTATATGTTAAAAGGAAGAAAATAGCCGAAGGATATCTGGTGCTTCTGCCAAAACACTCAACATTTTCAGGTGTTCAGATGACTATCAATGTGTATTAAGAGCTTATTTTACCAATTGTTTGTTTGCAGATACACGTTTCGTTAATATGGGTTTGGGTTTATGATATTTAAAGCCACTTTCAACAATATTTCAGTTATTTCGTGGCGATCAGTTTTATTGGTGGAGGAACCCAGAGTACCTAGAGGAAACCATCGACCTGCCGCAAGTCACTGACAAACTTTATCACATAGTGTTGTTGCGAGTGCACTTCGCCATAAACGAGATTCGAACTCACAACTTTAGTGGTGATATGCACTGATTGAGCAGGTAGTGGTACATCCAACTACCATACGATCACGACCACGACGGTTCCTTCTGTAATATGTAAATTCCAATGAAGAAGCGATATTTGTCATATCACGATACACTGTTTCTGCTAACAATATACAGAATGATTGATTGATTTTTTAATTGTTTTTTATTGGCAAGTTAGCAGTATTTCGGAAAAGAAGGACAATGGCAAAGAAAGGGACAAAGTAACAAAACATAATGTAAAAACACTAAGCACTAAGCATTGAGCAACACGAGGCCCACACAATCCCCGAATAATGGGATGAGCTCTCATATGCCATAATTATGACGAGAACAAATTCATAAACACTAAATATTAGTATCATGAAGGGCGTCACTAGTGGAGCAAGAACTGCTAACCCTTAGGAGCACGTGTGTTAACACGCGGTTTTTAGTGGGGTTCGCGTTGATCGGTCTTTATATTTATGTGTAGTGTTTTGTAGATAGTTCTTTGTTCTTTAGTCATTTTATTCTTTTTTTTTTGGCAATTGTATTGTCGATTTACGGATTCTGATTACCCTTTGGTATCTTAAAACTCTTCATAAGGAAGGTCACATGGAAGAAAGTTGAGACTAGTACATTAAAAGGTGGTCGAAAAGCTTTGCGTAGTCACAGCTAACAACGATTTCCTAGCAAATTTGTATTCGTATTTCTTAAACACATACATGTTTTTTTTTAATTGCGGTACATATGCCGCATGAAAAGTCAAAATACGATGTTCGGTTCATCTTTACTTCAATTTGTTTGTAGGAGGGCGCATGTCTTATTTACGTTATTTGTGTTTGTTTGTGTACATCTTGTGTTGTGCTTTTGTTTTGTTTTTCTTCGTCTTGTGTACCTTATGTTGCCAATTGCTCTGGATTTTCCAATTTTGATTGATCGTTCGGTATTCTGGAACGTTTGTTTTATCTAAGTTGAAACATTTTGAATATCATAAACTCATGCCGGCCAACTGAATACTTAATTTGCATATTTGTGTTTTGTTTGACGAAATTAAATCAACAGATATCCATGTCCAGTCCATTGACAGAAAGCTTAAACCTTGAACCTTGAAGTCCTGGTAACACATGTCTGTATACAGGACATCTGCCTCTACAGTCAGTGCATATCACCACTAAAGTTGTGAGTTCGAACCCCGCCCAGGCGATGTGTACTCGATACAACGTTATGTGATAAAGTTTGTCAGTGAGAGCGGTGATTTTCTCCGGGTACTCTGGATTTCCCCCACCAACAAAACTGACCGCCACGATATAACTAAAATATTGTTGAAAGTGGCGTTAAACACCATAAGCGAAAACCAGAACGGCCAAGATATCAAACGTATCTACCGTATAGAAAAAGCTAAAATAAATAAGTAACAAAATAAATAAATTGATATGAAATCTGATGTTACGGCATGTGACAATATTTTCGTCTTTCAGAAAAGTTTGGTACACCCGTCCCTTAATTTGTGACCTTAGAGATGCACCCAGTTATTTAGTACTATCACATCCTCATAAGATCTGATGTACAAAGATATAATATCATTTCTAATATTTCGTAATCAACATTAAAGTGCAAACACAAGCACTAAATTCGTCGGACTTCCTCAAGACGTGAGCAAATTTGGTGAAAAATCTCAAAGAATTTTGTTATTGTGAAACTCAGTCGATACTATATCTACTAAGAACACATGTCCGAAAAGGAACAGTTTAATATCCGCGTCAGAGAGATAATGGTTGTCCATTTTAATACAGAGATAAACGTGGCATAAGCAGAGCAAATATAAATTGGAATTTTTACATGTGTCCTTAAACGAGACCAGATAAGTAACGCTACGTGTCATTTTCTTTGTACATTTTAATTTATATAACGTCCATACTACATGTGGTCATTTTAATATATAAGCATGCTCAGTACCCAAAAAAAAAATGGCTTAACCCCGCCACCTTTTAATGCAGTGCTTGTACCAATCCATGAAAGTAATCCGTCATATATAAGAAAAGTTCGAGAATACCAAAGAGGTAAAGTTGGCGTTAAACACCAATCAATAAATCAATCAATCAACCAAAGGGGTAATCAGAAGCCGTAAATCGACGAAGTACAGACACCACAATGGCCAAAAGAAAAAGGACAAAAGGATCACCAATGCTGTACAAAAGACTACACAGAAAACTAAAGATTGTTCGTTATGGTATAGATATTGATTCTGTTTCTATGATGTTTTGATGATATTTAGAAACTGTTCCGACGGTGTGGTATTTTTGTGTTTTTCATTCTATTGATCAATTAAATCATAACTACAAAAATATGGTTTATTTCTATGACAACGTCTAGACAACAACATCTATGAATTTGGGTGTTTAGCTCCACTTCTACATATCGATTCGGTGACAAACGGCAACACATCATATTAAGAATATGTTATATCAGGTATTCCTCGTCATGAGCTGGAATCGAACACACAACTTTTTACACAATTTATTTACACATACTGGTGTCCAATATGATCTTCATATCGGCTGATGTTCTTGTTAAACGACGTGTGCCGCTAGTGGTGCAGAAACTGCTTACCCTGCCACCCAAGGCTCTTTGTGGAGTTCATGTTTAGTTTTATGTATAGTGTTTTATTTTTGTTCCTTTCCTTTTAGCTTTTTATTTCAATCGAAGTACCATACTATCACAGCCATGACAGTAGCGTCCGACAACATCTACTTTGTAAACGTATGGTTGTGATCTTTTCAGAGTTATCTTGGAGTTATGAGTGAATGGTTGTTGTTTAAGCCCCCCAAGTAAGCAATTCTTTAGCTACATTATGGCGTGTTACATTTTGATACCATGTTGATCAGGTCCACTTGTCACTATACCAACATGTTTAGTTGGAATTTTGTAGTGCTAACGCACTGAAACAACAGCCCGTGGGTAGACATGTCGCACCACTTGGAGTAATTATACTGATTCTGAACCAATCAGTTCGTACTCCTTAATGCTATGTATGTAGTGAAGAAGCAACATATACCTTTTTTTTAGTCATTGGTTTGACTCGACCGGGTTTTGAACCCAGAATTTACCGAACTCGAGGCGAACACACTAATCATTACACCACCGATGCGGTTTCTCGTATCGCCAAGAAAATATCAACATAATTTGTGCCCGTCTTATGGCAAAGCAAATTACACAGAATGGTGGACGTGCCTGTCACATCACAAAGAAGGCATACACATACATTATGTGTCTGTCGTATTGCAGAGATGAATTGCATATAATTTAAGCATATCAAAATATACTATATTGAACAAAGATCAAATTAATTTCATGTTTCTTTGGAATTTCGGCTAGTCTTTATCTCCAGTTGTTTGTAGGAGGGATCATGTCTTATTTACGTTGTTTGTGTTTGCTTGCGTATGGTTGTGTCCAACGCATATTGTGTTGTATTTTTTCTTTGCTTTGTGTGACCTGTGTTACTAGTTTCTCTAGATTGTCCATATTTGATTGCCCCTTTTCATGTTTCTTCGAAAATTATATACCTATCGTGCTGCTGTAAAGAAAACATCAACAATATTTGTGTCCGCCGTATTGCAAAGACAAAATATACAGAAAGGACGTGCCTGTCGCATCATAAAGAAGGCATAGACATACATTATGTGCCTGGTGATTGCAGAAATGAAATGAGGAGACCAAATGACGAGAACAAATTCATAAACACTAAATCTCATGGGTCATAGGGATGTCACTAATGGAACAGGAACAGCTAACCCCCGGTTTTTAGTGAGGTTCGTGTTACTCGATCTTTAGTGTTATGTGTATTGTTTTGTAGATCGTTCCGTGTCCTTTTTGGCCTTTGTGTTGTCTGTCCTTCAATTTATGGATTCTGATTACCCCTTTGGTATATATCTGCAAACTCTTCTTAAGCATATCAAAACATACTATGCCGTATTGAACAAAGATACAATCAATTTGATGTTTCTTCAGAATTTGTATGTAGACTATAGTTCATACTACTTGTATGTAGTACCAGATAACGCAGTACTTATTATTGTTCTGAATACCTCTGTTGTCAAAAAGTTATGAGCAAAACATGGTTTAAGTTAAATAAAAATCAGCAACCTAAACATTTCAATGTTGATAAGATATTACAAGTTCACGTGTTGGGTATATTGAACTCTTAACCGCATCAAGTGAAATTGAATGGGATTTTATCCACGTGGGGTAACTCGGGACTCTGTCAAGACAGGGTATAAAAACGACGAAGTATGTATCCAACATTACTTTGTCTCTACCCAATATCAAGGTAAGTGAGATTGATAACATGGACAGTAGTGGTATTATAATATTTTGAATAAGGGAGCAATCATTGATTTCTATTTTTTTTAGGGGTGGGAGGGTATGTTATTTTTTTTTTGTGGTTTTTTTGTGTTTTTTTTGTTTTTTTTTTGTTTTGTTTATTAAATTCTATTAACAAAGTTTTTAGAAAAAAAAATTGACCTGAAAGATGCAAAAGAAATAACCATATTCTGCAGATTTCAAGTGAAATTTTGATACGAGATATTACACACGTGGGGTAACTCGGGACTCTTGTGAAGACAGGGTATAAAAAGACGAAGTATGTATTCAACATTACTTTGTCTCTACTCAATATCAAGGTAAGTAAGATTGATAACATGGACAGTGGTGGTATTACAATACTCTGCATAAGGGAGCAATCATTCATCATTTCTTGTATGTTTTCTTATTATTATCTTTTTTTTTTATTTTCTTTTTTTTATTAAATTTTGTTGCCAAAATTCATCAAGAAATATTAATTGAACTTAACCGACTCTGCAGTTTTCAACGTTAAATTTTGAAAGAATTTGAATAAAAAAGCACCAATTATATAAAAAAAATAATAATCTGATATTTGTTTCGCGACCAAAAAGTTAAATGGTTGGTCCCGATGATATTGTTTCCTGTGAAAATGGTTGGTTTCTATGACAATATGAATTGAAAATCTTTGTTTTGCTTTGTCTTCATGTGTTTTTTAAACTTGATGTTTGCTTTTGTTTTGTCTTAGTTCATGCTGCTTAAGCTTAACAAGTCAGTAATATAAAAGCTTTGTTTACTTATTTGAATGTATGAGATTAAGAAGTAACATGTCTGGATTTTTGTAACCAATATCCCTGCCAAGTTTCATTCAGAGCCATTTGAAACATACATATATAGGTTACATTGTAAGGGACCAATCGTTTAATTTTCAGTTGAGTTTGCTTTTCAACAGAGCCAGATTTTTTTCACACGATATATATATATATCAGATTATTATATTTATTTTCTTGACATCAGAATTCTATATTTTTCTTCATACTTTACCAAAATGTCTTCCTTAAGACTGTAAGGTTAGGTTACTCATTTTTTGTGCCGTTCAGGCCAGGCGACAGAAAAAAAAACCCCCGTATCAAAGTTAAATGATCGTTCCTTAAGCATAATATGCATGCCCGATCGTTGCGTTTAAAATGCATATGATTATAATATTAATATGATTTGCTTACTAAATCTATCAATAAATTACATATTAGTCTCATGATTTTCACGAGCACGTCATGTTTATATCGCTTGAGAATCATACGTTTTATACACTGTTCTCGTGCATAATCATATCTATTGAATTCGCATAATAATCATAGTTTTATCTTTTTATTTCAATGTCATGTGGGATACAGCCAATAGAATAGCGAACAGCATTTGCGCATGCCCACATTTTTAAAATTCTCATTTAATTCATTGATTGAAATTATAAATACTAAAGTTTTTTTTTTTTTTTCTATTTTTTAAATTATTGAGCTTTCCTTCTCCAATCGTATTTCCCACAAAGTAATATTGTATATTCTAGTACCATTATCATTATTTTATAACACGTTTTTCATTGGGTACTATTACACTCCTCCATAGATATTTTCTCCACACTAATATTATTTTATTCTAATGCAATTATTAAATAACACTTATTATCTTTGGTTAATGCTACACTCCTCCATTGATATTTTCCCCTACAGTAATGACATATATTGTAATGCAATTTTAATATAACAATTGTTTTTATTGGCTAATGTCACACTCCCCCATTGATATTTGCCCTCCAGTAATATCATATATTCTACCGCAATTATTTTATAACACATTTGTTAATTGGCTAATCTAATATTATATTATATACAGATGTTATGCATGCTCATCGTTGCTGTCGTCCTACAGTAATATCATATATATTTTAATGCATTACAGTAATATAACACATTTTTTAATTGGCTAATGTAAAATTCTTTTATATACAGATGTTACGCCTACTTGTCGTTGCTGTTGTCTGTGTTGCTGCCCTAGCATCTCCTCTGGTTACACTGGAACTGGATGACCAATGGGAAAGCTTCAAAGACTTATACAACAAACAGTATGGTGATGAGGAACATTTGATGAGGTATAAAAACAAATCTGTAGTAGGCTGAATTAATTACAACTGCTTACCCTTCCGGAGCACATGAGTTCACCCTCGGTTTCATTAAAGGGGTAAGGTTAGGGTTATGGTGACGAGGAACATGTGGTGAGGTAGCTATAGTAATACACATCCCTAGTAGGCTGAATTTATTAAAGGGTTAAGGTTAGGGTTATGGTGACGAAGAACATGTGGTGAGGTAGTAATACACATCTCTAGTAGGCTGAATTTACTAAAGGGTTAAGGTTAGGGTTATGGTGACGAAGAACATGTGGTGAGGTAGTAATACACATCTCTAGTGGGCTGAATTTACTAAAGGGTTAAGGTTAGGGTTATGGTGACGAAGAACATGTGGTGAGGTAGTAATACACATCTCTAGTAGGCTGAATTTACTAAAGGGTTAAGGTTAGGGTTATGGTGACGAAGAACATGTGGTGAGGTAGTAATACACATCTCTAGTAGGCTGAAGTTACTAAAGGGTTAAGGTTAGGGTTATGGTGACGAAGAACATGTGGTGAGGTAGTAATACACATCTCTAGTAGGCTGAATTTACTAAAAGGTTAAGGTTAGGGTTATGGTGACGAAGAACATGTAATGAGGTATTAATAAAAGCCAGTATAAGCTGAATTTATTAACGGGTTTGTACCTTGCGTGACACGACTGGTGCCACTAGTGGAGCAGGAAATACTCACCCTTCTGGTGTGGTTCGTGTTACTAGATCTTTAGTTTTATGTGTAATGTTTTGTAGATCGTTGTTTGTCCTTTTGCTCTTTTTCTTTTGGCCGCTGTGTTGTTCTTCTTCGACTTACGGATTCTAATTACCTTCTTTTGGTATCTTTAAATTCTTCTAGTTTTAACCCTTTGATCCCAAAGACTTCTAAATTTCCAATCCTTTGACTATAAGCATACCTTATGAATAGTATTCCAGAAACATATCGTGCGCACTCAATTAGATATCTACGTTGTTATTCCTAGTCACGTGGTGTAATAATTTGCGTGGATATCATCGAAAGTTTTACGGTCGCCACCACGACTTGGTTGACCGTTATGGAATATCTGTGTCACAAATGACCACGGATATGTTCCACTTGTCGTAAACACTTCCCGGTCCTTTCCTCGTTCATGACTTATCACCGGGTGTGTAACTAGATTAACACGACGGGTGTACCTATTAGAGCAGGAACTGCTTACCCTTCCGGATCAGATGAGTTCATCCCCGTTGTTTGTCCTTTTGTACTTTTTCCTTTGGCCATTGTGTTGTCTGTTCTTCTTCGATATATGGATTCTGATTGCCCCTTTGGTATCTTCAATCTCTTCATGTATATACTATTCCTGATAGCTTAGTGAAAAAATGCATGAAAAAAGAGGCGAAAAATGATTGATTGATTGTTTAAAGTTTCATGATTATTCAGGACAACAAGTTTAACCATATCTAAAACTCTGTATAAATGAGGATAAGATGAGAAATGGGGGGTGAGATGGGATAACTGTTATGAAATATTCAACAACAACCAAACAAAAAAAAGATGCTTAAAAACAGTGTCACTGTCATATCTTCGTAACTTATCAGAACGTGATGTCCAGTTCCAAATCAATTGATACAGTTAAAACATTTCATTCATCATTTTAAAGCTTTCTTAGGATCAATGGTTGAAATGTGTATTAGATTATGTTACACAGTCTTAATCTAATTCGAGGTTAATCGGTAATGTACGCCCTTCTGTGGGAAACAATTGGTTAGTGGTTAGATGGGACATGTTGCAGTAGGTATACTAGTAGTTGTCTTTATGATTAATATTTTGTACGAGAGTTTTTAACCGACATTTTATTACAGACGCTTGGTTTGGGAGAGCAACCTCAGATACATCCAAAAACACAATCTAGAAGCCGACAAAGGCATGCATACATACATCCTGGGAGAAAATGAATACTCTGACATGGTGAGTAATGTATGTTAAATTTAGAAGTAAACAAAGGAATGCACACATACATCCTGGGAGAAAATTAATACTCTGACATGGTGAGTAATTTATGCTAAAATCTAGAAGTCAACAAAGTCATGCACACGTACATCCTGGGAGAAAATGAATACTCTGACATGGTGAGTAATGTATGTTAAATTTAGAAGTAAACAAAGGAATGCACACATACATCCTGGGAGAAAATTAATACTCTGACATGGTGAGTAATTTATGCTAAAATCTAGAAGCCAACAAAGTCATGCACACGTACATCCTGGGAGAAAATGAATACTCTGACATGGTGAGTAATGTATGTTAAGTCTAGAAGCAAACAAAGGCATGCACACGTACACCCTGGGAGAAAATGAATACTCTGACATGGTGAGTAATGTATGCTAAAATCTAGAAGCCAACAAAGTCATGCACACGTACATCCTGGGAGAAAATGAATACTCTGACATGGTGAGTAATGTATGTTAAATCTAGAAGCAAAAAAAGACATGCACACGTACACCCTGGGAGAAAATGAATACTCTGACATGGTGAGTAATGTATGTTAAATCTAGAAGCAAACAAAGGTATGCACACGTACATCCTGGGAGAAAATGAATACTCTGACATGGTGAGTAATGTATGCTAAATCTAGAAGCAACCAAAGGCATGCACACGTACATCCTGGGAGAAAATGAATACTCTGACATGGTGAGTAATATATGTTATAAATATAACTAACCGTACGTCTACAGCAAATACATCCAGAAACACAATCTAGAAGTCAACAAAGGCATGCACACATACATCCTAGGAGAAAATGAATACTCTGATATGTTGAGTAATGTATGTTAAATCTAGAAGCCAACAAAGGCATGCATACATACATCCTGGGAGGAAATGAATACTCTGACATGGTGAGTAATATATGTTAAATCTAGAAGCAAACAAAGGCATGCACACGTACATCCTAGGAGAAAATGAATACTCTGACATGGTGGGTAATATATGTTAAATCTAGAAGCAAACAAAGGCATGCACACATACATCCTGGGAGAAAATGAATACTCTGACATGGCGAGTAATATATGTTATACATAGAACACCTTATTACACTCTCTCCTATTCTAAGCGTGATTAACCAGTTGGTTAAATTTCCGTAATATTTTTTATAAGGTCGGTGGGTAAATTTCTGCATGATAATTCCCATCAATTTCTTTCCTGCGGTCAACGATATTAACAACTTGAAATATATTTTCCTTCTGCTACATGCTGGACTACTACATATGTTCAGCAATATTTCAGCTATATCATGGCGACCAGTTTTAATAGTGGAAGAAGTCGAAGTACGCGGAGAGAACCACCAACCATGGGCAAGCAACATTATCACCTCCAGCTGCGAGTCGAGTGCACCGTTTTTTTGCAATTTACAAAACCGGGCGCGAACCTACGCGTATTGGTGATAGGCTTATATGAGTTGTTAGGTAATCCAACGACCTAACTCATTGAGCCACCCGGATCCTAATAACACTAAGAAGCAATCGAACAAACTAACTCCTCAAACAATAAGTTTGAAAATTTAATATTGATATGAATAATTTACATGTAATTATTGATAAAATTAAGGTTCTTCGCCTTCAGGCATAGGTTACCTTAGACAATTTTGGCTATCTTGTTTAGTCACTTTGGTTTTATTACTGCAAAAACTTTTTAAATTTTTTGGGTTTCCAATCCTTCGGTTTTGAACGTATCTGATGAAGGTTATTGCAGAAACGTACCTGATGAAGGTTATTGCAGAAACGCATCGTACGCACTAAATGTGATATCTACGTTTTTATTTCATAATAAATTGGAAAAAAACAAACAAACAAAAAAACAAAAACAAAAACAAAAAAACATCAAACTGTCCATTCCTAGGTAATTATAAATCCAACAACACTACAATTGGGGACATTTTTGGAAAATGTTTAATTTGTGATAATACTTAGTATTATTCTTTTGCAGACCAACAAAGAATTTGTCTCAATAATGAATGGCTACATTATGCCAAATGGAACAAAGAAAGGTGATACCTTCATGGCACCAATAGGAGTAGAACTTAAAGACCTACCTACATCAGTAGATTGGAGAACAAAGGGATACGTCACAGAAGTCAAAAATCAGGTACGGAATAGTCGTGAAATAATATCCGGCTCTCGGGCTGATATCATGAACTAGGGCTGATAAAGGGTATGATATGAAAATTGCCATGTAATAATCTATATATGTTGATCATCACTAAAGAAAACAAAAGGAAAACAATATATGCGAAGAGCTAGAAGATACATGTACCTAAGGGATTATTAGAATTCCATTAAAAACCGGGGTGATCTCATGTGCTCCGGGAGGGTAAGCAGTTCCTGCTCCACTAATCATCTTTTTTGACACATACAAAAAAATGTAGAAGGGAAGAATACATTCAATGTCAGTATATGATATTTTCATATAATGTGTATTTAAGTTTTCGGCAATAAATGTTATCTTCGATCTTCGTACTGTTTTAAAATACATCAACGCCCTTTAATGCCCAGCATCTAGCTTGATCAAAAGTTGATTAAGGTAAAGACAAAAGTAGGTCTCGCACGCTCCTGAATTCACCCCCGGTTTTTGGTGAGGTTCGTATTGCTCATCCTTTTGGTTTTCTGTGTTGTGTTTTTTGCTTTATTTGTCTTCGTCCTGTGTTTTGTGTGCCCGATGTCGCCGGTTTCTCTGGATTGTCCATGCATGATTGCCTCTTCGGTTTCCTCTGAAGTTTATATCGACCAAGCTCACATGTTTACGTATATTGACATCTAAGGTTCTCCTCCCTCAGGCATAGGTGACCATAGTCGATTGTGGCAATCCTGTTTATGCTCTTTAGCTTTATTGCTCGCAAAACTTTAAATCGGTTTGCTTTCCAATCTTCCAATTTTTAACGTAACTGATGAAAGTTATTCCAGAAACGCGTCGTGCGCCTTAAATTTGATATCTACGTTTTTATATGTATCCTTTAGTATTTAATATCTCGCTTGACAAAATGCTTGTAAGGTAAGAAAAGAGTAGGTATCGACCAAGTTCTTACCTTTACGTACATAGCTCACGTCTTCTTTTTATTTAATATAGGGACAATGTGGATCCTGCTGGTCTTTCTCTGCTACTGGATCACTAGAAGGCCAAACATTTAAGAAAACAATGAAATTGGTATCTTTATCAGAACAAAATCTGGTTGACTGCTCAAAGAAACAAGGTAATAACAACCATGCGTTGTAGGTGTTCAAAGTCAATACACAAATTCATCTCGTTCGAAACTTTATTTAAAAATCTGATCCACACGTATTGGTTAACTTTGGTACTCTAATTATCATCAAATTATATGAGTGTTATGAACCAATTTCCAAGTTATCAAATTCAAGGGGCATCTTTACATCGGGGAAAGAAATGTATAATAAAATGCAAAGGGCCTACATAAACAAGGGAAAGTAACCAATATTACCATGCACATCTGTGACATGGCATAGACAAATGAAAATTCAAAAATCAATACAGAACCACTTTGGCCTCTACACCCGTCATAGAACAGTGCACGAAGACTTATAGAGATAGAGAGAATATTAAGAAATATGTTCAAATTTTCCCCAGAGCAAAGGACGAAGTCATATATACATCAATGGTCATTTAGTTCACATAAATTCACCAACGTTTGGGCTAGTGACGTAAGAGGAGGACTGTGATTGTATTACACACAGTGTCGGACTTAGATAAAGACAGGCCCTAGGACTTGAGAGGTCCCTCCCAATTCCCCATCTTCACGACTAGAGGAAGATGGAAGTGTGTTTAATCAATTTCAATAAAGGCAAAGATGATGACGGATGTTTAACATTCTGCAATATTCTGAAATGGAGTGCAGCTGTGTAAGGAAAATTCCTGAAGGGTTGTTTAGAAAGTACAGTATGTTGTGACAGCATAAGTGTGAAAGTCCAATAACAGTGTTAAAATATTATACACCTTTACCGGAGGCCCCCTAAATTTTGAGGCCCTATGCTTCAACCTAACGAGCCTATAGGTAAATCCGGCACTGATTACACACACAATTTTTCACCTTGAAGAAGACACCATACCAAAATCTTAGTGTATTAAGGGAATGATCATTGATATAGAAAGCTTAGAAAGAAAGCATTCATTTTCATTGCTAACATAGAACAGTGTTATTAGTGATTAATGCTACTCTCAACGATATTTTCATTTACATCGTGGGGATGAATTTGATTGGTGGAGGGATCCGGGTTAACCGACCTATCGCAAGAAACAACAAAGGTTCTATTTATAAAGCTGTATCGCTATGGGAAGGAATCAAATTAACAGTTTTTAATGCAAAATATCAAACTACGGAGAAACCCATGTACTGATATTTCGACATTAATTAATTTAGAATATGCATACCATAGAAACGTACCAGTTAGACCAAACTTTATTTCCCGAAAGATTGCAAAATATTGATAATCTGCAAACTTGCAAAATTAAACTCTCACAATCAGGGCCTCCAAGAGAAATGCAAGGCGGAACAAGACTGCTTTGGGGCCCCGGGAACAGGCTGAGACTTCTCTCAAAATTGAAAAACTTTTATAAAAGTCTAAGTGAATTTTACATAATTATTTGTCTAATTAAACTAAAAATAGTTGAAAATAACCCCCCCCCCCTCCCCCCCCCCAAAAAAAAAATGGAAAAATCAAAAAACGTCTATAGCTAAGGCTATTAGGCCCTTCTGAGATTTACAGACCCCTTCTTGGTTCTCCATGCCCGGGACCGATGTACCGCCTGAATCCCCCTCTCATATGCCCTGCTCACAATTACTTCCTCCTTATTGTGTCAGTAAGAAAGAATAGGATGTAAATGAGCATTACACTTGGACACAAATTAAAGTAGAGAAACAGAACTTTTATTGCTGTTCTACATTTCACAGTCACAATATGGTCTTCATTAATGAACATAGCTCATATCCTAAATTGAGACAGATTTTTCCCACCAAGAAAACTGGCCGCCACGATATAGCTGAAATATTGTTGAAAGTGGAGCTAAAGACCATGATATGAACCCTAAAATGAGAATGAAACGGTCCCTATTCTGCCATTGAGAATGACATTTTATATCTATCGATGAACTCACATCGTTTTGATTTTTTGCTTTGCTTTATAATTGTATCTGAAGACAATCCATTTAGGAGATAACTGTATTGTAATTGAAATTTCACGGGATCAATTGGAGATTTGATGGTGGCAAATTGAGTTTACTGGCGATGCGATAGCGGAGCCAGTAAACGGATATTTGCGACCATTAAATCGACAATTGATGCCGTGAAATTTTTTTAATACAATACAGATATCTTTATTCTAATGTAATCATGTGTATAGATGTGTATTGCCACATTATTGACAAGATGACGTAAGCGGTAATCAATTAAAATTCTAAAAATATCTTATGATATTTCAACCGTGGAATTGATACCTTGAAAATTACAGCACTGTCCAATCACAATCTAGGAATATTAAATAACTACATTAAAATTAACATTAACCATATTTTCTATTTTTAGGTAACAAGGGTTGCCAAGGAGGATTAATGGACAACGCTTTTACATACATCAAAATCAACCATGGAATCGACACTGAAATGTCCTACCCATACAGAGCCAAGGTATGTTGATATGGTCTAGGTTTATGGTGTTTAACTCCACTTTCAACAATATTTCAGCTATATCATGGTGGTCAGTTTTATTGGTGGAGGGTACGGAGTACCTGGAGAAAACCACCGATCTGCCCCAATTATGTTGATATGCATAACGAGAGGTCATGAATATTATGTCGGAAATGATTTACGGTCAAACCTGTGTTAAGAGGTCACCTTTGGGACAATGAAAAAGTAGCCTGATAAGACAAGTGACCTCTTAAAAGAAGTTCATTTATATGAAATTGTCATGACACCTATGGGACAAAGAAAAAGTGGTCTTATATGACAGGTGACCTATTATATGTTCAATTCATATGAAATTTTCATGACAAGACAAGTAAAAGGTGACCTTTAAATATATGTGACTGCTTAATAGAGGTGACCGCATGGGCAGGGTTGACTGTAGTTTGATTACATTACAGTGCATATGCAATTACACAATAACTCACTTATTTAAAAAAAAGTATACATTCAGACTCTCTTTATCTAAATCCGGTCCTGGGGAAAATTCGTTTTCATTGTAACGTAAGTTCGTGAATCTCAACCTATCCAGATTGGTTTTTTTTTATAACAGAATAAAACAACTTGAAATGAACATTATATCAAACAAGCTGATGTAATAAGGAAATTTGAAAATAATTTAATTTCATGTGAATACTGCAATCTGATTGACTGATCCTCCTGGAGCAACATTGGTTATACTTGATAACCTGGGTTGGTATTGTGACGTCGTCAATGTAATTATTCGCAAATGACTAATTCAAATAGTCACAAGAAATAATCGAAATTAAAATCGAGGAATCATTAGATTTTGTTGTAAAAATTAAATAATAAGGAATATTTGAAATATTTGAGCAGGTTATGGTTGCATAACATGTTTTGGAACAGTTTACTATTTTCATAAACCGCAACTCCCCCAACCCAAGTTATATCGTACAACCTGTTCAAAAATTTAAAATATTCCTTAAATAATATACAAAAGGTCAACGATGAAGAAACATATGGCTATAATGATCTGTTTTATATATTTCTAGAATGGTATTTGCAAATTCAAAAAAGCTGATGTTGGTGCGGAAGATACGGGATATGTTGATCTTAAAAGAGGAAGTGAAGAGGATTTGCAAATGGCCGTCGCTACCGTCGGACCTATTTCTGTTGCTATGGACGCTGGTCATCCATCTTTCCAACATTATCGACGTGGTATTTATAGTGAGAAGAAGTGCAGTTCTATCAAACTAGATCATGGAGTACTAGCAGTCGGATATGGATCAGAGATGGGAGACTATTGGATCGTCAAGAATAGGTACGAATCAATCTGGTTAGGGTTATGGTGTTTAACGCCACATTCACCAATATATCAGTTATATCGTAGCGGTCATTTTTTGTTGTTGAATGAAACCGGAGTACCGGGAGAAAACCACCGACCTGTCGTAAGTCACTGACAAACTTTATCCCATAATGTTGTATCGAGTGCACCTCGCCACAATAGTTACGAGTCACCCGGTTGAAGTATTTTAGGTGGGTGTCCCCTCTATCAAACACTAATTCATTAAGCCTATAAATAGTTTTAATTTTCATGTGCAACCTCTAACATAATCTTCACATTGTTGAAGACGGTCAGTATTTGGTAGAAGTAGAACAGCCTGTTGAAGGCTGTTGGTATTTGGTAGAAGTAGGACAAGCTGTTGAAGGCGGTCAGTATTTTGTAGAAGTACAACAATCTCTGACATGATATGCACCTTGTTGAAGGCGGTCATTATTTGGTAAACGTATATTTTTTTACAAAAATGGTGGCTATGGTGTGAGTTTCAAATTATTTCATAAAATGCATTTTGATTTTTATTCTATTTCAGCTGGGGAAAGTCATGGGGAATGGAAGGATACTTCGAACTTGCAAGAAACAAGGACAATATGTGTGGACTTGCTACACAGGCCAGCTATCCTAAAGTATAAATTATATTCTACAACGGTTTGGAAGCAGCAGACTGACGCAAATTACTGCAGGATTCCAAAGACATATGATAATAGCTTACAAGCTAGATTTTACCAATAAATAAAACACTAACGAAAAGTAAATCCTTTGTTTTTATATATCTCTGTTACCTGGCAACCCTATCGCCACAAGTATCCTACTATTATCAACATTTGCAGCCTACCATTTATAACCAAAGATGGTTGGCAGCACTATCGCACCACGACTGGTTGACAAACAAATGTAACAACATTCCAGCAGCATCTGCATATGGAGTATATATCTTTCAGTTGATCCGATATTCCAGAGATTGAAAGATGGTTGCTGCTAACAAGGACGCTACTGAACCAAATGGTTCCTAGTGGTTAAGTTGAAGTCATCACTTCGAAGCTTTACGGTCGTCTGTTTGACATAATCAAACCCCACATCCATGGTGCATGACATATCACCGGGCTTGAAACAGAAAAAAAATCAAAAACAAAAATAAAGCAAAAAACAGGACGGATGTCACCGGTAGAGCAGGAACTGCTAACCCTTCCGTCGGTATTCATTGCAGTTCCTGTGTTCAATCTTTAGTTTTGCATGTATTGTTTTGTAGATCATTGCTCGTCATTATCTCCCTTTTATTTTGGCCATTGATTTACCGTTTGTAATAACCCATATGGTATATTCAATGTTTTCTTATCTCGCCAATGCTGGCTTGCAATCCTACATCAACAACACTGCTTGCCAATCCTGTCTCTTCCAGTATTAAAATATCGTTAATATTAGATATCGATCATATCTCGCATCCCTCCCCCCAGCTGATAAACCAAGCATTCAATCTCACCGACACTTGCAGGCAAACTTATTTTACCAGGTATACATTCTGGCAGGTAAAATATCTGGCCTACACTGGATGAGAACCTTATCTCTTTACTTATCCAGTCTCACCACCAGGCATGATACATAATCGAATATTTGATATACAGTTGATCAAGTTTTAGTGGAACAGTCGGTAATTTGTTCATCTCTCGATCAATGCTTGGTTCAGTGACTTGTGACAGATCGTTGATTTTCTCCCGATACTCCGGTATCCTCTACCAATAAAACTGACCGCCACGATATATTGGATTACATGTGGAGCTAAACACCATTATCCTAATCCCTAGCCATTGAATACTTGGCAGGAATGTGAACGTTCAACGTGGATTTCGTATAAAGCCTCGTTTATATCTAAAGTGTTTGAGTTGTCCCATAGTGAACAAATTGTGTACTGTTAACAATACATCATTACAACATGTTAATATAACACTATGGAAAATGTGGTACTCAACAATTTCACCAATATCAACAAAGCGAACAATCAAATATAATCTTAATTCATTGAACACATCATATGTCCTGGCTTGGGACAGACAGAATAAGAAGTGGGCAGGAGGGTGTTCACTGGATAATTGGATCCGAATCTGACCCTCTAAGCAATTGTACCTCCAACGTCAAATACAAATATTGTTTGTTTGATGGTGTTTAACGCAGCTTTCAACAATATTTCAGTTATATCGCGCCGGTCAGTTTTATTGGTGGAGGAAATCGGAGAACCCGGAGAAAACACGGACCTGTCGCAAATCACTGAAAAACGTTATCACATAATGCTGTACACCTCGATACAGATATAAACAAAACAATAACAACCTGGACAGATTCGCTTCCACCCGACCCCTCCCCACATACTAGCACCTAAAATGTAAAGATAACACAAACATAGACAGTACAACAGTAGGGTCAGTATATACTCGTAGTAAGCTGACTACTAGCTCATTATGTCACGACTACTAAAGTTTTTGAATTCGATTCTCGTTCATAGCCTTGTGTGAAAATTGAACGATAGCTGGCGACAGTTTGTCGGTTTCTCCAAGTCAGGGCCTGGATGTCTAACACCACATGTCTTTGTCTCTTTTTTGTGTTGAATGATTTAATGTGGGAGGCAGTAGTTTATTATGTTAAAACATGTGGAATCATTTACCATCACTGTTAAATGATTCCTTCCATAGTTAGTCCTAATAGAGGAAAGCTGGCTGCTAAGATATACATGTAGCATGAATATTGTTGAACGCGAGTGCCGGATTTAGGACAAATGAGGCCCTGTGCTAGATAAGTATTGAGACCCCTTACTTGAACCCTGAAGGAGGTAGAAGCCGTAGGCCTACACAGACAGTCAGGCATACATGTTCAGGAAATTTAGGAATAGTTAACATATTACGTTATAATAGGTCAGACATGTACACTGCGAAAATCCATCGCAAAATCTTTTTGGCAGGAAGATGTCCAACGCGGCCTTGTGCACAATGGTAAATCTGGCACTGTTGAACGCACAATACCATACGATAATCTGAGTGAGAAAACGACAAGCTCACACATTGACGTTCACCACATCAGCATCTTTGTTCTTTTGAAGTACATTGATTTATATGCAATGCCGGATTTACCTATAGGCTCAATAGGCTTAAGTCTAGGGCCTCAAAATTTAGGGGTCTCCGACCAAGGTGTATAATATTTTTAACACTGTTATTGGACTTTCACACTTATGCCGTCTCTAGCAGGGAGTTCATTGATTTATTGATTGTTCCTGAACATCCAATGGCAAATATTGTAGGCATATTCAGGAGGAAATCAAGGTCAATGGGAAATAAAAATGTTGAAATGAAATAGGAATGGGGCAACGATTTGTGTCTGCCGTTGGAAGAGTATGAAGAGAAGGGAAGTGACGAAATATTTATCCCTTTTCCTTTATTCGCTACGGCTACAATGGGTCTACTCTTTTACGAAATGTACAAAAGAACTCTTTAGCGTATAGAGAGCTTGGTACTTGTCATGTATTGGTCTTATGTTGTATTTGGTTATTAGTTGTATCACCTGTATTATGTAATGTGCACTCTCCTATGTTGAAGATATAATAAATAGCTTAGCCATGATGTCCTTGGTTGTCTGATGATTACGTGACATTACACACTAGTTCTATTGTTCTATTGTTCTATTGTTATCGATAGGTATTCAAATTTTGGAAATACTTATTTGTCAAAAGAATTCGCACGTGTCTTAGGCCCAGGACAAATAGTGACGTCACTTGAACTGTGCCAGGTGTTCAAGTGACTTATCGATGACAAAAACGGCTGCATTTAATTGGCTAAATATGTACAAGTAAATTCAATATTTTTGATATTATATATTTTTTATAAACACTATCACTAGATTGTAAGTCAGTTACCGACTTCGATCTCGGGTTCAAGCTAGATAAACACCCTCGCCCGTGCTTTGAGCACCTCGACCGGTCTCGGCGCAAAATTTACACGTGCTCAGGTGTTCATCTAGCTCGAACTTCTCGATCTCAGTCGGTAAATATTACGTACTCTTCATGCATTTTACCCACTAAAGTTCACGGTCATCCCCATCAAGAGGGCAACTCCTTTTCAGATCCATTAACACCTCTTTATTTTTTGTTTGCTATTATCAATAATATTATTTTAAGTCATGATTATCAATCTATTATCAATCAATCAATCAATCAATCAAAGTTTTATTTAAAGTCGGTACATTTTATAACAATACAACATAAGCTCTCGAGAGCTTTTCAAACCGACATGCATAACAAAATTACATAAATTAAATACAGCACAACAAAAACATGTCATTCAATACAAAACCAATACACATCCAGACAAACCTATGCATACATCTCTGTGTTTTGACCTCTGCACACTCACTGTCACAGGACCAGAGGTCAAAACAGAAAAAATACTATTTGAATTTCACATAAAATTAACTATATTAGCATTTGTGCATTCTTTTTATGCTATATATAACATCTATGAAATAATACACGCAGATATGAGATATTACACACTTTAAATCTGGGCTGTAGTTTTATTACTCTCAGAGACCCGTGCAATAATAATCAACTGTTAGTATTTTACATGTAGATTGTAGTGCTAACTTAGTCTTGTATTTTAGCTGTATGTTGCATGTTTGTTATTTGTTATTTATTCTGTGTCTGTGTATGTCGGTTAAAAGCTCAACAGAGTTTGTGTTGTATGTTGTTTTAACCATGCCGACTCTAAATAAAGCTTATTTATTTATCAACGACCTAGATGTGATATTGCATGGCTGTATGTTACAGAACAATTATATCACGGTTTTCCTGGTTAAACGGCTAAGCAATCTCAAGTTTCGCGTTCGATTGTTTAACGGTTCACCTCGGATTTTGCGTTCGATTGTTTAACCATTTAACTCGGTAAACCGCGATATAAATATTACATGATATATGTCTGTAAATGGAATTTACATAATTTGATAATAAACTCGTTTGAAAAAAGGGGGCAACTCCTATTTGCAATCTGGATACGTGCTATTCGACTCTTTGAATCTTCACCGATATCCTAAGAGTTTAATCACCAACATTGGAAAAGGTAGTTTTATTTTGGAATTTATTTACTTTTCAAAATCGGAAGCAAATAATATTCACGTACAATAATTATTTTCTACAACACGGGGTTCAATTAAGGATTCAAAAGGCAGTTTTATTTACGAATATATTTAATGTACAAACAACGATCTACAAAACATATTGTGAAACAAATAACCTTCACGTGAAGTAGCTACGTCAACCAACGCCGGACTCAATAAGGGGTATGCTAAGACAGTTGTATTTTCAAAGATATATGAAATAAAACGTAAAATAATTGAATCAGAGGCATACTGGTATAAAGACGATAAATATATGAATGACTACTTTTCACGGCGTTAATCGTTTGTTGTACTGTCTTGTATAATTCTTCAACTGAGAAATTTGTCAAGCTTGTAGGAAGACTCATTTACTCTATTTGTTTTTGATTGCGCATAGTGGTGTCCAACACATTGTGTTGTGGAGGGCCCGGGTGGCTCAATGAGTTAGGTAGTTGCATTACCTAACAACTCATACAATCTTATCCCCAATACGGCGTGGGTTCGCGCTCGGCTTTGTAAATTACAAAAAGGGAGCACTCGACTCGCAACCGCAAGTGATAAAGATTACCAGTTGCTTGCCCATGATCGGTTGTTCTCTCCGGGTACTCCTGGTTCTTCTACCACTAAAATCTGGTCACCATGATATAGCTGAAATATTGCTGAAAGTGGCGTTAAACTTGTTTTTCTTCGTCTTGTGTATTCTATTTTTGCCATTTTCTCTGGATTGTCCTTTTTTGATTGCACTGAGGTATTTTCTAACGTTTATTTTGTAATAAGCTTCGTAAATGACTATCACAAAAATAAAAACAAAAAAAACCGAGATTTACAATGTACTTAAGGAATAACTAGGTACAAGTTGAAATTATGTGACATATCCAATCATACTTAGTTCATTCGTACCCAGTGTATAGTCATTTCTCCCAATTTGTTTTTATTTAAAGTTTCCTACGTTAATCAACATTCCTTGGGTTAACTTGGGTTAACTTGGGTTAACCGAATTTCAAAATATTGATATGTTTAAGATAACACAGGATTGTTTAAGAACTAGATAAGAAGTCTCAGTACATTTGCCCTCTTGAAGGCCAAAAAAAAAAACTATCATTAATCCGACCTTTATGAGAATAAAATGGGTTTTATTTATATGAAGGTAAAAGGATAAGTAGTGGATTGGCTAAATTATGGTAACTTTTGTTGTATCCTCAATATACATAAGAATATATTAATTACTAGTTAACTTATTCAAACTCTAAATTAGCAAATTTCGCAATTATAATGAATAAATGGACAGTTTTAAAATTATTACAAAAGTTTGAATTTCTCCTAAGTAAAAATTGTGTACACTAATTATAATGTAAATTATTTATCCATTCTTATTAATATACTTGATGTCCTTAGTTATTGAGGAAGAGCACTTACATAGGCTATGCCTGGTGTGCAATCCCATTGGATATTGTATAATTAAAATTTATGCACTTTATTCAATAAAATATTTGAATTGAATTGAAATGTTAACTTTTAATTGATTTAATTTAATCATTTCACTAACAGGGATAGTGTTAAGATACCAAAGAGATAAACAGAATCCGTAAATCGAAGGACAGACAGCACAATGAATAAAAGAAAAAATGACAAAAGGAAAAACAACGATCTGCAAAACAAGACTTGTTTAACCCTGCCACTTATCATTGAAGTGTCTGTTCCAAGGCAGGAAAGTGAGTGGTCAGGTATTTGTGTGTTAGGGGTATCGATGTTGCCTTTTTCAACGATTTTTCTCTTGGAACCGCTGCGAAAGTGTGGCATTTGTTTGGTTTGGTTTTCATGTAATCATAATTATGATTGATTAATTTGTGGTGTTTAACGCCACTTTCAGCAATATTTCTGCTATATCATGGCGACCAGTTTTAGTGGTGAAAGAAGCCGGAGTACCCGGAGAGATACACACCGACCATGGGCAAGCAACTGGTAAGCTTTATCACTTGCGGCTGCGAGTCGAGTACACTTTTTTTTGTAATTCACAATTCCAGGCGCTAACCCACGTGGTATTGGTGATAGGCTTGTATGAGTTGTTAGGTAATCCAACTACCTAACTCATTGAGCCACCGGGCCTTCCTTAATTTTGAATTGATGGAAACAAGTAAACTATAGTTATCAATAAGATTAAAAACGAAAATTACCACACTGCCGAAACAATTCCAAAATCTAATTAACGGTTTGTTTCCCATTGGAATTTGGAATGCCGATTATTGGTTGAAAATTGTGCTCTCCGAACTCGAGAAATCTGTTATCGACAAAGAACTCCGACAATTTCAGTAAAACACTTTTTTGCATTTTGTGAAATAACATTTGAATAATCATTTTGCATTATATTGAAAACATATGATTGATTGATTTGATTTGATTTATTGTGTTTAACGCCGCTTCAGTAATATTTCAGCCATATCATGGCGATCAGTTTTAGTAGTGGAAGAAGCCGGAGTACCTGGAGAGAACCACCGATCATGGGCAAGCAACTGGTAAATTTTATCACTTGCGGCTGCGAGTCGATTGCACCCTTTTTGTAATTTACAAAGCCGGGCGCGAACCCACGCCGTATTGGTGATAGGCTTGTATGAGTTGTTAGGTAATCCAACTACCTAGCTCATTGAGCCACCGGGCCCGAAAACATTTAAATAGTTTACTCCCAAAGTAGGTAGAATATCCGTACGTGTGATGTGTGTCCACTATGAAAATAAATGTTAGAGAAAACCAAAGGAACAACCAAGAGACAATGACAACATCGAGTACACAAGAAACATTATAGAAAGAAATATTAAACAATAATGGTGAACAAAGCAAACAATATCAACAAAGAAAAAAAACTATCTTTTATCAAATGACCATTGGCATGTTGCCTTTTGTTATGACCACATTCCCCATTCATAACTTATCACCAGGCTTGTAACAAGAACAAGATGACTAGTGTCACTAGTGGACCAAGAACTGCTTACCATTCCGGAAAACCTCATTGCATCCCCGTGTTAGCTAAGTTCGTGTTCCTCAATCATTGCATTTTTTTTAAATGATTCAATTTACGAAAACTAAGGTGAATTTTCCACAGGCACAGATGGTCATAGCTAATATTGACATCACAACATGGAACTCAGAACGTAAAGACACATAATAGGACAACACAAAAAAAAACTAAAACGATGAGCATCACGAATCCCACCAAAAATAGGGGTGAACTCAAGTGCTCTCGAAAGGTAAGCAGTTCCTTCTTCTTATAAGACACCCGTCGTGTTACTCATATATACAGTAAAGTCCGGTAAAAGACTTGGCAGTGATAGTGGAAAGAAAACATCTATGCGTAAAACGTAAAAGATCCATTGTCATGTGAGATATGGATATTTCGTCGCGATGACTTCAAGCTAGGAGCAACGTAGCCTTGTTATGTAATATCTGTGTCACAAATGACCACGGATATATTTAACTTGTCGTAAACACTTCCCCGTCCTTTTGCCATTCATGAATTGTCACCGGGTTTGCAACTAGATTAAGACGACGGGTGCCACTAGTGGAGCAGGAACTTCCTACTCTTCCATAGCACCTGAGTTCACCATAGGTTTTTATTGGGGTTCGTGTTACTCGATCTTTTTTTGTTGGCGTATGTTTTGTTGATCATTGTTTGTCCTTTTGTCTTTTTTTCTTTTGGTCAGTATATTGTCTGTCTTGCTTCGATTTACGGATTCTGATTACCCCTTTGGTATCTTCAAACTCTTCTTAATACAAACATGCTCCAAAAATAGGGGGTGAACTCAGGAGTTGCGTAGGGTACCCAGTCCCTGTCTCTTATTAGTCACTCGCTATGTGAAATATGGTTGTCGTGCTCCCTAAAACAAGTCACATTTCTATCAGATCACGCCGATGTCCACTTTCTACTAGATTAACATGCTTAATTGGATTTTCATAGATCTATCTCACTGCAATAACAGTCAATAACAGTTCTCGGGTAGATATAACATTCCACCCGGGCACATTATCCTTATTCCGAACGAGAGCGGAAGCAGTAAATGCTGATTGTATGGTCTTTAATTTGACCAGACCGGGACACGAACTCACGGTCTACCGCTCTCCAGCACACTACTAACTATCACATCACGGATGGGGTTTCCAGCTTTGACTACTAGACATGGTATTAAATTGAACTCCCAACTTTTGTGGTAGCATACACTATTGTACTGCTATCATTAGTGGTACATGAACTGCTTACCCTACGAGATCGCCTGAGTTCACCCCCATTTTTTTTGTGAGGTTCGTATTGCTCGATCTTTACCTTTCTATGTTTGTAGTGTTTTGTATATCATTGCTTGCCCTGTTTATTTTTATTGAAATGTCTGTCCTTCTTCGATTTACGGCTTCTTATTACCCCTTTGTTATCTTCAAACTTTTCTTAAATGTTTTTACCATTGTACTTATGTGTGCTTAAGCACAGGGCCCCGTTGGCCAGGGAGGGGGTTCCTCTTCTTCCTGCCAAAAACAAATTTTACCATGGATTTTTGCTTACGTGGTGCAATTTTAAATTTGAAGGTGTTCTGTTTCGGAGCGATTCCAGACATAATGATAGAGTTGATAGTCTATGGGAGTGTGCCACAAAGCAGGCCCAAATAAGGGGTCTCATAACTTAACTAGCACAGGGTCTCATTTGTCCTAAATTCGGCACTGAATCTACAGGTAGAAATGTCGCTCCACTCACAATAGAAAGATGTTGCTCCTACCAGAACAGGAATTATCTTCTTTCCCGAACATCTAATCCCCATCCTCCCGGGATTTTTAATTATATGTTTTCCTTTATCTTTAGTTTTCTGTGTAGTGTTGTGAAGACCATTATTTGTCTTTGTTCTTTCCTTTTCACTATTGAATTGTCTGTTTATCCATGTATGGCGTCTGATTCTTCAAGCGTTTTTTATCTCTTGTATTTAATATTAGTTTTCATTAACATTTAGCATAAATACCAACATTATAATGTAAAAACGATCTTTCAATTGAGGATTATTTATAATAATTACTAAGATTCGGTGAATGTCTTTAATTTCATGGCTGCCAATAGTCGTGTTTTTTGGAAATAAATTCATGGATTTCAACAACAACAAAAAACAAAAACAAAACAAAAAACCCCAAAGACAAAAACAAAACACAAAAAAAATACATAACAAACAAACAAACAAACAAACAAACGTTGAGGTTTGAAGAGTAATAACATATATTGTTATTATTTAATATATCTTCTAGTACTAGTATTACACCAGTTCGTTCTCTTAAGTACTAACATTCAGGACATTAAACATTACGGTTCACAATCAGACCAGACAAATAACCAACTCGAACCAATCCCATGACTCAGCCTAAAATTATGTGTGTCGTGTCCTGTATTGTAAAGAATTCAGAAATATTTGACCAATTATATCGTATCCTGCAAGATGTGCTATCTGTGGTACAAAGTCCATTTTTGAAGAGTATTTTAATCAAACTTAATGGTTTTGTTGTTGACATTATTGAATATAAAATAAATATACCAATATTACCTCAGTGCATAAGATGCACTACATATAATTTATCAAAAATAAGGTCAATCCCCCTCAGACATATGAGACCTCTTTTGAAGATTTCAAAAACAATGTAGGCACATTGTAGAGGTTCGTCTTTACCTTCAGTTGTCTGTAGGAGGGTTCATGTCTTATTTACGTTATTTGTGTTTGTTTACGTAAAGTGGTGTCCAACACATATTGTGTTGTGTCTTTGTCTTGTTTTCCTTCGTATTGTATACCTTGTGTTGCCAGTTTCTCCAGATTGTCCATTTTTTATTGCCCCTTCTGTATTCTCCAACATTTATTGTAGCCACCACAAAAGACTAAAAGGGCCCGGATGGCTCAATGAGTTAGGTAGTTGAATTACCTAACTACTCATACAAGCCTTTCACCAATAAATAGTGGGTTTGCACTCGGCTTTGTAAATTACAAAAAGTGTGCACTCGACTCGCAGCCGCAAGTGATAAAGTTTACCAGTTGCTAGCCCATGATCGGTGGTTCTCTCCGGGTACTCCCGGCTTCTTCCATCACTAAAAGTGGTCGCCATGCTATAGCTAACATATTGCTGAAAGTGGAGTTAAACACTAAAAATCAATCAGTAAATCAATCAGTCATTCATCAAACTTTTCTTGATAAAGATTTCTAATTATATATCTACCAAACAGTGGGTGATTACAATTTACAAGATTAATTACTTATGCAATGTAAACATATAAATATCAATTGAGCAATCAAAGTGCTCAGATGCAAAACTACAAACCAGAAAAAAAAGTGTACAAAAACTCCATTTTATAAGGTTTGTAACAACCTAAAACATATAAAATTAGTAACTCTGCTAAAACTACGTGTCAAAATTCAGGAGCAAGCAATATAAAACAGATAAGCTGAGTATCAGTACAAAAACTGCGTGTCAAAATTCCAGAGCAAATGTACTTTGAAGGTCAATTGAAGATAAAAAAGAGTGTTTAACAAGTATTGGACAAATTAACATATAATCAAACAGAATATCCTTATTACGTAGGTCACAAGACTTAACGGACCAATCGTATCATTTATGCAAATAAACACACTGATAAAAAATAGATAGCCTTAATATTTGTTTACCTTTTTATGTAATTGCATGTTCATCATGTGAAATCACATGGTTACCCACGTGACTATCTCGGGATTGACAAAAGAAAGGTATAAAATAAGAAATAAAATTGTTTTCTTTACCTAATTTTTAACATACAGATAAAGGTAAGTTGGCAGTATTGAAACCTAGTATGCTTGTTTGATGGTGTTTAACGCCACTTTCAACAATATTCCAGTTATATCGTGGCGTAAGCGTAATAAGCATTTCGATTTAATTATAATACTTAGAACAATAGATAGCGTTAAGTTACTTTGTAATGCTATCAGTTATTTTAAATGATGAACGTGATGAACGTATTTTCCAAAGACACTAAAAATTTCCACATGAAAACGATGTTCATTTCGTCTTTACCTCCAGTTGTTTGTAGGAGGAAGTATGTCTTAGTTACGTTATTTATGTTTGTTTGCGTATAGTGGTGTCCAACACACACTGCCGACGTCCCTTATAAAATCACGGGTCAACGGTCATATTTCAACTGACTAATCAGTAGCGAGACTATCAAATTTTGTTGTATGACAACATACATATTAAAATGTCTTGTATAACAACGATATTAGGGTCGTTTTAACCTCCAATTGTTTGTATGAGGGAGCGTGTCTTAGGGACGGACCATTTAACTTGAATTTGGGGCTATGGTTTTTTTCTAAAAAAATATTCTGATTCCAAATGTCGCCGAAAAAAATATTCTGATTTTGGTGGAGGAACAAAAAATGTGATTCAGAGTTTTTGTCATATAACCTAATGTTAAACACTGGAAAAAAAATTTGCGCTTAGCGCGACAAATATAAATTCTAACTCTCCTGTTGTCCGAAAAAAAAATTCTGAACGAATCAAAGAACCATAACGCCCCCATCCCCCTCCCCCCCCCCCCCCCCCCCCTGCAAGTTAAATGGTCGGTCCCTTATTTTACGTTATTTATGTATTTTTGCGCATAGTGATGTCCAACACATATTGTGTTGTGATTTTGTTATATCTGTCTTCGTCTTGTTGCAAGATTCTATGAAATAAGAGCCTAAGTATTTACACACAATAACGATGTTCAGTTCGTCTTTCCTCCAGTTGTTTGTAGGAGGACTCATGTCTTATTTACGTTATGTTCAGCTCGTCTTTACCTCCAGGTGTTTGTAGGAGGGAACATGTCTTATTTACGTTATGTTCAGCTCGTCTTTACCTCCAGTTGTTTGTAGGAGGACTCATGTCTTATTTACGTTATGTTCAGCTCGTCTTTACCTCCAGTTGTTTGTAGGAGGGAACATGTCTTATTTACGTTATGTTCAGTTCGTCTTTACCTCCAGTTGTTTGTAGGAGGGCGCATGTCTTATTTACGTTATGTTCAGCTCGTCTTTACCTCCAGTTGTTTGTAGGAGGACTCATGTCTTATTTACGTTATGTTCAGCTCGTCTTTACCTCCAGTTGCTTGTAGGAGGGAACATGTCTTATTTACGTTATGTTCAGTTCGTCTTTACCTCCAGTTGTTTGTAGGAGGGCGCATGTCTTATTTACGTTATGTTCAGCTCGTCTTTACCTTCAGTTGTTTGTAGGAGGACTCATGTCTTATTTACGTTATGTTCAGCTCGTGTTTACCTCCAGTTGTTTGTAGGAGGGATCATGTCTTATTTACGTTATGTTCTGTTCGTCTTTACCTCCAGTTGTTTGTAGGAGGGCGCATGCCCTATTTACGTTATGTTCGGTTCGTCTTTACCTCCAGTTGTTTGTAGGAGGGAACATGTCTTATTTACGTTATGTTCAGTTCGTCTTTACCTCCAGTTGTTTGTAGGAGGGCGCATGTCTTATTTACGTTATGTTCGGTTCGTCTTTACCTCCAGTTGGTTGTAGGAGGGAACATGTCTTATTTACGTTATGTTCGGTTCGTCTTTACCTCCAGTTGTTTGTAGGAGGGATCATGTCTTATTTACGTTATGTTCTGTTCGTCTTTACCTCCAGTTGTTTGTAGGAGGGCGCATGTCCTATTTACGTTATGTTCGGTTCGTCTTTACCTCCAGTTGTTTGTAGGAGGGATCATGTCTTATTTACGTTATGTTCTGTTCGTCTTTACCTCCAGTTGTTTGTAGGAGGGCGCATGTCCTATTTACGTTATGTTCGGTTCGTCTTTACCTCCAGTTGTTTGTAGGAGGGAACATGTCTTATTTACGTTATGTTCAGTTCGTCTTTACCTCCAGTTGTTTGTAGGAGGGCGCATGTTTTATTTACGTTATGTTCGGTTCGTTTTTACCTTCAGTTGGTTGTAGGAGGGAACATGTCTTATTTACGTTATGTTCGGTTCGTCTTTACCTCCAGTTGTTTGTAGGAGGGCGCATGTCTTATTTACGTTATGTTCTGTTCGTCTTTACCTCCAGTTGTTTGTAGGAGGACACATGTCTTATTTACGTTATGTTCGGTTCGTCTTTACCTCCAGTTGTTTGTAGGAGGGAACATGTCTTATTTACGTTATGTTCGGTTCGTCTTTACCTCCAGTTGTTTGTAGGAGGGCGCATGTCTTATTTACGTTATGTTCTGTTCGTCTTTACCTCCAGTTGTTTTTAGGAGGACACATGTCTTATTTACGTTATGTTCTGTTCGTCTGTACCTCCAGTTGTTTGTAGGAGGGAACATGTCTTATTTACGTTATGTTCTGTTCGTCTTTACTTCCAGTTGTTTGTAGGAGGGAACATGTCTTATTTACGTTATGTTCTGTTCGTCTTTACCTCCAGTTGTTTGTAGGAGGGCGCATGTCTTATTTACGTTATGTTCGGTTCGTCTTTACCTCCAGTTGTTTGTAGGAGGGAGCATGTCTTATTTACGTTATGTTCGGTTCGTCTTTACCTTCAGTTGTTTGTAGGAGGGAACATGTCTTATTTACTTTATGTTCGGTTCGTCTTTACCTTCAGTTGTTTGTAGGAGGACTCATGTCTTATTTACGTTATGTTCGGTTCGTCTTTACCTCCAGTTGTTTGTAGGAGGGCTCATATCTTATTTACGTTATGTTCGGTTCGTCTTTACCTCCAGTTGTTTGTAGGAGGGCTAATGTCTTATTTACGTTATGTTCTGTTCGTCTTTACCTCCAGTTGTTTGTAGGAGGGCTCATGTCTTATTTACGTTATGTTCGGTTCGTGTTTACCTCCAGTTGTTTGTAGGAGGGCGCATGTCTTATTTACGTTATGTTCTGTTCGTCTTTACCTTCAGTTGTTTGTAGGAGGGAACATGTCTTATTTACGTTATGTTCGGTTCGTCTTTACCTCCAGTTGTTTGTAGGAGGACTCATGTCTTATTTACGTTATGTTCGGTTCGTCTTTACCTCCAGTTGTTTGTAGGAGGGAGCATGTCTTATTTACGTTATGTTCAGTTCGTCTTTACCTCCAGTTGTTTGTAGGAGGGGACATGTCTTATTTACGTTATGTTCGGTTCGTCTTTACCTCCAGTTGTTTGTAGGAGGACTCATGTCTTATTTACGTTATGTTCGGTTCGTCTTTACCTCCAGTTGTTTGTAGGAGGGCGCATGTCTTATTTACGTTATGTTCGGTTCGTCTTTACCTCCAGTTGTTTGTAGGAGGGAGCATGTCTTATTTACGTTATGTTCGGTTCGTCTTTACCTCCAGTTGGTTGTAGGAGGGCGCATGTCTTATTTACGTTATGTTCGGTTCGTCTTTACCTTCAGTTGTTTGTAGGAGGGCGCATGTCTTATTTACGTTATGTTCGGTTCGTCTTTACCTTCAGTTGTTTGTAGGAGGGAGCATGTCTTATTTACGTTATGTTCTGTTCGTCTTTACCTCCAGTTGTTTGTAGGAGGGCGCATGTCTTATTTACGTTATGTTCGGTTCGTCTTTACCTTCAGTTGTTTGTAGGAGGGAGCATGTCTTATTTACGTTATGTTCGGTTCGTCTTTACCTCCAGTTGTTTGTAGGAGGACTCATGTCTTATTTACGTTATGTTCGGTTCGTCTTTACCTCCAGTTGTTTGTAGGAGGGAGCTTGTCTTATTTACGTTATGTTCAGTTCGTCTTTACCTTCAGTTGTTTGTAGGAGGGAACATGTCTTATTTACGTTATGTTCTGTTCGTCTTTACCTTCAGTTGTTTGTAGGAGGACTCATGTCTTATTTACGTTATGTTCGGTTCGTCTTTACCTCCAGTTGTTTGTAGGAGGGCTCATATCTTATTTACGTTATGTTCGGTTCGTCTTTACCTCCAGTTGTTTGTAGGAGGGCTCATGTCTTATTTACGTTATGGTCTGTTCGTCTTTACCTCCAGTTGTTTGTAGGAGGGCTCATGTCTTATTTACGTTATGTTCGGTTCGTCTTTACCTCCAGTTGTTTGTAGGAGGGCTCATGTCTTATTTACGTTATGTTCGGTTCGTCTTTACCTCCAGTTGTTTGTAGGAGGGCTCATGTCTTATTTACGTTATTTACGTTTGTGTATAGTGATGTGTTGTGTTGTGTTTTTGTTTTGTTTTTCTTGGTCTTGTGTATCTTATGTTACAAGTTTTTATGAAATGCCCGTTTTTGATGATTGCCCCTTCGGTGTGCCCTAACGTTTATACCTTAGGTTATTTTTTAATGCGCATCAATTGTTGGAAAGTATTTATCAAAGAGCCTAATATTTAGACTCGTTTTATCTAGTTAGAAAATAAACATAGTTTATTACAATACAGAGTTAATAGAAATAAGTCTTAGTTTATGGTAATAACGGGATAATATATTATAGGAAGTGAGGTAAAATAACTTGTGTAAAATATGTGTAATCTGAATGTGCAGAATATTTAAAATATATCACTCGTCGTCCAGACGGGACCAAAAGTATGTGTTTGATGTAAGATATGCCGAGCTATATTCGTGCGAAGAATCAATTTACAATACAAAAATCAGAATAAACTGGTACTAGATGGACAATTTAAAGGGGAATATTAGTTTAATAAGGCGTTCTATATTTGATTGGTCGCAACTGACTCACGTGATAGTGAACAAAACATAATATCCTCCTATAATATTTCTCTTTTTCATAATTCTCCAGATTCCACAAGACAAAAGTAAGAGTATTAGAATGTAAAATAAATTACGAAGTTATGATGATTTTACTCATATCTCTTTAATGCAGGGGAAATAAATGTGTAGTGACTGACGAAAATGGTTGCCTTGCAACAGGACACAAAGCAACCACTCCCTCAAACAATTTCTCATTAATATACATTCTATTTATAATAGTTTTGTTTTACATACAATGCTTCAGCTTGAAATTCTCTAAATACGTGAGAAGCCGACGTGGTCGTGATCGTATGGTAGTTGGATTTACAACTGTCTGTGCAATCAGTACCTGTCAGTACCTATCACCATTAATGTTGTGAGTTCGAACCCCCTTCATAGCGAGGTGTGCTCGATATAACATTATAGGTCAGTGGGTTTTTTTGCGGGGTACTCCGGTTTCCTCCACTAATTAAACTGACCACCACGATATAATTGTTGAAATATTGTTGAAAGTGGAGTTAAACCCAATAATCCACAACCTAAAATACCTGGCACTTATTTACCTACATTTTGTCAAATTGCGTATTTGAATATTGACACAAAGCTCCATTTTATAGATGCTATGTCCCACTGCCTTTTATCTTTGCCATAGATTTCATCGACCTCGAGTGACAAGATTAATTATGTAAACATTTACATTCGTAGATAAAAGATTATATTACGAGAAAATTTGTCTGTTGACGTACAATATTGTTTAGATAGATAAATAATAAGTTTTTGTAATTATTTGTAATTAAACCGGAAATATTTCCATTGTACATAAATTAAAAGCAGAGTTTGAAAATACCAAAGGGGTAATCAAAATCCGTAATTCGAAGGACAGGCAACACAATGGCGAAATGAAAAAGGACAAAAGGACAAACAACGATCTACAAAACATTACACATAAAACTAAAGATGGAGTAACACGAACACCACTAAAAACTGAGGGCGAATTCAGGTGCTCCGGAAGGGTAGTAGTTCCTGGTCCACTAGTGACACCTGGTGTGTTAATCTAATAGACGTAATAAACAATATGTATGAGCATCTATAAGAGAGTTATAAAAATGAATATGTACTACAAATGTATATTCTTAGTAATAAGGCCAACATCATAATATAATTCATGTCCCACTATGAATTCACTCAAATCCATGGATACCAATTTTCGTGATTCGATTAAAAAAAATGTGTTTTCGTGGATTTGTAAATTCATGGATTTCCTACTCTAGGCAGTACATATATCGATGGTAACAAAATATTCGTTGAATTCTTAAATTTGTGGTTAAATAATATCAGGAAAGCCACAAACATTAGAACACCACGGATAAAAATGAATTCAAAGTTGATGTCCACAGAATTAGCATAATTCATAGCGTTTGCAGTAATATTGTTATGGCGCATATTTTATATACTACAAAACTTTCTCCCTTTTAAAATTTAAAGCTGTAGTTTTTATTCATATTAAACATTTTGTAATTTGTAGATGTTCCGTTTGGTTGTTATTGCCGCCCTCAGTGTTGCTGTCTTTGCATCTTCTCTGGTTACCAGGGAGTTAGATGACCAATGGGAGAGCTTCAAGGGTGCGTACAACAAACAATATGCTGACGAAGAACACACCATGAGGTAAGCTAATACTATTTAACTATCGTAGACCTGTCTTCATTTCTGTGCATGAAATTTTGAATTATACCAGGGTTGTCGTTCGTTTTGTCGTAACCAGGCCCATCAATCTAGTTTAACCCCGCCACTCTTTATTGAAGTGCATGTACCAAGCCAAGATAATGAGATTTAGGAGATAACGCGTCGCCAGTAAACTCAATTTGCGACCATCAAATCTCCAATTGATACCGTGAAATTTTAAAATACAGTACAGTTATCTCCATTCTAATGTAATCGTGTGTATTGCCACGTTATAGACAAGATGAGGTAAGCGGTAATCAGCTAAAATTCTCATGATATTTCATGCATGGAATTGATACCGTGAAAATTACAGCATTGTCCAATCACAAACCAGGAATATTAAACAACTACATTATATTTTGAATTTCTGGATTTTGCAACTGTTCTGACAGTGTGGTATTTCTTGATTTTCATTTTATTACTGTGTTTGTAATTTTGTGGACTACCATAGTTGTTCATGTTGTAGCTTGTAATATTGTCGACCAATACTGTGTAACATCTGATGAATAGAATTGAATTCCCAAACTGCCATAATAAAGTATGCTTACCTTTCCCCCGCAATTAAGAAATCTTAATAAACAATAATATATATTTCGGTACTGTAAGCAAAATAAAGGCAAGCAGAATCTTAAATTCTAAGATAATACTTAGTTTACATTAGTTTATATCTTAATTTAAAAATTGTTCTTTCTTGAGCTCCTTTACACAAGATTTAGAAGCAAGTTATCATAAGGAAAATCTATAAAAAAAATCGGATAAAAAATGTTCATATATTGGTAATGTCTTGTCGTTTTCCGTTTCAGTCTCTCATAATTCTTTATATATATGATGTGATATGGAGAGTCTAGACTGCACAGCAATGTGTGGGTGCCATCTTGCATATCAAAATGAAGAATGATTTTTTTCCCTTAAATTTTAGACGTTTGATTTGGGAGAGCAACCTTAGGTACATCCAACAACATAACCTGGAAGCTGGTAGAGGACTACACACATATGTACTAGGAGAAAATGAATATTGTGACATGGTAAGTCAACTAACAAAAGAACGCAATATTGCTGCTTTACCGCATTGGAAATCATAATCATCTAACACAACGATGCAGTTCTGATGTTACAACATTGCTTTCGGTTTCATTTTCATTTTTGAAATCCAAGAAAAGTGCTCGACTTTAGAAAAATCGTTATCTTTTAAAACGTTATTCAACACCGACTTTGGTACGAGGTAACGTTTAATTGATTTTATTTCCGGATTTGCTAAAATGATTGATTGATTAATTAATTGATTGATTGATTAGGTTTTAGAACCATATTTTGCAGTATTTCAGCTATAGCGTGGCGTGAATACATTTTATATATTATACACCTACTTACTAAAAGGAGTATGTACATATTTAACTATGTAATCGGTGACTATTACATCTAAATTTGTGAGACAATTTGAAGATACCAAAGGGGTAATAAAAAGTCGTAATTCGAGGGACAGAGACTACAATGTGCGAAAGAAAAAGAAGAGGTATACCATTGTTTGTGCTTGTGTCCTTTTTCGTTTGGCCATTGTGTTCATTGTCCTTCTTCGACTAATTTCGTATCTTCAAACTTTACATGTGGCTGATATGTGGTAATTCATATACAGTCAAACCTGCCCTTGTGGTCACCTCTTTTAAGAGGTCACCTGTCTTATAAGGCCATTTTTTCTTTGTCCTAAAGATGACCTCTTAATAAAGGTTTGGCTATATTTTTAATACTTTTTATTTTCATCATTGTAGACAAACAACGAATTCAACGCCATGATGAATAGTTATGTAATGTCTGAAGACACAAAGAAAGGAGACACATTCATGTCGCCATTAGGTGTTGAACTTGGTGATCTACCTACATCCGTTGATTGGAGAACAAAGGGATACGTCACAGAAGTCAAAAATCAGGTACGGAATAGTCGTGAAATAATATCCGGAAATTATTAATTTGAACAAGTTCACATATGAATGCCGTTCTGCGATACGTCACATAAATCAAAAATCAGGTACGGAATAGTCGTGAAATAATATCCGGAAATTATAAATTTGAACAAATATACATATGGATGCCATTCATGCGATACGTCACAGAAGTCAAAAATCGGGTACGGAATAGTCGTGAAATAATATCCGGAAATTATCAATTTGAACAAGTTTACATATGAATACCATTCCTGCGATACGACACAGATTTCAAAAATCAGATACGAAAGAGAAAAATATTGTCATAACACTACATTTATGGGCAGAAACTGATATTTTGATCGCAAACATTTATAAATTAAATTGGATGAAACATAGTGGAGTTAGGTTTATGGTGTATAGCGCCATTTTCAACAATATTTCAGTTTTATCGTGGCGAGCATTGTTATTATCAAGAACGCTAATATCCTGAATATTATCTTCATGACATAGAAGTGTCAAAAATATTATATTAGTTTCATTAAAGGAAGCCATTTTCTAAATATTAGATAATATACAAGGCCATCGTCAGACATAATTGTGAAACAATTGTCAACTTTGAACCAAAATATAGTTGCCAATACCATTTTTCATCACCTGTACTCATTTGACAGAATATATTTTAATTGCAGAAACAATGTGGTTCATGTTGGGCTTTCTCGGCTACAGGCTCACTGGAAGGGCAGACATTCAAGAAATCAATGAAACTAGTCTCCTTATCAGAACAAAATCTGATTGACTGCTCAAAGAAACAAGGTATGAAGTAGTTAATGCTTTGACACTGACATGGTTTATTAGGAAGAGTTTGAAGATACCAAAGGGAGGTAATCAGAGTCCGTATATCGTAGAAGAACAGAAAACACAATGGCCAAAAGAAAAACTACAAAAGCACAAACAACGATCAACAAAACATACATATAAAACTAAAGATCGAGTAACACGAACCCCAGTGAAAAACGGAGGTGAACTCAGGTGCTCCGGAAGGGTGAGCAGTTCCTGGTCCACTAGTGACACCTGTCGTATTAAATATATTTAAAATAAAATATATACATTCTAATTAATGTAATTATTATTAAAGCTAAGGGTTTTCTCCCTGATGTATAGGTGACCTTAGCCAATTTTGGCTATCATGTTTAGGTCCTTTGGTTTTCTGGCTTCCAGAGAATCTTGAATTATTTGGCTTTCAAACATGTCGGCTTTGATGAATACGTCGTGCGCACTAATTAGGATTTTTCTTCATTATTTCATTTTAATTATATCTTTGTTAAGCCATTCTGACATTCGAAATAATTTTTAGTTAAAAAGAAATAATGTGCAGTTCATTAGCAAAATGTTGATTACCCTTTACTTAAAACAAAATAAAAGTTTTAATTATCAAAATTATTTAAAAAAAGATTCATGTGCGTTACGTAGCAACATTGAACAATTAAACTAAAACGTTCGAATTTTAGGAATTAACCGTAACATCTCAATAAAGACGTGGATATCAAATTTAGTGCGCACGACTTGTTTCTGTAATAACCTTCATCAGGTATTCTCAAAATCGAAAGATTGGAAAGCCAAATAATTTAAAGTTTTAGGAGCAATAAAACCAAAGGCCCTAAGCAGGATAGCCAAAGCTCTTGATTTAGAACAAACTTAATCTTAAGCTTACCAGTTAGAACAAAATTTGATTTGGCGAAAAAATGCAGAAGTTTGACAACCTAAAAATTTGCGAAAATAATATCATAGGGTTACTTATTCATTCGAGAGATTTTTATTATTATATGTTTACAATTTGCACCTGAAGACAATCCATTTAGCCATAATTATATTTTATATTTTAGGTAACAAGGGTTGCCAGGGAGGATTAATGGACCAAGCTTTTACCTATATCAAAGTCAATGACGGAATTGACACAGAAATGTCATACCCATACAAAGGAAAAGTAAGTATCTACTATATATAAACGTTAGAGAATACCGAAGGGGCAATCAGAAAATGGACAATCCAGAGTAACTGGTAACATTGAGTACATAAAATGATGAACAACACAGCACAATATGTATTGGACACCACTATGCGCAAACAAACTCACATAATGTAAATAAGACGTTAACCTTCCTACAAACAACCGTTTTTATACGAAAATTGTAACGGACATCACAAAACGGAACTCAGAACGTAATGACTTATAATAGGACAACGCATTTGTTGTTGAACGTCAAGACAACCGTATGTCAACTATGTGGATGTCACTAGTGGAGCAGCAGGAACTGCCATCCCTTCCGGAGCACCTGAGTTTATCCCAGGTTTTTAGTGCGGTTTTTGTTACTCGATCTTTAGTTTTATGTGTAATGTTTTGTAGATCATTGTTTGTCCTTTTGTACTTTTTCTTTTGGCCATTGTGTTGTCTCTTCTTCGATATACGGATTCTCACTACCTCTTTGGTATCTTAAAACTCTTCTTGATAATCACTGTTTAAACTTTATCTGTTCATTATTCCTTATCAATAAATATGTATTTTTTTCATATAAAATTTTTCAATTTTTCTAAATATTTGTATATTTTTTCATTTTCCGTTTTCAGAATGGTAGATGCAAATTTGAAAAAGCCAATGTCGGCGCAACAGATACCGGATTCGTCGATATTAAAGCCGGAAGTGAAACCGATTTACAAATGGCTGTTGCCACTGTCGGACCTATTGCAGTTGCCATGGATGCAAGTCATCCATCATTCCAAATGTACAAGAGCGGAATCTATTCTGAGAAGAGATGCAGTTCTAAGAAATTAGATCACGGTGTGTTAGCTGTTGGATATGGGGCTACAGGAGAAAAAGACTTCTGGATTGTGAAGAACAGGTAAGATAAATAAATACCCCATCACGATGTCATGTGACATCTGGCAGTGAAATAAACGTTGTCAGGTGACATTCGGTAGTGAAATCAACAATGTTGCTTCATTGGGTGAAATACCGCATCGGTGGTGTAAAGGTTAGCGTGCTCGAACCGAGTGCGGTAGATTGTGGCGTCGAGCCCCGATCTGGATAAATGAAAGATTATGAAATTGCTATTTATTAGCTCTGCATTAAGAAGAGAGAGCAAATACTTGTTAACCCGAAATCACGATAATGTGTCTGAGTGGGGCGATATGTCTAGCCGCAGACTGTTGTTTCAGTGAGCTAACACAATAAAAATTCAACTAAACGTGTTGGTTTAGTACAAAGTGGACCTCATCATCATCTCATCGAAAATTAACTTGCTCTCCCAATGATATAGCTGATATAGTTGGCGTTAAACAACAATCACTCACTCACTCTGGTATTGCTGTCATGTCCAAATCAGGTAATATTTGATTTAATATATTTATTTGTGATTTTATTTTCTTAAGAGAATAATTTATAGTCATTTCTTTAAACTGCATTCCTGGTGTCTTGTTTAATTTAAGAAACACCATCACTTCACAACCAATCTGTTTAAAATGTTTCACCGAAAGGCGCATGGTAGTAAGGAAACAAATAAGTTACTGAAAGCCTGAGTTATGTCCCCTGATCATGATCAGTTGAAGTGTGGAACTGCTACCTTCAATTTGTAGTTTACAATATTAGTGATAAAGAATTGTAATGATTGTTTTCTTTATGTGGTTGCATCTAGATATGACTCTGAACAAGCCACTGCTCATTGATAATACATTATTAAAGGAGAATCAGAGAATATTATTTATGCTAAAATACCACTGACAAGGTTTATTACCACTGGTCAAACAAAAAAAAAACGTATAAGTCTTGATTAAGTTAAATTTCGTTTCGGTAAGAAATTCGAAATAAATACAGACCGGATGTTGATAATTGTTACCTGATGTTTAGATAATGCAATTTTACGTTCGTGTAATTTAAAGAAAAATACGTAATACATATTACAATCCCGTAAAATGTATATACTTGTTTTATACTTGTACCTGATGTTTTGATAATGCAATTTTACGTTCGTTTAATTTAAAGAAAAATACAAAATAAATATTACAATCCTGTATAATGTGTGTACTTGTTTTATACTTTCAGCTGGGGAAAGAGCTGGGGAATGGAAGGATATTTTGAAATTGCCAGAAATAAAGAAAATATGTGTGGACTTGCTACTGCTGCAAGTTACCCTAAAGTTTAATTATTGACAATTGTTTTATACTCAGGTTACTACGTAATATCTGCCGTTTAATACATGTACTTAATTATGTTGACTATTTTTGCCATCTGATTTTGTTTTATAATAAATGAAAGAAAAAAATGCTGGTAGATATATTATTCATTTAATGTTTTAGTTCGTTGATTAGTTGGTTATGCAGTTGATGCATTTTATGCAGTTTATGTAGTTTGAAGATACTAAAGGGGAAACCAGAGTATGTAAATCGAAGAAGGACAGATAAAACTATAGCCAACAAAAAAATGCCAAGCAATGATCTGCAACACACTACATAGAAAACTTGCATAGCAAGACACCACAACAACCGCGGGTGAACTGAGGTGCTCCGGGGGTTGATCAGTTCTTGCGTCACTAGTAGCACTTGTCGTGTTGTTTCTGTTTCTCGTCAGCTTAGCAACATTTCAGCAATATTCACGACGAGCAGATTTCACAAACAATACATCATTTTGTCAAAGTGAATCTACCAGTATAGGTATATGGACAGAAGTCTATATAGCCACATCATGTAATGGAACTATATGTATCTTACTGCTTACCCTTCGTGAGCACCTTCGTTCACCCCTGTTTTTTTGGTGGTGTCTCTGTTGCTCATCTTTTTGGTTTTCTGTGTTGTTCTAATATGTGTTTTTACGTCTTGAGTTCCGTCTTGTGATTTCCGTTACGATTTCCGCATAAAAACGATGTTCCTTCCTCATTAGATCCAATTGTTTGTAGGAGGGCTGCTCATTTCTTATTTACGTTATTTGTGCTTGGTTGCCTATAGTGGTGTCCAGCACATATTGTGTTTTTGTTTTGTTTTACTTCGTCTTCCAGTTTCTCTGGATTGTCAGTTTGTGTTTTCCCTTTAGGTATTCTCTAATGTTAAGTTTCTGAATTCGTTGAAGAAAAGTTTGCTTAAGATAAAATTATCTCTGACGTTGGTAAAAGAAAAACAATTTTGTCAAAGGTGAAAACATTGTCCCTTCACCTTTGCTTCCTTCAAAACTGGAATTAATGGGAAAAAAATAAGGATTTTATTGATTGCTTTTTGGTGTTTAACGCCAGTTTAAGCAATATTTCAGTTATATCATGGCGACCAGTTTCAGTTGTGGAAGAAGCCGGAGTACCAGGAGAGAACTACCGACCATGGGTAAGCAACTGGTAAATTATTAAAAAAAATTATATAGAAAATTAGGGAAAGGCAATGAGTTGATATGTAAGTGAATTAGTGATTGATTACTGGTTAACTATAAATGAGAAAGTTGTCAGCTATGCAATGACGAAAACAAGTTACACTTCGATGGTATTATAATGGTGTCCGCTTTCCACTAGATCGCCACGTTTAACTAGACTAACACGACGTGTGTCAATAGTGGAGCAGGAACTGCTTACCCTTCCGGTTTTTAGTGTGGTTCGTGTTACTCAGCTTTAGTTTTATATGTATGGTTTGTAGATCGCTGTTTGTCCTTTTGTGCTTTTTTTTTGGCCATTGTGTTGTATGTTCCTCTTCGATATATGGATTCTGATTGCCCCTTTGGTATCTTCAAACTCTTCTGAAATGAAGTTTTATATTGCTAGCTGACTGAAACAACAGTCAGCGGGTTGTCATGTCGTTTCACTTTCACACTTTATCCTGATTAAGGTCCAGTCAGTCTTTGCCCTTGCACCTTAGTTCTGTTTACTTAGCGCAGAAACAGCAAATACCTATTGTTTAGTCTCGTTTGAGGCTTCCAACCAGTTGATAAGTAGCAGACGAGTCATTTGAGGATACAACTAAGACAAACAGGGTAATTTAACGTACGAGTTTGAAATGTGATTGTACGAAAAATATGTACCTGGGTTCCGATTTTTTTTTGATTGGTCTTTGATATTTAGCGCCATTTTCAGCAATATTTCAGATATATCATGGCGACCAGGTTTAGAGCTGGAAGAAGCTGGAGTATCCGGAGAGAACCACCGACCATGGACCAGTAACTGGTAAACTTTATCACTTGCGGCTGCGAGTCGAGTGCTACCTTTTTTGTAAATTACAAGGCCGGGCGCTAAACCACGCCGTATTGGTGATAGGCTTGTATGAGTTGTTAGGTAATCCAACCACCTAACTCATTGAGCTAACCGGGCCCTGTCTGGGTTCCGTGTTGTTCCTCTTTTTAGTTTTCTGTATTGCATTGTGTTTTTGTTTTGTTTTGTTTGTCTTCATCGTGTGTCTTGAGTGCTCAATGTGTCCAGTGTCTCTGGATTGTCAATATTTGATTGCACCTTCGGATTTCTCTACCGTCTATGAACATGTGGAAGATACTTAAGGTGTAAACAGAAGCTGTCAATCAAAGAATGGCAGACGGTACAATGTCCTAAAAAGGATGATTTGATTGATATTTGGTGTTGAGCGCCACTTTCAGCAATAGTTCAGATATCATGGCGACCAGTGTTAGTGGTGGAAGAAGCCAGAGTACCCGGTGAGAACAGGTAAACTTTATCACTTGCGACTGCGAGTCGAGTTCACTCTTTTTTGTAATTTACAAAGCCGGACGGAAACCCACGCCGTATTGGTGATAGGCTTGTATGAGTTGTTAGGTAATCCAACTACCTAGCCCATTGAGCCACCCGGGCCCTTCAACTACCTCACCCATTGAGCCACCAGGGCCCTTCCTAAAAATGAGAAAAACAACACTGGCAATGATATACGAAACACAATACAGAAAACTAAAGATTGAACAACAAGAACCAAACTAAAACGAGGGTAAAGTCACGTGCTCCAGACGAGTACGTAGTTCCTGCTTCATTCGTGATACCTATCGTTTTATTAGATTATATTTTATTTTATTTATTGTGTTTAACGTCACTTTCAGCAATATTTCAGCTATATCATGACGACCAGTTTTAGAGGTGGAAGAAGCCGGAGTACCTGGAGAGAACCACCGACCATGGTCAAGCAACTGGTAAACTTTATCACTTGCGACTACCAGTCGAATGTACCCTTTTTGTAATTTACAAAACCGGGCGCGAACCCACGCCGTATTGGTGATAGGCTTGTATGAATTGTTAGGTAATCCAACTACCTAACTCATTGAGCCACCCGTGCCCTTCGTTTGATCAGTATACATAGATAAATTCAAATATCATGAATGAAATATGAATCTCTTACAAAATAAATGGGAGTAAAGAAACAAACACGAGAAAATCGTATCGGACTGCACAAGACATGAACTTTACCCCAAAATTCAGGGGCGAATTCATTTACTACAAAAGAGTAAATCAGTCTTTTTGATAAGTACAAGCTTAAAAATAATTCACATACGAATTCAATAAATCGTTCAGGTTTCACCATTAACTGTGTTTTTAAGTTAAACCCCTTACTGTCCGAGAGTATAATTGGAGGTCATAGTGCTCAGTGGCGTAGGAAGGAGTTATTAAAAGTGCACGCACTGGGGGTTTGGGGTTTTCCCTCCAAGGTATATGGGTACCAGGCGAAGCCCTCGGAGAAATTTGGAAAGTTTGATATAGATGGCAGGACAATCTATTCCAAACTACTTTTAATATCCTTTAATCCTGTTAATAATGTAATGGATATTTACACACAATCAAGCCAAAAGCATTTTCTTTGTCTGGTATTATTAAACTTGTCTACGCCTGCATCCAATGGAAGCTGAATTTCAATGTGAATATGTATCAATGTCAATGCCGATAGTCTTTCCTGTCTCATTGTTGCGTGTAAATATGTCTTAACACGTTTCAAAACACTTAAAGATATTTCGGCTGTTGCTGTAGCAGGTGGCATTGTGATCAATATTTTCAAAATACAATAGATATTCGGATACAAGTTTTTGGTTACAAGTTCGAATGTCTCACAAAGATAACTTTGTTTTACCTGGTCTGTGGAATGTACTTCCTTGATTTCCATCTTTTTACTTCAAGTGTAAACTCTTCCTGAGTGTGCAGATCTGCCCAATAAGCATCATAAATATGAAATTCATTCTCCTGTTTTAGTTTGTTCAAATCGATCGGTATCAATAACTGTGACAGAAATCGATCTTCTTTTCCACAAAACAGTCCCTTAACTCGTTTAACGAGTGATCTAGGAACTGGTGATGCAGTGTAATCCGCCAGTAATCATTGGTGTCGTCTATCTGTGGAATAGCACGATTTCGTTGTCTACCGGTTGCCCGCGGTTTGAACGAGACAACACAAAATTATTCCGTTAAATCTACAGCTTCATCATATAAACTGTTCTACACACTAACGTCATTTCTCTCAATCTCACAGCCTCTATTTAGTCTCAAGAGATGCTGCTCTGCAAACCCTTGACTTGGTTGACCGCTATGGAATATCTGTGTAATAAATGACCACGGATATGTTCCACTTGTAAACACTTTCCGGTCCTTTCCTCGTTCATGACTTGTCATCGGGTTTGTGACTAGATTAACACGACGGGTGCCACTAGTAGGGCAGGAACTCCTACCCCTCCGGAGCACATGAGTTCATCCCAGATTCTGAGTAGGGTTCGTGTTACTCGATCTTTAGTTGTATGTGTATGTTTTGTAGATTGTTGTTTGTCCTTTTTCTCTTGGCTTTTGTGTTGTCTGTCCTTAATTTACAGATTCTGGTTACCTCATTGGTATCTTCAAACTCTTCTTGTTCTGTATATCAGGAAATGTGTATTTATCCTCGAATTAGGTACAATGTACTATGTTATCCAGGTGATACTGTAGTATTTCGCCATATTTGGACATATGACGCAAAATCACCACGGAATTAATTTTGTCTTCGGTATGCCTGTTAACTAGCTATATGAAAAACTCGTACTTCTTGTCGTTTTAAATAGTTATGAATGCTTGACCAGTCGTTTAAGAGGGAGGGGGTAGATACAACAGTTTTGTCTCTACTAGCCTTACTGTCAAATATAACACAAGAAGAACTATAAACAGCATCCTTTGAAAATGAATACCGAACCCAATGAGTCTTATTTACGCCACCAAATAGAACATTTCCCTTCGACTGCACAGATTTACATTATTTGATTAAAACTCGTACAATTAGTTAATATTGTGGTAATGTAACATTTTTTTTTCTGATTTGCTTGTGCACGCAGTGCGTCGTTGCATCAATGGTAGCTTAAACACGTGTATTATGGTTTAGGGCACGGGATATAAGAGCTAAGGTTAGGGCTATGGTGTTTACCGCCACTTTCAACAATATTTCAGCTATATTGCGGTCAGTTTTATTGGTGTAGGAGACTGGAGTTCCCAGAGAAAACAACCGCAAGTCATTCACAAACTTTATCACATAATGATGTATCGAGTACACCCCGCCTGAGTGGTAGAGGAAACCGGAGTACACCGAGAAAACCACCCACAAAATTAATGAATAATTGAACAATGATTAATCTCATGATAAGTTATTGAAAAATTGTAGTTTATATGAAAGATATAGGGAAAATTGGAGGCTTCCGAATAGATTTGTCCATTCCATTGTCTCTACGAACAAATTCAAAGATATATGTGTCATTTTTCTTTTGGTCATTGTATTGTCTGTCATTCGTCAACTTACGGATTCTGATTACCCCTTTGGTATCTTCAAGTTCTTCTTAATGTCATGATCAGTTATTGAAAAATTGTACATTATATGCATATATTGGGAACATTGAAAGCGTGCCAACACTTTCGTTCATTGTCGCTTAGTCCGAGATTCCTCTGTCGTTTAACGGCTTTTATGAAGTTGCTGTAGCCGTTGAACGTCAGAGGGCAATATATACGGATTACAGCGGATTTGCCTCTCCAGCTCTGAGTCGGCACATTTCCACGTTTCGTGGCTATCGGATTTTATTTTCTAACATAAACCCTTATATAAATCGCTTCACCAATCATTTTTCTATTCATTCATAACTATCTTACCCTCAGAAAGTGGTGTTACACTCCATTACAGCACGATTTTGCCTTAGATCCTATTATTCCGCCATTTGACTTCCATTTTCTAATCTACAAACGTGATCTCGCGATACTAACTGAATGATAACAGTAACACATTGCATGATGGGAGCTACTTATCTCAGCGCACCAAATTATTTGAGCATTATTTGCATACGTAAACAACATTCAAATCACATGGAAGACCATACATTTAAGCGTATTCTGCAGGACAAACAGTCCATCTATAGATCAAAGCAGAGCAGAAGGAAATAATACAGAATGTGTTGGAAAGAAAAGATTCAATGGCAGAGTGTTGCCAATGGGCTTCGGAAAGAGCATGTGTTACGTCCCCCTTTTTTGGACAAGGTACTACATCATTTTTTTTTCTTATGGTTATCTGTAATTCACTATTGCTGTTAAAATCATTACCAATCAATATAATCAACTGTATTAAATTTTATGTTAATTGTTCTGTCTTAACAGGCGTGTATGATTGGCAATACAAATATTTGTTTGTTTGTTTATATGCAAATCATCTCCCATGATACATTGCGGTAATCGTGGTTTTCTCGTAGTCACGTGACAAATGTTTGAAAAATGGAAGACAAATGGCGGAATCATAGGATCTAAGGCAAAATCGTGCTGTAATGGAGTGTAGCACCACTTTCTGAGGGTAAGATGGTTATGAATGAATAGAAAAATGATTGGTGAAGCGATTTATATAAGGGTTTCTGATTGAAAATAAAATCCGATAGCCACGAAACGTGGAAATGTGCTGACCCAGAGTTGGAGAAGCAAATCCGTATGTATTGCCCTCTGACGTTCAACGGCTACAGCAACTCCATAAAAGCCGTTAAACGACAGAGGAATCTCGGACTAATTGTCGCTACGAACAAGTTCAGAGATATATGATTCCTTTTTCTTTTGGTCATTGTGCTGTCTGTCCTTTTTTAATCTACGGATTAGGATTACCCCTCTGATATCTTCAAGCTCATCTTATGTCATATTGAAACTGTTTTTGAAGGCGACATAGTTATTCTTGATTAGTAAAAACAACTAACCGAGTAGTGATAGAGACTAGTTCCATAAGTAAGTGAAAATCTAACCTGTCATACCACCGTGGCCACGATACCATCATCTAGATTACAAATTTGTCCTAAATACCACAGTTACGATGAATAAGTAAGACTAAGGTTTTAGTAAAGTGTCATCTTAAGCACACATAAGTGTTAAATAAATGTGATTGATACAACAAGGCATTAAACTGTAAACACAAACGAATATTACGACCACGTGGATAAACTCAATGTTACAGGTACATGCAAGAATATCTATAGAACTCAATCTAGGACATATTTTATTATCTTGAAATCCAACCCCCAGTGTTTAGGCCACTCTCATTTTCTACAAGATCAATCTGGTGTAACTTAAAATTGACAAATGACGATTGGAATTGATCAGTATAGAATGAGAGTAGGCCTCTTCAAACCAAACCGACAGCAATCCAAATGTTATTTAAATCTATGCGAAATCTTATGTATTGGGTTGATTATAAATACCAGAAACAAGAAGCATGCACTTTTAGCCGCTGTATTAATAAGTTGTCTGACCGAATTTAAAGTAGAAAATAACCTCATTGCCTCTACGTGTAAGGTAGATGATTTTCCCAAACAAAATACAAATGTACTTTCTTCTATCATTAATGAAAATCGATTTTGTTTCCATCAGTTTTTAAATATTTTCCTTAAAGCTGTAATTGTTTTCCTCCTAATAATTGCCGGAGTAGAAACTAACCCAGGTCCAAATCCACCCACGGATTCGATTACTGATGTGCAGTCTAGCATGAGTGATTTGTCAATCACTTCTAGTATTAGTGCGATGTTCTCCTCGTCGATCTCATTTCTTCATCTAAACATTCAAAGTTTAGTCCCAAAACTAGACCTTATTTCAGCAGAATACGCTGATTTTGACATACTATCTTTTTCAGAATCATGGTTAAACCGTAGTCATACGGATGAGTCATTAAAACTATCGAATTATCAAATTCCATTTCGAAAAGATAGGGGTCCTAACAAATCGGGGGGTGGGGTTATTTTGTATGTAAAGGATAATATAAATGTAAGCAGACGTGACGATCTTGATTTCGACGATCTTGAAGGAATTTGGGTTCAAATAAAAATAAATGGCAAACAGATCTTATTTGGAATTTTTTATATCCCCCCTAAAAGTACCCAAGATATATGGGAGAAATTGGAATCCTCAATAGAAATGGCCATAAATGATACCGCTATTGATGATGTCATTATAACGGGTGATTTTAACGACAATCAACTGGACTACTCACGCACTAAAATTAGCTTCCTTTTAACTAAATTTAGTCTTTTACAAATGATTGACGAACCGACACATTTCACTGAGCACTCATCATCATTAATTGATCTTATATTGACAAATAATGTTAATAGGTTGATATACACTGGAGTAGGACCTGCACTCACCGAACAAATACGATATCATTGTCCTGTAATAGGTTTCATAAATTATCCTAAGACCCCGACTAAACCGTTTAAACGTAAAATATGGTTGTATGAACATGCAGATTATGAAAAGCTAAGACAGAATTTGTTCAACGTAAACTGGGACTCACTTTTTCTTACTGATGATATAGAATTGATAACAAACGATATTACTAATGCTATTTTAAGTGCCGCTGAATCTTCTATCCCGAGTAAAATTGTTACTATCCGAAAAGGGGGGCCCAAGTGGTTATCTTGTAATATACGAAAAATGATAAGGCAGAAAAATAGAATTCACAGAAAGGCAAAACATTTTAATAACCCCATGCATTGGAATAAATTTAGGAAAATCAGAAATGAAGTTACAAGCCTGGTAAGGAACGCCAAAGACAAATATAATAATGATTTAATCAAAAAAATTACAAATATGAATTCTTCTTGCAAAAACTGGTGGAACATAGTTAAACAGATTTCTGGTATAAAAGGATCTGATATGAGTATTCCCCCAATTCTCCATAATGATAACTTAATATTTGATGATATCGAAAGAGCAAACTTATTTAATATATATTTTTCAAAACAATCCGAAATTGACGACTCTAACAGCAATATCCCTAATTTATTACATGTTACAAACCAAATACGTGAAATCAAATTATGTGAAAATGAAGTCGAAGATGTTCTAAAAGTGATAAATCCTACAAAAGCATCTGGTCCTGATTTGATTAATCCTAGACTGTTGAAGGAAGCAGCACCTATTATTAAACACCCTCTTTGTAAATTATTCAATCTCTCGTTACGGGTCGCTTCCTATCCAAGTCAATGGAAAAGAGCAAACATAACGCCTGTTTTTAAGAATAATAAACAAAACGACGTAAATAATTATAGACCCATATCCCTACTTAGTGTAATTTCAAAATGTATGGAGCGTTGTGTATATAAACATATTCACAATCATCTATTGGATAACGATATTCTAACTACTTGTCAATCTGGATTCACAAAAAGGGATTCTGCAGTTAATCAACTAATCAATATAACAAACGATTTTGGCAAAGCCTTAGATAGTGGTAAAGAAGTTCGGGTCGTTTTCTGCGATATCAGTAAAGCATTTGATAGAGTTTGGCATAAAGGTTTAATTCACAAACTAAAACAATCAGGCATTTCAGGAAATTTACTCAAGTGGTTTCAAAATTATCTCTATGGGAGGGAACAAAGGGTGGTTATTAATGGCTCAAACTCTAACTGGTTACCGGTAAAGGCAGGGGTTCCTCAAGGTTCCATACTTGGTCCTCTTTTATTTATTATTTTTATAAATGATATCGTAAACGAGATCAATGCTGAAATTAAACTGTTTGCTGATGACACCAGTTTATATCTCATTGTTGACAACCCCAACGACACGGCTTTCCTCCTGAATCAAGATCTCAATCAATTGCAACGTTGGTCTGAAAAATGGCTCGTAAAATTCAACCCGAATAAAACTGAAACTATGGTTATTTCTAGTAAGAGAAACAAACCATATCACCCCCCTTTACAAATGAATAATCAAGATCTCCACGTAGTTAACTCTCACAAACACTTAGGTGTAATAATTTCAGATAATGGCCAATGGAATGATCACATTGATTACATTGTTAAAAAAACTTATAACAGATTAAATATAATGAGAAAATCTAGAACATTCCTTGATAGATACTCTTTAGAAAAAATTTATATTTCTTTTATAAGACCTTTAATGGAGTACGCTGATGTTATATGGGATAATCAAAAACAAAATTTAATAAATAAATTAGAGAATATTCAATTAGATGCAGCAAGAATAGTAACTGGGGGGACCAGATTAACATCACATGACAGCCTGTATGAAGAAACAAAATGGGAGAAACTAAAAGATAGAAGAAATAATCACAAGCTTGTTCTCTTTCATAAAATGAATTACAACAAAACACCCCAATATTTAGTTGAATTAATTCCAAAAACTGTAGGTACCCGACACACCCATAATACTAGACAAATAAACAATATTGTTAATATAAACTGTCGAACTAGTCTCTATTCTGAATATTTCCTGCCCTCAACTGTAAAAGCATGGAATGATTTACCACTTCCCACCCGTAATTTGGAATCGCTAAATTCATTTAAATCTCTTATCAACACTAAAAACACTAAAGTTCCAGCCCATTATTATGTTGGATGTAGGTTAGGTCAGATATTACATGCGAGACTACGTATGAATTGTAGTGCCTTAAATGCACACCTCTTTATTAGAAACCTTGTTGAATCGCCAAATTGCATCTGTGGAATAACTGAAACTGTATCTCATTTCTTATTAGATTGTCCGCGTCACACGACTCTAAGACAACAACTTTTCTACTCACTTTTGAACATTCCTGAAAAAATTTCACTGAAACTACTTATTTTTGGCTCAGTTAATCTAAATGACGAAGAAAACAAGGCAGTATTTAAATCAGTCCAAACCTTTATCATAAAAAGTAAAAGATTTACACCCTGATATGCTTACATAATATTTTTCACCTTTTCAATCTTATTCAATCTCTTTGTATTATTATTTTCAAGTAAATTGCGTAGCTTTCAACTACATGCTACATACATTTTTTCTCCCTCAATGTATAAAAAATTCTCACAAGTTTTAAAATTTAAATCGGCATGCATATATATTTGTTTGTGACACTTGTATGTTTTTCATAGGAAACAGATTTAAAAAAAGCATTTGCTTGTTTCTGAATCCTATTGTAGAATTGCTATTGTTTTGTTTATATATGTCAGTTATACCAATAAAATATGTTTATACCAACCCCCATGAATATAGTAAAAAAAAAAGGGGGATTATGTGGTGTTTTATTCCACTTTCAACAATATTTCAGCCATATCGTGGCTGTCAGTTTTATTGATGGATGAAAGTGGAGGACCCGGAGAAAACCACCGACATGCCATAAATCACTGACAAACTTTATCACATAATGCTGTACACCTCGCCCTGAACGAGATTCGAACTCACAACATCAGTGGTGATAGGCACTGATTGCATAGGTAGTTGTAAATCCAACTACCATAAGATCACGGCCAAGACAGCCCCTAATTTTGTCTGTGTATTTATATGTAATAAGTATATATATACATAAACATCTAAAATGGTTTGTAAAACAACACCAAGTACACAAAACAAAGTAATAAAGAATTAAACACTTTGTTAAATGAGAAAATGTTCGTCTTCTCGAGAGACTTTTTCAATGTCTAATGTCAAATCAATATGGCGACTTTACAAGTTTAGAAAACCGTTGCTGTTCAAGGTACGACACCCCGTAAGATTGATCGTTTACCGGTTTTTCAGACGTTATATATATATATATATATATTAGTGCAATAACCCTTTTATAATATAGTACCAAAAGGGACCAGGTGGCTCAATGAGTTAAGTAGTTGGATTACCTTACAATTCATACAAGCCCATCACCAATACGGCGTGGGTTCGCGCCCGGCTTTGCAAATTACAAAAAAGGATGCATTCGACTCGCAACCGCAAGTGATAAAGTTTACCATTTGCTTGCCCGTGGTCGGTGGTTCTCTCCGGGTACTGCGGCTTCTTCCACCACTAAAACTGGTCGCTATGATATAGCTGAAATATTGCTGAAAGTGGCGTTAAGCACCAAACACCAAACCAAACCAATATAGTATCAAATATTTCTGTCTGTAGATTTTCAATTCTTAACGATCCGTTATTATGATAAATTGTGATGATGTTTAATGATATGCAGCTATACTACGATTATTCGTATAAGAACTGACCCAGTTGTATTTTTATCAATACTTAGTAGATTTATCTCACTATAACAACACGCTAACCATTACATCATCGATTCAACTGTAGTCAATCTATAAATCATATCTAATTCTATAGCGCATGAACTAAAGTTGCGAATTCGAATCCCGTTGATGGTGAGGTGTATTCGATACAACATTATGTGATAAAGTGTGTCAGTGATTTTCTTCGGGTACTCCGGTTTCCTCCACCAATAAAAGTGACCACCACCATATAGCTGAATATTGTTGAAAGTGGCGTTAAACACCATAACAATAACCCCTAAGAGCACTCCTGTAGGGCGTAGTTTCTACCCAAGTCGTTGGCTCAATTACTAGGATGTCCTCTTTTGCATTTTAGCAACGAATAAAAGTGACTGCCAGGGCATAGCTGAAATGCTGAAAAAGTGGCATTAAATACCATAGACCTAAATCAAACCGATTTTGGTTATCCTTTTTAGGCGTTTGCTTCCTTGTAGCCATCATCATTTTTCCACCAAAAATCTATTCTCCAATATTTCGGATTTGAGCGTACCTGACGAAGATCATTTCAGTAATGCGTCGTGTGCACTAAATTTGATATATACGTTTTTATTCTAGCCATGATGTAGCGGAAAACTTGTTCGTTAAACATCAAACACTCATCAAGATCAAGATTAGGATACTATTTTAATTCTCATAGGAAAGTTCGCACATTTTTTTTTTTTGCAAATCATACATTCAGATTCTATGGATAGTTTTAAAGACATCGAAAACATACATGGTCACGACATGACGTGTAAATAAATTCCTAGAAAATATTTATCGTTCCCATAGCAACGCACATTTAAATAAGTCTATTTGAACCACAACTATTGGACAAAAATTATCCAAAAAGAGTTTACATAAAGTCAGGCACACCGAAAAGATAGTTCCCCTTAGCGGAGGTGTCATTAGATACAAAATATTCCATCCATAGTTCTTCAAATGCTTCTCTAGTTATGTTTTTACCCTGAAATAAATAGAAATAATTTAATTTGATGTGAGCAACAAGAGTCCTAAAGGTGTCAAAATGGGTGTTGTCCGTTTTTAATTTACTTTCCTGAAACCACTTGGTCAGTTGAAACCAATCTTAGTGGGTACGAACGTGGGTAATCCTATAGAGTAGCGGCGTAAATTGGATACCTTGGTAGACCTACTATAGCATAGCGGCGTAAATTATTAAAGCAATTTTAAATGTTGTATATCGACAAAACACATGAAATAATATTGTTACAGTAGGACAAAATATGATATAATCATATCAAGTTATACAACATATAAGTCAACGATGCAACGCATAAGTGAATTGAACTTGTCGTCATTCCGGTGGAAGTTCCTCCATCGAAATTCGGAAAGGTATGTCTGAAACAGGGCCCTGGACGTTCCAAATTGTCGACGTAGTTTTCGTTTCACGGGCATCCACATATTCTCTATATTTTAATTGAGTGTGGATATCTGGATAGTCTGGATTGACAAAGTTGGCAAAATTATTTAAAAACTAATTTACGCCGTCCATTTGAAAATTGTGAATTTACCCCACAAAAAAACCGGGGGTGAACTTAGTTACTCCTGAAGAGTAAACAGTTCTTACTCCACTAGTGGTAATCTGATTAGCTGATCCGCATGGAGCAACATTGAATATACTTGATAACCTCCTCGGTTGGTATTGTGACGTCACTAACATATTCATTCGCTCAACGACAAATTCAAATAGTCCATGAAATAAGCGTAATTAAAATTGAGGAGCCTGGCTTTATAAATTACAAAATTACAAAAAAGGATGCACTCGACTCGCAGCCGCAAGTGATAAAGTTTACCAGTTGCTTGCCCATGGTCGGTGGTTCTGCCCGGGTACTCCGGCTTCTTTTACCACTAAAACTGGTCGCCAGGATATAGCTGAAATATTGCTGAAAGTGGCGTTAAACACCAAAAATCAATAAAATATTTCAAATCAAAGTCCGAAATACAGGTGTATCCGATGTGTTCAGACTTTGGCTTAGACCAAATGTTCTCTACAGTGCTTAGTGTAACAATAGAATAACGACAGACATTATCACAAGTATCACGGAAAATCCCATTACGAGATCATAATGTTCTTGTCGTCACACTGGCCGAAAATAAGAGATTATTATATGACAATTTTCATATCAACCTGAGAAACCCATATTAGTCAGAGGGACGAAGGCACGCGCGCTAATATTGGCGTCTCGGGTTGATATAGGGTGTGATATGAAAATTGACATATTATAACATATTTATCATATACTTTAAATTCCATTAAAAGACATGAAGCAATTAATAATGTTATTTTGAGGAAATTATCTCATGTTACCTGCAAATAAATAGCAGAAATATTGATACACAATAGTAAAAGTGATATATATATATATATATATATATATTTGAAAATCAAATTGCAATTTATTCTTAAACAAATCAAATCGTGAAGAAGTCAGTGTCCTTTGAGGAAATCATTTAAATATGTTGACGGATTTTTAAGAACTGCCTTTAATGTATAATTAAAATTTGTCATCATGAATAAGGGTAATAACAAAATTACCGAACTCCGAACAATCTTGCAAAGTGAAAGTCAAAACTCATATTTATATAAACAGACAAAGTCAGTCAACAACCGGAAAACTGTGAAAACCGTAATGACCCTGACTTGGTACAGGCATTTCTAAAGAAATAGTGGGTTGAATCAGATTTTAAAGCGCCAAACCTCCGCTTTCATTACGGTTCAAAGGTTCCGCCTGTCCTTATCCTCATTTTAAACAGGGTTGTAAAGTTTCGGAAATCCAAATTATTAGATTTTACAAAATTTATGAAGAACAAAGACAACAAGAATATAAAACAGCAAAAGAATTTTTCCGAAATGTGGGGGTAAAAATGCAGACTTGATATAGGTCCGTCTTCATCAGAATCAATAATATGTTCCCCTTTCATTATCAATGTCATTGTAAGTCATCAATCATTTTCTTATATCAGGTTTACTGGTGCTGTGATTATTTTTGAAACAAAAATAAAGATATTGTTAATGCACCAATATCCCTTTTTAAAGATATTGCTCATGTTTTAATACCCCCAGGGCCCGGGTTGTTCAATGAGTTAGGTAGCCTATACAAGCCTATCACCAATACGGCATGGGTTCGCGCTCGGCTTTGTAAATTACAAAAAATGGTGCACTCGACTCGCAGCCGCAAGTGATAAAGTTTACCAGTTGCTTGCCCATGGTCGGTGGTTCTCTTCGGGTACTCCGGCTTCTTCCACCACCAAAACTGGTTGCCATGATATAGCTGAAATACTGCTGAAAGTGGCGTTAAACACCAAAAATCAATCAATTAATACCCCGTTTCCCATTATCCTAGTATGTCCTTGTTAAATTCTAAAATGACATTATGCATGCACTCAAAGACGAAAAACCACCAATCTAACCTAACATAAAACCTCATATTTTGGATGACGACAGATGTACAGGATTCTTTTCATGATGAAATCGACTGCGTTGGCTATCCACATTTACAGACGACGGAAGTTTACAGTGAATGGTTAATAACAGATTCGGACACAACTGCACATTTAAAATTCCGGAATATAATATATATTTGTTAAATTGATTATTGCAAAGATATTGGAACGGTTTTTAAAAAGAAGTGATATTACTCTATAGGCGCCATTTTGTTTTAGCCATATTACAGCCCACGTAATAATAGTGCCATATTACATCCCGATGTGATACGGATGGCGTATTACAACTCATCATGATATGGACTTACAATAACCATCTTTATCACATATTTTGTTGCAATATGTTCGTTTTTGCATGTCCAATAATAGCTAGTCAGCGTTGGTTATTTGTCGTCAGGGCAAATACGGGGCAAATATCCCTATTTGCCCTCAATTATCCGTATTTGCCCTCATATATCCGTATTTGCCCCTGAATTCAACTTCCGGTATCTGCGCAGTGGTATCAAAGATGATATGTCCAAGTACAAAGAAAGATGATGCATAAAGATATGCATCAAATCGTATTTCAATTAAATTAACACATTTCAACATATTGGAATAAAGCTTAAATAACTTGAAACGGAATAAGCTGAAATGTATACGTAGTGTTGAATAGGAATTTCCATTCAAATGTCAACGACTTGGGTAGATTTTACAAACAGTTTCTAACGTCATTGTACAGATCGATATTGGTATATTTTTGAAAACCAGATTCGAAAAATATTTGCAAGTTGAACAAATTCAACTCTCTTAAGGATTTATTTTCGCAATTTGTCAGTTCAAAGATTTTTTTTGCAATATAAATGTCAATGCTTGGAAAAGGTCAATGTAAAATATGTGATAAAAAGATCATGACATGAAATTTTCCATATCGTCCCTGGTATCAACCCTCGACCCATATCAGCACTCCAGCTTCGCTGTCGGGCTTGAAATGGGAGTCTCGGTCTAATGCCAGGGCCGATATGGAAAATGTCATGTAATAATCTCTTAGTATTGCATATGCAAAATCAGACATATCTAATGCAAGTATATGATAATGATCATTATCAGAGTTGGTTCGTTGATCAATGAAAAAATATACAATTTGCCAATAAATGTTCATATATACATGTGTAGTGAAAGCAATTAAAACGCACAGTACGTACACCGGATATTTCATTAAAGGAAGTGATACTTACACCGGTTATTTTGTTAAAGGCAGTGATACAGTTATGTATAGGATACAGTACTATTGAAACAAAAGAAGCGGCCCGTATTGGATATAACGGGTTTCTTTTTCCGCATGAGTACTCACGTGAAGGCCGAGGTGCGTAGCACCAAGGCCGTCACCTGAGTACGAATGCAGAAATACGGGAAAATTCTTTTGTTTCAATAATAATGTATCTAGCTTGTACAATAATAGTGTTGTTGTAAAAATATATGGTATGGCATATGTTTTTACACTTCTAATGTTTAGAAAACCAAATAAGACAACAATTAACAAAAATAAAACGACAAATTTTTATATTTAGATATTTCAAGGTCTTTCAAGTCAAATCGTTTATATTTAGATATTTCAAGGTTTTTCAAGTGTCCCAAATCTTCACCTGTGGTCTGTCTGATTTGGTATTACTTGCGGTCGGTTCGTTAGTTGTTTTTGTATTGCGAGAATACATTTTAAAAGTTCACATACTCGTCAGTTCTGAACATAAATTATGCCATATCTGAAATACTTGTATCGTGTCTTGTATATTGCTTTTTAAAACAAATTGTTGATATTTTTTTTTTAACAAAGCTTACTATCAAGAGTCAAATATACTAATTATAGCGTATAGTAGTGTGGTCACAGTAGCCGAGTGGTTAGATGGAAGTTTTGAATGTCAAAATAGACTTTGAAAAGCCCGGCAGTGGTTCGAGACACGAAAGCCCAATAATAAGTAAAACGCGTTTTTAAGCCTAAAACAGTAAAAGGTTAAAGTTCATATATTCAAGAACAAAAGAATAAACTAGATTCTTAAAAATAATCCACTGTTCGAACAATAGTGTGACGTCTGAGAAATGCATTACGTAAACGATATCAACCTTGTCCCAAAAATGGGTCAAATTATTAAAGTACAGCGGCCTGTATCATCGGCCCCTATTAACGGCCTGTATCATCGGCCTCTATTAGCAGCCTGTATATGATATTAGAGGCCGGATTTACAATAGCTTTGCTGGGGGTATTATTGTACAATTTTCTTTATTCCATAAGCATAGAAAACGTACACCGGATATTTCCTATTAGAATATCCTTGATAGAGGGTTGCTGCTAACAAGGAAGCTACTGAACCAAGGGTCATCACTTCGAAAATGACTTGGTTGACCTTTCCTCATTCACGACTTCTTACCGGATTTGTAACTAGATTAACACGACGGGTGCCATAAGTGCAGCTGTTACTGCCGACCCTTCGGGACCACTGATTTCACCCCCGGTTTTTAGTGGGGTTCGTGTTACTCGATCTTTAGTTTTATATGTATGTTTTGTAGATCGTTGTTTGTCCTTTTGTATTTTTTTTGGCCTGTTCTTCTTCGATATACGGATTCTGATTACCCCTTTGGTATCTTGAAGCTCTTCTATTTCCTTAAAGGAAGTGATACTTACACCGGATATTTTGTTAAAGGCAGTGATACAGTTATCTTTGTTTATTCCATAAGTATAGAAATCGTACACCGGATATTTCATTAAAGAAGTGTTACTTACACCGGATATTTTCCTAAAGGCAGTGATGCAGTTATCTTTGCTTATACCATAAGCTTGATATACTGTTGTATACTCTTCTTCGTCGATTTCATTGTCACCTAAAATGGAAAAAAAAGTATCCATTCTCGGGACAGTTCCAAAATCTAATCTAAACATCGTAGACACAGAGGTAAATACGATACCTCTTATATACACATATACATGGTCATTCTCGGTCCTAGTTTATCACAGGCAATCACATAAAATGTTGGAGGGTTAAATTAAATATTTTAGGGAATTTATTTTTGTGTACTTAACGCCACTTTCAGCAATATTTCAGCTATATAATGGCGACCAGTTCTAGTGGTGGAAGAGGCCGGAATACCCGGAGAGAACCACCGACCATGGGCAAGCAACTGGTAAGCTTTATCACTTGCGACTTCGAGTCGAGTGCACCCTTTTTGTAATCGACAAAGCTGGGCGCGAACCTACGCCGTATTGGTGATAGGCTTGGATGAGTTGTTAGGTAATTCAACTACCTAACTCATTGAGATAGGGGCACAAATCTTCTCTCCTAGTGATATGATACGGACATGCAAGTGTTTTCCACCCCTGTATTATTATTAGGAAATGCTCATGTCTCGTTCAGTCTTTCTGTTTTTCCATTATATGATTAACAAGACAAACGATCCTGACACCACCATACAAATAGAGGGCAAAGTTCCGAAAACACAAACGATCACCATGACGACCATTCATATCAATATGCTATATCATGTGGTTAATTTAGAGATGAGATTGTGATTGTCTAGATGAGAAATACAAAATCCTGTTGTTTGAATCTTTTTACCATTTTTTAAATAAATTCTTAGTCCTTTATTGATATTCGATTTATCTCCCTTTTAGTAGAAATGATCAATTTCTAAAATCTTAAGTAATTCATGTTAATAAAGGAAATCTTCGAAATTCTCTAAACATAGCCGTAGACAGATTTTTACGGGATTGTAACTAGGTTAACACAACCGGTGCCCTGGTGGAGCAGGAACTGCTGACCCTTCCTGCGCACATGAGTTCACCCCCGGTTGTAGTGGGGTTCGTGTTACTCGATCTTTAGTTTTCTGTGTAGTGAGTTGTAGATCGTTGTTTGTCCTTTTTCTTGGGGCTTTGTGTTGTCTATTTTTCAATTTACGGATTCTGATTACCTCCCTTTGGTGTATTCAAACTCTTCAGCAACCGTTGAAATAATAACAACACATGCATTCCATGTCGATTATTATCACTCCTTGTAAAAACTCAACCAGGACAACGATCGATTTCAATTTCTTCAGACAATGTGGCGCTAAGCACCATTACCACAACCCCCTTAGCACCAACATGTTCCATACCTGATGTATCGTTGACTTTGAACATAAAATCTATAAATTTCTGTTGCCATTCTGGAAATTCTCTTTTGCTTTTGATGTCTTGTATACAATCTGTCCACATCTTGAGCCATTCTTCCTCTGATACCTTATCGTCCTTTAAAACGATAAATAAACAATACAAACATTATAAATATAGACATGTTGTTATATAACTAGCTGTTGATTGGTTAGTACATAACGCGAAGTAAGTTGCAAATAAGCGATATTCGATTTATGTAACGTCAAGTCAACAGTAGTACAGCTATGTACGGCTAAGAGGAATTTTAATGGAAGGTAGCGATTGATTGATTGATTGATTGCGTGATTGATTGATTAAGTGATTGATTGAATGATTGATTTATTGATTGATTGATTGTTGCTAAATGGCAGGCTATCAATATGTCAGGTATTGTTATTATGTAAACAAGCCTATTAAAAGTACTCCATGTAGGTACAAAGATGAAAGATAGGTTGGTTGGGTTTATGGTGTTTAACGCCTCTTTAAATAATCAGTTTTGAAAGCGGCAAAGATAATGAAGGGTGAGCCTATCAATAGTTTTCTTGATTGCTAAAAAGAACCACATGTGTGGTGTAAAGGTCAGCGTGCTACTCGTTCGGGTCATAGGTCATACCAAAGACTGTAAAATTGGTCATTGCTGATTCTCCACTAAGCAGGCAGCACCAGTGATTAAGTGTAGTGACTGGTTCGTTGTTAAAGGTTGCTAAATATGAAGACGGTCCCTGTGTATCGAGTCTGAACTTTTTACCTTATAACGGGCCACAAAAGACCCTTCAATAAAAATGTCGCTCATTAATATTGATTGATTGATTATTGCTTAACATCACGTGAGCAATATTTAAGCTTTATTCAGAACGAGGACAAGTTCAACAATATATAAAATATAAATAGAAAAGAAGTTGGGATGGGACAACCGAAACAAATGCTTTTGACTGCAACTGGAGACATATGGAGTTTGGGTATGGAATAAAAAAAGTAGTATTGTGTAGCGGGTATAATACACTTACTCTTTTTCGCAAACTAAACAAGAGGCCCTTAACGTACAGGGAATGTGGCATTCACATTCCAAAAATATTATCCACTATGCTACACAGTCAAGATTTTTGGATTGCAACCTGACACCCCGCCACGAGAGGACACTCCTTATTTTTTTTATATGTGCTGTATGTATGCATGTTATGTCATGTATGTGTTGTTCAATGCATAGTCGAATTTAAAAGCTCGTTAGAGCTTGTGTTATGCTTGTTGTACATGCTTCGACTATAAATAAAACTTATTTATTTATTTATTTATCCGCAAGGCAATCTTCATCAGTACCAAGTGCAAGCCTTTTATATTGTATACTGATACCCTAAGTGAGAGGATTCCCTCTATCCACCACATGGGGACGCGTTCAGCAGCCTTGTGTGTTAGGACCTTGACAACCCTCACCAATACCAAGTGATCATTAAGAGATATTGTAAGCAGCCTTTTACGTACCAGGAAAGTGGCATTTCTTTGTCTGTTGATTTGTAGCTTGCATGTCCCAGTTGAATTAATTCTTGAAAATGTTTTAAGATAATTATTTCTGTTTTTATTACTTTTTAATGATTTATATCTTAAGCATGTTTATTGTTAAGCTCTTTGAAGTACAGAAAAATAAAATGGTTTTGTGTTTGATGGGAAATAACATAAATGTAAAAATGGATACTTTCAGCCATTAATTTTCTTTTGCGCTTTCAAAGATATTTTATCTGATTTCAATGCTATCAGACAAATCTTGAGGGCGTGTTTGGTCGTTAAGCATGTTAGATCTACGCATAAACTGTAACGCGTGTCAGTCTTGAACAAATTTAATATGCAATGACTATTTCAAAACCAAGAATAACATTTTTGTCTAAATGACAAATTCTTGTTCTAAGAAACATTAATTTGCTTAACAGCTGGTGATTAATTATTACACTTTCGGCATCACCACAGCACGATCAGATTGCTGTACCATCCGTGCACAACAATGTCGAACCGGAAGAATAATATTTATCAAAGGTACTGAGTTGATAAAATTCATTCAACTGAAAAAATGCCTATAATGTCAACCGGAAAACATCGTTTGTCAATAAATCAACACTTTATCGTTCCCCGTTCACTACGTATTTGTCAATGAATCAACACTATAGCTTTCATTAGGTAGAAACTTTGTTGTCAGTCTTGTAGAAAATGTAATCAACACGTTAGCGTTCAATAGGCAGAAGCTGTGTTCTGTCAGTGTTGCAGAAGATGCATAGAAATAGCATAAAAATATCAGAGAGGTAATCAGAATCCGCAAATTCAAGAAGAACAGACAACACAATGGCCAAATGAAAAAGCACAAAAGGGCAAACAATGATCTACAAAACTGAGGATCGAGTAACACGAACCCCACTAATAACTAGGGATGAACTTAGGTGCTCCGGAAGGGTAGGCAGTTCCTGTTTCACTAATTGCACCCGTCGTGTTAATCTAGTTACAAACCCGGTGATAAGTCATGAATGAGGAAAGGACCAGGTCGTGCTTAGGACAAGTGGAACATATCCGTGGTCCTTTGTGACACAGATATTCCATAACGGTCAACCAAATCATGGTGGCGACGGCAAAACATTCGAAGTGATGATTTCAACTTTGCCAAGAGGAACCCTTGGTTCAGTAGCATCCTTGTTAGAAGCAACCCTCTATCAAGGAAATCCTGATAGGAAGCACAAGGTCTGGAATATCGTATCAACTGAGAGATATGTACTCCATATGCAGGTTCTGCTGGGATGTTGCTACATATACATAGAAAGTTAATGGAAAGGTTATAATGATGGCATTTTACGTCAGTTTCAACAATATTTCTGTTATATCGTGGCGATCAGTTTTATTGGTGGAGGAAGTCGGAATACTCGGAGAAAACCGACCACCTGCCGCAAGAATTAGTGACTGATAAACTTTATCATATAATGTTGTATCGATTACACCTTGCCACGAGCGACATTACGTTAGGAATTGATTAGAAATTTCATTACGTGAATGAATTTAATATGCTATTCATAGTAATCATTGCAGTTATTATTTTAAAGAAGATTGATTGATATATTGATTGATGCTTAACGCCACCTTGAGCAGTATTCTGGTCGCGTCGTGGTGTGAACAAATTAGTGCATTGTTTGTTCTTTTGTATTTATTCGCTTGGCCATTGTGTTGTCTGTTCTACAAAACCCTTAGATATGAATCATATTTTCCTTTAAAGAGAAAGTTGAGTAAATACTCACAACTTTATTACTCTTCCGCCCATGGTTCCACAACAAGTGACTTATACAGAATGGATGCTACTATTCAGTAGAACCTTTTATGAGTTGTGTGACACGATTACAATCGACACCTGCGAGTGGCAATGAATCTGATTATTTGTTAGATGGTGTTTAACGCCACTTTCGACAATATTTCAGCTATATCAGTTTTATTGGCGGAGGAAACCGGGGAACCCCGAGAAAACCACTGACAAACTTTATCACATACTGCTGTACACCTCGCCCAAATCGAGATTCGAACTCACAACATCAGTGGTGATAGGCACTGATTGCATAGGTAGTTGTAAATCCAACTACCATATGATCAAGGCCACGACGGCCCCCATGACAAATTAGGTAAAATGTGGCACGCCGCAATTAACTAAAATTTCGATGGCTGTTTAAACCCACACGTTTGGAATATCTTTATCACAAATGACCACGGATATGTTCCACTTCTCAATCCTTTCCTCATTCATGTCATGACACGGGATTTGTAAATAGAGTAACACAACGGGTATCACTAGTGGAGCAGGAACTACTTACCCTTTCAGAGCATCTGAGCTCACCTCCGGTTTTTTTAATTTGTCGGGTTCGTGTTCTCGATCTTTAGTTTTTTGTGTAGTGTTGTGTATATCATTGCTTGTACCTTTTCGTTTGGCCAGTGTATTGGCTGTTCTTCGATCAACGCTTTGTATTACTCCTTTGGTATCCCCAAACTTTTCTTGCTGTCTCTCTTGCTAATTATGCAAGCTTACCTGATTTTCATCGGCATATTTCTTTAAACCTTCCCATATAAGAGTTAGAGTTTCTTCGGCTTTTGAGTATTCATCTCCGCCTTTCGTCCAATTTAGGATTTTACATATTTTCTGAAATACGACATAGAGAAATAGCAATATCATAAGGCGTTTTTGCTGTTAACATGTCAACAAAGGTTCTTCTCCCTGAGACATAGGTGATCATAGCCGATTTTTGTGACCCTGTTTAGGCCCTTTGGTTTTATTGCTCCTAAACACTAAAATTATTTGACCTTCCAATCTTTCGATTTTGAGCGTACCTGATGAAGGTTTTTTTTTCCAGAAACGCGTTGTGCGGACTACATTTAATACCTACGTTTTTATTATTTTTGAGAAAACATACACACGCACGTCCATGAGTGTCCATGGCCATATCTCCTCTCTTTTCTTGCAATGCATTAAAGGTTTCATACAACCAAATTAATAACATTTTAACAAGTTATCATTGTTAATTCAAGTGAGGGCCCGGGTGGCTCAATGAGTTAAGAAGTTGGATTACCTAACAACTCATACAAGCCTATCACCAATACGGCATGGGTTCGCGCTCGGCTTTGTAAATTACAAAAAGGGTGCACTCGACTCGCAGCCGCAAGTGATAAAGTTTACTAGTTGCTTGCCCATGGTCGGTGGTTCTCTCCATGTACTCCGGCTTCTTCCACCACTAAAACTGGGCGTCATCATATATCTACAATATTGCTGAAAGTGGCGTTAAACACCAAAAATAAAAAATAAATCATTAATTCAAGTGCTGATATCAACAGGAAATAAAATGAAAAAAATACAACTCTTCCGGAGGACCTGTGTTTACCCCCGGTCTTCCGGAGGACCTGTGTTCACCCCCGGTTTTTAGTGAGGTTCATGTTACTCCATCTTTTTTAAGCTTTAAGTGTATGCTTTGTAGATCGTTGCTTGTCCATTTGTACTTTTTTATTTTGGCCATTGTGATGTCTATTTTTTCTTCGATTTACGGATTCTGATTGCCCCTTTGGTATCTTCAAACTCTTCTTTCAGAACAGTTCCAAAATCTAATTTTCAAAAATCTTAAAATCGATACCCCTAGCACATTGCTGGCCTTGAACAGGCATTTCAATAAAGTGTTAAGGGGATAAGCTATTTTTAGGACAAAACTCCCGTCTTGGCAAGAAACGATATTGATGTATATGAACACGAGAGATTACCAAAATTTTCGCTTAGAAACAATTAAAGTAAAGAACCAGCATTTGTTTGCTGTTTTACATTTCAAATTAACTTTAGATTAAACAATTTCAAAATTTTCCAAAATTCATAAAATTTCAAAATTTTTCAAATTTTTTCCAATATCTAAAATATTTCAAATTCTCCAAAAAATTCAAAATTTTCATAAATTTTCAAAATTAAAAAAAATATTTAAAAATTCTATTTTTTTTTAAATTTTCAAAAAAATTCAAAATTTTCATAAAATACATGTATTATCAAAGGCATGGTTGAAATATATGATATATTCTAACATAACCTCCTTCTTTCGCTTTGCTAACAAACGAGCGAGTTATCTATTCGTTATAATCTCATTAGCACATGCGCCGGTGAATGTGACTGACCTTTCCATTGGCAGCATAAATTGTAACCCTAATAATCCAGTCGTTATATTACGCTCCCGCTGGTCGCTACATTAACTAATCTAGCGATAATGCCAATAGAGGATGCAATATTATTCGAGTTACATAAATTGCGTGCGACATTTTCCGCAAGCGTAAATATAAATTACCGTCTTCCAATCAAAGTATACTACCGTATTTGTACTCTTGGACATATCAGAATCGAAATAAATAATGGAAGCCAGAATGTGTTTTGAGTTTTAACATGGATTGGCGGATATTAGTAAATTTTATCCCTCGCTTCTGGCTCGGGATAAAATACTAATATCCACCAATCCATGTTAAAACTCCCAACACATTCTGGCTTCCATGTGACGGACCGGTTTCTATACTATAGTTGAACATTTAAATTTACTTCTGTCGATAAAAGTTATATCCGAGCATCTTTGTCATTTTGACATTATTTGGTAATGATTCTGTATATAAACGCTATATCAATGCAACTTAGTTATGTCGTCATATTTATTTACATCTCATGACACAAATTAACTGCATCGGTGGTGTAATGGTTAGAGTGCGGTAAATCGTCAATTTGATCCCCGATTGGTTCAAGCCAAATACTATAAAATTGGTATCTGTTGCTTCTCTGCTAATCACGCAGCTGTAAGAAAAAAAAGCAAAGACTTATCCGAGTGAGGCGACATGTCTATCCGCGGACTATAAAAACCTAACTAAGCGTGTTAGTCTAGTACAAAGATTGATTGATTTTTGACTGATTTTTGATGTTTAACGTCACTTTCAGGAATATTTCAGATATATCATGGCGACCAGTTTTAGTGATGGAAGAAATCGGAGTACTCGGGGAGAACCACCGACCATGGGCAAGCAACTGGTAAACGTTATCACTTGCGGCTGCGAGTCGAATCCACCTTTTTTGCATTTAACAAAGCCGGGCGCGAACCCACACCGTATTGGTGATAGACTTGTATGAGTTGTTAGGTAATCCAACTAACTAACTCATTGAGCCACCCGGACCCTTCTAGTACAAAGAAAACTTCATCATCATCTCATTGAAAATTAACATGTTCGCGCCATGATATAATAGCTGCAAAATTGTTGAGTTGGTGTTAATGAACAATCACTCATTCACTCACTCACTCATAACACAAATATTTCGAAATTATTTTCTCTTGTCTCCCAAGTTGTATTAGTTCCGATTGCATTGCTTACATCCGTTTTTATAGTTTGTTACATACTTACCTCAATGGCTAATCCAAAATCTTCCTTTTTAATCACGCCGTCTTTGTTTGTGTCTGCAATGATTCACAAAATAAATGTAAATATAGGTTAACAAACGTAGATATCAAATTTAGATATTTAATGCATAGACAGGGCCTATGAGAGGGAGGTTCGGCTAGTACATCGGTCCCGCGCCCGGTGAGCCAAGAAGGGGCCCGTGAATCTTTAAAGGGTGCCTTAGCCATAGATTTTAATTTCTTTTTATTATTTTCACCTCAAATCCTCAATTTTGAGAGAAGTTTCAGCCTGTTTCCGGGGCCCCAAAGCAGTCTTGTTCCGCCTTGTAAAATTTCTCCTGGAGGCACTGTATATAGAATCTACAACTATTTCTAGTAAAGCACCAACTACCTACACATTGACAAGAATACATTGTTCTAACGTGAATTGAAATAGTCAAACCTACCCATGCGGTCACCTCTATTAAGCGGTTACCTGTATTGAAAGGTCACCTTTTTATTGTCCTGTCATAGAAAATTTCATTTGAATTGATCCTCTTTTAAGAGGTCACCTGTCTTATAAGGCCACATTTTCTTTGTCCCACAGGAGAACTCTTAATACAGGTTTGACTGTAATTTATTGGTTGGTGCAAAAAAGGAAGCGCCATCATAGGTCTGAAGATTCCCACATGTGATCCAATTTTTGGTTGTAACTGGTCCACACTACGCACTTCTAACTTCTAACTGCTGCAAGCATGCTGACATCACTTTTGGATGGGTTTTTCTTGGCATCGAGGAAACTATGCGCTAGTTCTGTATCGGGTTAATTTCCACTGTATTTGGGTTTAGCGCCACTTTAAACAATATTTCAGCTATATCGTGGCGGTCAGTTTTATTGGTGGAGGAAACTGGAGTACCCGGAGAATACCACAGACCTGCCGCAAGTCACTGACAAACTTTATCTCATAATTTTGTATCGAGTAAACCGCGTCTGATCGGGATTCGAACTCAAAACGTTAGTGGTGATGGGCACTGATGGCATAGGCAGTTGTAAATCCAGCAACCATACGATCACAACCTCGACGCATTTGTGATGTTTTTTTAAGTAAATATCGCAAAAACAAAAACAAATAAATAAAAAATCGTGTATATTAAATAAACACCAGAAAACACCGAAGGGGCAAAAAACAATGCAAATGGACAATCCAGAGAAACCGGCAACATAGTGCACACAAGGCGAAGAAAATCAAAACAAAAACACACACAAAAAATGGACATTCCAGAGAAACCGGCAACATAGTGCACACAAGGCGAAGAAAATCAAAACAAAAACACACACAAAAAATGGACATTCCAGAGAAACCGGCAACATAGTGCACACAAGGCGAAGAAAAAGAAAAAAAAACACAAAAAAAATGGACATTCCAGAGAAACCGGCAACATAGTGCACACAAGGCGAAGAAAATCAAAACAAAAACACACACAAAAAATGGACATTGCAGAGAAACCGGCAACATAGTGCACACAAGGCGAAGAAAATCAAAACAAAAACACACACAAAAAAATGGACATTCCAGAGAAACCGGCAACATAGTGCACACAAGGCGAAGAAAATCAAAACAAAAACACACACAAAAAATGGACATTCCAGAGAAACCGGCAACATAGTGCACACAAGGCGAAGAAAAAGAAAAAAAACCCACAAAAAATGGACATTCCAGAGAAACCGGCAACATAGTGCACACAAGACGAAGAAAATCAAAACAAAAACACAAAAAAATGGACATTCCAGAGAAACCGGCAACATAGTGCACACAAGGCGAAGAAAATCAAAACAAAAACACACACAAAAAATGGACATTCCAGAGAAACCGGCAACATAGTGCACACAAGGCGAAGAAAATCAAAACAAAAACACACACAAAAAATGGACAATCCAGAGAAACCGGCAACATAGTGCACACAAGGCGAAGAAAATCAAAACAAAAACACACACAAAAAATGGACATTCCAGAGAAACCGGCAACATAGTGAACACAAGGCGAAGAAAAAGAAAAAAAAAACACAAAAAAAATGGACATTCCAGAGAAACCGGCAATATAGTGCACATAAGGCGAAGAAAATCAAAACAAAAACACACACAAAAAAATGGACATTCCAGAGAAACCGGCAACATAGTGCACACAAGGCGAAGAAAATCAAAACAAAAACACACACAAAAAATGGACAATCCAGAGAAACCGGCAACATAGTGCACACAAGGCGAAGAAAATCAAAACAAAAACACACACAAAAAATGGACATTCCAGAGAAACCGGCAACATAGTGAACACAAGGCGAAGAAAAAGAAAAAAAAAACACAAAAAAAATGGACATTCCAGAGAAACCGGCAATATAGTGCACATAAGGCGAAGAAAATCAAAACAAAAACACACACAAAAAAATGGACATTCCAGAGAAACCGGCAATATAGTGCACATAAGGCGAAGAAAATCAAAACAAAAACACACACAAAAAAATGGACATTCCAGAGAAACCGGCAACATAGTGCACACAAGGCGAAGAAAAAGAAAAAAAAACACAAAAAAAATGGACATTCCAGAGAAACCGGCAACATAGTGCACACAAGGCGAAGAAAATCAAAACAAAAACACACACAAAAAATGGACATTCCAGAGAAACCGGCAACATAGTGCACACAAGGCGAAGAAAATCAAAACAAAAACACACACAAAAAATGGACATTCCAGAGAAACCGGCAACATAGTGCACACAAGGCGAAGAAAAAGAAAAAAAAACACAAAAAAAATGGACATTCCAGAGAAACCGGCAACATAGTGCACACAAGGCGAAGAAAATCAAAACAAAAACACACACAAAAAAAGGACATTCCAGAGAAACCGGCAACATAGTGCACACAAGGCGAAGAAAATCAAAACAAAAACACACACAAAAAATGGACATTCCAGAGAAACCGGCAACATAGTGCACACAAGGCGAAGAAAAAGAAAAAAAAAAAAAAAAAAAATGGACATTCCAGAGAAACCGGCAACATAGTGCACACAAGGCGAAGAAAATCAAAACAAAAACACACACAAAAAATGGACATTCCAGAGAAACCGGCAACATAGTGCACACAAGGCGAAGAAAATCAAAACAAAAACACACACAAAAAATGGACATTCCAGAGAAACCGGCAACATAGTGCACACAAGGCGAAGAAAAAGAAAAAAAAACACAAAAAAAATGGACATTCCAGAGAAACCGGCAACATGGTGCACACAAGGCGAAGAAAATCAAAACAAAAACACACACAAAAAATGGACATTGCAGAGAAACCGGCAACATAGTGCACACAAGGCGAAGAAAATCAAAACAAAAACACACACAAAAAAATGGACATTCCAGAGAAACCGGCAACATAGTGCACACAAGGCGAAGAAAATCAAAACAAAAACACACACAAAAAATGGACATTCCAGAGAAACCGGCAACATAGTGCACACAAGGCGAAGAAAATCAAAACAAAAACACAAAAAATGGACATTCCAGAGAAACCGGCAACATAGTGCACACAAGGCGAAGAAAAAGAAAAAAACCCCACAAAAAATGGACATTCCAGAGAAACCGGCAACATAGTGCACACAAGACGAAGAAAATCAAAACAAAAACACACACAAAAAATGGACATTCCAGAGAAACCGGCAACATAGTGCACACAAGGCGAAGAAAAAGAAAAAAAAACACAAAAAAATGGACATTCCAGAGAAACCGGCAACATAGTGCACACAAGGCGAAGAAAATCAAAACAAAAACACACACAAAAAATGGACATTCCAGAGAAACCGGCAACATAGTGCACACAAGGCGAAGAAAATCAAAACAAAAACACACACAAAAAATGGACAATCCAGAGAAACCGGCAACATAGTGCACACAAGGCGAAGAAAATCAAAACAAAAACACACACAAAAAATGGACATTCCAGAGAAACCGGCAACATAGTGAACACAAGGCGAAGAAAAAGAAAAAAAAAACACAAAAAAAATGGACATTCCAGAGAAACCGGCAATATAGTGCACATAAGGCGAAGAAAATCAAAACAAAAACACACACAAAAAAATGGACATTCCAGAGAAACCGGCAACATAGTGCACACAAGGCGAAGAAAATCAAAACAAAAACACACACAAAAAATGGACATTCCAGAGAAACCGGCAACATAGTGCACACAAGGCGAAGAAAAAGAAAAAAAAACACAAAAAAAATGGACATTCCAGAGAAACCGGCAACATAGTGCACACAAGGCGAAGAAAATCAAAACAAAAACACACACAAAAAATGGACATTCCAGAGAAACCGGCAACATAGTGCACACAAGGCGAAGAAAATCAAAACAAAAACACACACAAAAAATGGACATTCCAGAGAAACCGGCAACATAGTGCACACAAGGCGAAGAAAAAGAAAAAAAAACACAAAAAAAATGGACATTCCAGAGAAACCGGCAACATAGTGCACACAAGGCGAAGAAAATCAAAACAAAAACACACACAAAAAAAGGACATTCCAGAGAAACCGGCAACATAGTGCACACAAGGCGAAGAAAATCAAAACAAAAACACACACAAAAAATGGACATTCCAGAGAAACCGGCAACATAGTGCACACAAGGCGAAGAAAAAGAAAAAAAAAAAAAAAAAAAAATGGACATTCCAGAGAAACCGGCAACATAGTGCACACAAGGCGAAGAAAATCAAAACAAAAACACACACAAAAAATGGACATTCCAGAGAAACCGGCAACATAGTGCACACAAGGCGAAGAAAATCAAAACAAAAACACACACAAAAAAATGGACATTCCAGAGAAACCGGCAACATAGTGCACACAAGGCGAAGAAAATCAAAACAAAAACACACACAAAAAAATGGACATTCCAGAGAAACCGGCAACATAGTGCACACAAGGCGAAGAAAAAGAAAAAAAAACACAAAAAAAATTGACATTCCAGAGAAACCGGCAACATAGTGCACACAAGGCGAAGAAAATCAAAACAAAAACACACACAAAAAATGGACATTGCAGAGAAACCGGCAACATAGTGCACACAAGGCGAAGAAAATCAAAACAAAAACACACACAAAAAAAGGACATGCCAGAGAAACCGGCAACATAGTGCACACAAGGCGAAGAAAATCAAAACAAAAACACACACAAAAAATGGACATTCCAGAGGAATCGGCAACATAGTGCACACAAGGCGAAGAAAAAGAAAAAAAAACACAAAAAAAATGGACATTCCAGAGAAACCGGCAACATAGTGCACACAAGGCGAAGAAAAAGAAAAAAAAACACAAAAAAAATGGACATTCCAGAGAAACCGGCAACATAGTGCACACAAGGCGAAGAAAATCAAAACAAAAACACACACAAAAAATGGACATTGCAGAGAAACCGGCAACATAGTGCACACAAGGCGAAGAAAATCAAAACAAAAACACACACAAAAAAAGGACATGCCAGAGAAACCGGCAACATAGTGCACACAAGGCGAAGAAAATCAAAACAAAAACACACACAAAAAATGGACATTCCAGAGAAACCGGCAACATAGTGCACACAATGCGAAGAAAATCAAAACAAAAACACACACAAAAAATGGACATTCCAGAGAAACCGGCAACATAGTGCACACAAGGCGAAGAAAATCAAAACAAAAGCACACACAAAAAATGGACATTCCAGAGAAACCGGCAACATAGTGCACACAAGGCGAAGAAAATCAAAACAAAAACACACACAAAAAATGGACATTGCAGAGAAACCGGCAACATAGTGCACACAAGGCGAAGAAAATCAAAACAAAAACACACACAAAAAAAGGACATTCCAGAGAAACCGGCAACATAGTGCACACAAGGCGAAGAAAATCAAAACAAAAACACACACAAAAAATGGACATTCCAGAGAAACCGGCAACATAGTGCACACAAGGCGAAGAAAAAGAAAAAAAAAACACAAAAAAAATGGACATTCCAGAGAAACCGGCAACATAGTGCACACAAGGCGAAGAAAATCAAAACAAAAACATACACAAAAAATGGACATTCCAGAGAAACCGGCAACATAGTGCACACAAGGCGAAGAAAATCAAAACAAAAACACACACAAAAAAATGGACATTGCAGAGAAACCGGCAACATAGTGCACACAAGGCGAAGAAAATCAAAACAAAAACACACACAAAAAAAGGACATTCCAGAGAAACCGGCAACATAGTGCACACAAGGCGAAGAAAATCAAAACAAAAACACACACAAAAAATGGACATTCCAGAGAAACCGGCAACATAGTGCACACAAGGCGAAGAAAAAGAAAAAAAAACACAAAAAAAATGGACATTCCAGAGAAACCGGCAACATAGTGCACACAAGGCGAAGAAAATCAAAACAAAAACATACACAAAAAATGGACATTCCAGAGAAACCGGCAACATAGTGCACACAAGGCGAAGAAAATCAAAACAAAAACACACACAAAAAAATGGACATTCCAGAGAAACCGGCAACATAGTGCACACAAGGCGAAGAAAATCAAAACAAAAACACACACAAAAAATGGACATTCCAGAGAAACCGGCAACATAGTGCACACAAGGCGAAGAAAAAGAAAAAAAAACACAAAAAAAATGGACATTCCAGAGAAACCGGCAACATAGTGCACACAAGGCGAAGAAAAAGAAAAAAAAACACAAAAAAAATGGACATTCCAGAGAAACCGGCAACATAGTGCACACAAGGCGAAGAAAATCAAAACAAAAACACACACAAAAAATGGACATTCCAGAGAAACCGGCAACATAGTGCACACAAGGCGAAGAAAAAGAAAAAAAAACACAAAAAAAATGGACATTCCAGAGAAACCGGCAACATAGTGCACACAAGGCGAAGAAAATCAAAACAAAAACACACACAAAAAATGGACATTCCAGAGAAACCGGCAACATAGTGCACACAAGGCGAAGAAAATCAAAACAAAAACACACACAAAAAATGGACATTCCAGAGAAACCGGCAACATAGTGCACACAAGGCGAAGAAAATCAAAACAAAAACACACCATGATACGTGTTGGATACCACTATTCGCAAACAAACAAAAATAGCCTAAATAATGTCGAATGAAACTTTGCTTGTGTAAAAAATTAATCTTGTATGAACAAAATCGATATCAGCTATTTTTGTAAGTAATTGATCTTCGTCTTAAGAATAATGATAATTAATTTGGTCAAATTAGCATTTGTGAGAACAATTCTTCAATACTAATAAGGCTTTACATCAAATCAAAATAACTGTACTGAAATCTCGGTGGGAATACAAGCTGACGCCGGAAGGATTAATGGATTAAAATGGAGATTGAACATAAATTAATTTGCACATACAAAATCGTATTTTTGTTTACAAGTTTAAACAATAGATCGTTCTTGGTCACGACAATCGTTGAAGACGGTTTAGCGTTTACTATTCAGCAAATGATTCAGAAGGTTTCAATTGAAATTCATAGCAGGACATAGTTGTCAACAATGAATTGACATAATGTGACACTAATTAATCTATGAAACTGGTTTTTAGATTAAATTGCCTTAATTTTACAGCAGTATAGGGTAGGACTGAAGGACGGACAATTGGTTTAATTTTACATCAGTATAGGGTAGGACTGAAGGACGGACAATTGGTTTAATTTTACGCCAGTATAGGGTAGAACTGAAGGACGGACAACTGGTTTAATTTTACAGCAGTATAGGGTAGGACTGAAGGACGGACAATTGGTTTAATTTTACAGCAGTATAAGGTAGGACTGAAGGACGGACAATTGGCTTTGATTGTCACAAGAAATAAATGAGTGAGTGAGTGTGTTTTATTTAACGCCAACTCAGCAATTTTTTTCAGATATATCATGACAAGAAGAGAGTAAGTGAGCGATTGTTGTTTAACGCCAACTAAGCAATTTACAGCTATATTATGGCGGGAACAAAATTAATTTTCATTGAGAGGACGATGAAGTGCGCTATGTACTAGACCAACATGCTTAGTTGGAATATTATAGGGCTGGTTCACGGAAGCTCACAAACAGGGAGACCCCTAATACACATATACATGACCATACACTTTCCTGGCTTGGTACAGACGCTTCAATAAAAAGTGGAAGGGGCGGACAGTTCTATTAGCCCCCCCCCCCCCCCCCCCCCCTCATAGATTGCTTTATTTGATTGCCTGGGGGTTCTTGGTTTGTTTGGTTTTTTTTTTGTTTTTTTTTTTTGTTTTTTTTGTTTTTTTCGATCAGTATTGCATAAATCAGTTCTGCGTTTTATCCATTCATATTCTTTTATTAAATCACTGAAATTACATACAGTGTTTATGTTTTGTATTTGTATTATACATAATATCTCGTCTTTCCATTTCAAAATAAGAATTCCGTTAAATTAGAAAATTGTGAAATCTGAACACTTTCCATTTTGTATTCATATTATATTATATTATTCAGCATTCCTAAATAATATAATTATGATTAAAGCTCATCTTCATCTCCTTCAGAGGGCCCAGGGTGGCTCAATGAGTTAGGTAGTTGGATTACCTAACAACTCATACAAGCCTATTACCAATACGGCGTGGGTTCGCGCCCGGCTTTGTAAATTACAAAAAGGGTGCACTCGACTTGCAGCCACAAGTGATAAAGTTTACCAGTTGCTTGTCCATGATCGGTGGTTCTCTCCGGCTTCTTCCACCACTAAAAACTGGTCGTCATGATATAGCTGAAATATTGCTGAAAGTGGCGTTAAAACACCAAAAATCAAATTAAATCATCTCCCTCAGCCAATCAGTTACTAAATCAATCAATCAATCAATCAATCAATCAATCAATCAATCAATCAATCAATCAAACTATGAGAGTACCTGATTAATGTTATGTTAGAAAAGTTTCGTGCGAGCAAACTTGGATAACCAGGTTTTTAATTGTTTTTTTAACCTTGACATTTGTTTCCTTGTTTGCAAGCTTGTTATCGTAGTGATATACTGCTCACCTGATGTTAAACACGATTCATAGCTTTCAGTGGGTGCCACTAGTGGAGCAGGGACTGCCTAGCGTTCCGGAGGACATTAGTTCATCTCCAGTGTTTTTGTAGGGTTCGCGTTGCTTAATCTTTTTTAGTTTTTTGTGTGGTGCTTTGTGGACCATTCCTTGTAATTTTCTGGCAATAATATTATCTGTATTTCTCCGATTTATGGTTTCTGATTACCCCTTAATTACCTTCCGCAACTCTCGTGCAAAATAATTTCCCAACCTGTATTCCTTCCATGCATCATCTCTCGTTTATAACAGGTGACAATAAAAATGTCAATCCATATATCACGTGGCAATGCAAACATCCACACAGTTCGTCCTTTTCGAACCCTCACATTCAATATCTCCCTTTTTTTATCAAGTGACAATGAAAACATCTATCCGTATGTTTACCCCAGTTTCACCCTTTCGAGCCCTTAGATAAGTTATCTCCATTTTTATCACGTGACTATGAAAACTTCTATCCGTATATTTACCTCAGTTTCACCTTTTCGAACCCTTAGATCAATTATCTCCCTTTTTACCACGTGACAATGAAAATATCTATGCCTATATTTACTCCAGTTTCACCTTTTCCAACACTTAGATTAATTATTCCTCATTTTATCACGTGACAATGAATACATCTATGCCTATATTTACCTCAGTTTCACCTTTTCGAACCCTTCGATGAATTATCTCCCTTTAATATCTCGTCACAAAGAAAACATCCCCCATTTGCACTTTTTCGAATCCATACATGCATTATCTCCCCTTTTCATCACGTGACATTGAAAGCAATCGTCCGCTTTTTTACCCCAGTTCCACTTTTTACGCCTACACTTTTTATTGTCACTCGCTCAACGTGTTATCTCCCTGGTTACATGCTTTATTTATAGTTCATCTGATTACAAGAAGTACAGATACGGCCATGAATTAACGGTATGCCATTAGCATTCCGGCTTGAGGAATCAATTTTGATCATATACACAGCTGTCGCCATGAAAAACTGACAAATATTCCACTAATTGATATCGGTATATGAATAATTACGGTTAGTTAGAGAGGTTTATGTCTATCACTTCCATGTCAAGGAAATGTTTCTGTAGAAATATAGGGTCAAGTTTAGTGGCAGTAATAAATTAGCAAGACATGACAGAGATGTCAATTAACATGATAAAATATCTAACGTTACACTTAGGAACAGATTCTAGTAAATGGTTGATTTCTGTTTACCTTTTTGATATCTTCAAACTTTTTTCCCATATATTTCACAGTTACAGCAGGGTCTGTATTAAGGGGTCATCTTTCGGACAAAGTAAACAGAGGGACCGGGTGGCTCAATGAGATAGGTAGTTGGATTACCTAGCAACTCATACAAGCCTATCACCAATACGGCGTGTGTTCCCGCCCGGCTTTGTAAATTACAAAAAGGGTGCACTCGACTCGCAATCGCAAATGATAAAGTTTACCAGTTGCTTGTCCATGGTCGGTGGTTCTCTCCGGGTACTCCGGCTTCTTTCACAACTAAAACTGGTCGCCATTATATAGTTGAAATATTGCTGAAAGTGCCGTTAAGCAGCAAAAATCAAATCAAATAAAATCAATCAAAGTAAACGGGTCTTTTAAAACAGGTGCATTATCAAAAGAGGTTCAATTTATATGAAAATGTATAATTATGGTTGCACTAAAAAAAATACCCTTTAATAAATGAAATAACCTTCACTAAATAACAGATCCCTTGCTATTTAGTGATTAACAACTAGGGATAGTAGGTAGAAGCTGTATACTTAGTGAATTGTTAACAGCAAAATTTAGTACAATAAAATTATTTGTTAAAAAAAAAATGAAAAACAAAACAAAATCAGAACAATTTCAAAATCCAATATCAAAACCGTAGATTGAGGCAAACTCGATACCCTTAGCGCACAAATACATCACCGCTTATTTTCCTTGCTTGGTAAAGGCATTTCAATTAAAGTAACTTTTAATACAGGTGAATTCGTAATAGAGATGACCACGGACAGATTTGACTGTAATTGCAATTTAGTAATTCTAGCATTTCGGGTATATTAGGGAAATTGCATTAGTGTTTTTGGTTTTGGCAATATTGCAAGAAATGTTTAACGATTCCAAAGGGATATTGAGAAGACTTAATTGAAAGGACAGGAAATACAATGGCCCAACAAAAAAAGGACAAAACATCAAAGAATGGTCGATATAATACCACACAGAAAACTAAAGATTGAGCAACACAAACCCTATTAGAATAGTATGTTTATACCTGGCTACCTAACACATAACAACAAATAATGAAATCATGAATTACAACGAAAAGGATGCTATTGAAAGCGCTATGTCAAAGAGATGATCTCTAAAGAAGCCGAAAAGCTCTGCATAAACGTGATGTGATGTACGTTATGATTTCTGCATACAAATGATGTTCGGTTCGTCTTTACATCCAGTTGTTGGTAGGAGGGCTCATGACTTGTTTACGTTATATGTGTTTGCCTGCGCATAGTGGTGTCCAACGCAAATAAAGAAAAACAAAACAAAACATAATATATGTTGGAAACCACTATGCACAAAGAAACATAAATAACGTAAATAAAACATGATCCCTCCTACTAAAAACTGGAGAAAAAGACGAACAAATCATCGTTTTTATGCGGAAATCGTCACGGACATTACACTCTACTTAATGTTGTGTACTTCACGTATTGGCCACGAACAACAACTCTTAGCTCACTATGTTTTACTTGGGTATTGCAACAAGTTATCACTTACAAACCAGGTGTAGTGACTCCCCAAATCAGAGGCACTCCTTCATACAAGAGAGGTGTGCATTGGATTAATCCATCATCTACCAATGGGAAGAGTTTACTCCGGTCCTAATTCTCTCGCGGGATAAATGAGAAGGAATACCACTTACCATACAGCAGCCTAAAAACACGTAAAATCTTCTTCTTTTGAAAATCTGTTAGTGAACCATCGGCCATACTGAAAAAATTGGAGAAAGAACGAATTAGTTTACAAATGAAATGTCTACTTGGTGTAATTGTTTTTTTAATTTCTACCATCAACTTTTGTAGCATTATATAGTTTCATTTTATCCGTATTTGGAGATAATAAATTAAGATGTGCCATTTAGAAAGAGAAGAACAAGATATTGATCAAATCTACGCCAGCGGACGACACTTTTATGTCTATTGCTAATACCCCATGATTAACTCGGCGATGGTATGTATATAAGTATATTAAATACCTGATAATCCATTGCTCCCTTGATCTGTTTTGATATTTTAGGTCTGTAATTTGACCTTTGCAACATGAGACAAATATACATCATGAAAAGAAAGCTTAATTTTAACAGTGATGGTAAACAATTCCACCAATATCAGCAAAACGAACAAACTCACCACTCATCTTCACTAACTGAACACAAAGAAAGACAACGACATATGGCATTGGAAATCAAGGCCCTGGCTTGGGATAGGAGCAAAAATGTGACGGGGTGAAACCGGCTAAATCCTCCTCTCTTGATGGCAATACACATATGAACAAACTAACAAACAATCCTGCGGAGATTCGCTGCCATTCAAAAATAACACACATTATCAATAAATGATTGACAACCAAAATCATGAATAGTACCATATCAGAATAAATGAATGCTAGCTGTTAACATCATTTTTTTCTCTGTATTTTTTGACATTATCAAGGTAACCGATCTCACTCCAGGTATTTAGTGATAAAATGAAAAGCAAAACCACAACTCCGTCAAAACAGCTCCAAAATACAATAGAAACATCAGTTGTGGCAACATTCACACCCTGTACACATCATAGCTAAACACTACACGACTGCTCACTCCCCTGGCTTGGTACTGACAGTTTAATATAAAGTGGCGGGATCAAGCTGGTTTTGTTGGCCTCATTCTCATCCTGGTAAAAAGAATAATCTTAAGATGCCAACGGGGTAATCAGAATCCGTAAATCGAAGGACAGTCAACACAAGGGCCAAAAGAAAAAGTACAAATGGACAAACAACTATCTACAAAACATACATATAAAACTTAAGATCGAGTAACACGAACCCCACTAAAAATCGGGGTGAATGCAAGTACTCCGGAAGGGTAAACAGTTTCTGCGCCACTAGTGACACCGTCGTGTTAATCTATTTACTAACCAAAGCAGAGACAAAACAAGGGCAAAAAGGACAAATAACGATCTACAATGTACAAAATATGATACAATGGTGTAATTATTTTTACATCTAATTAAAATGTCGGTCATCATGTACAGCCTCGTTATTGGTGAGGACTCCTTACGATAGAGTTAAATTCTTGAACTAATTACATAAAATAGGTGAAAGACGTGTGAGTGAGTGAGTGAGTGATTGTTGTTCAACACCAATTCAGCAATTGTTCAGCTATATCATGGAGAGAACAGTTAACTTTCAATGATGATGAGGTCCGCTTTGTACTGGACCAGCTCTCTGAGTTGGATTCTTATAGTGTTGGTTCACTGAAACAACAGTTCGTGGGTACACATTATCCTGATTCCGAGCCAACCAGTCTTTGCTCTTTTTCCTTAATGCTGCCTGCTTAGCGGAGAAGCGACAAATACCAATTTAATAGTCTTTGGTTTGACCCGACCGGGGCTCGAACCCACGACCTATGGCACTAGCGGCGAGAACGCTAACCATTACGCCACCGATGCGTAAGAAAGATTTGTCACTTCAGGCTAAACATCAGTCAATAAATCATATGTAAAGGTGTTTTTTTGTCTTGGTTTTTTTTTATGCATTATGCTGCTACTAATTTGTATAATACTGCTAGAACTCTTCCTTAATTAAATTGTGGATTGAATGGGTCTCTGTGCTTGGTAGAACTAAAATACAACCATTATAACTATATTTCTTACTAAATGTGATTTTTTTTTTTTTTTTTTTTTTGTTTGTCCTAACCAATGAAAAAATTATTATGAATCAATTGTATACTGTGATTTTTTATTGATTATACTGGTCATTGTGGGCGTCTTTATTGACAATAAAACATTTGTTTGTGTGTTTGTAATAAAAAGGGTAAGAGGAACAAATAATACAATGGTCTAAAGAAGAGTATGAAGATACCTAATCAGAATCTGTAAATAAATGGACAGAAAGAACACTGACTAAAGGAAAGGGGAAAATACACATAATGGTGGACAAAACACCGCGATGAAAGGTTTTTATTGAAAAGAAAATGGTTCTATTGAAGTCATTATGTGATCCAATGAACGTAAATACTGGTTATATTAAAAGTCGGTTATAATGAAATTTGTTTTCATTGAAATAACAGTTATATTGAAGTTATTATCTGATACACGGAACGTATGTGCTGGTTATTTTAAGGATATGTTATACTAAATATTCGGTTATACCGAGGTTCAGTTATAATGAAGGTCGATTATAATGAAGTTCGGTTTTTATGAAATCGTTTTTTTTATTGAAATACCGGTTATATTGAAGACAATGTTTGATCCACGCAACGTACGTGCTGGTTATTTTAACGATCCGTTATACTAAAAATTCGGTTACACCGAAATGTGTTTATAATGAAAGTCGGTTATAATGACAAGATGTCATGTCCTCCTGACAATTATATTGGATTACCAGTAGACTATTTTACTATCACTAATATTGTTGACCGTTAATAGCAATATAATGACGTAATTTGACTAGCTGTCAATCATTGTATATTTTATATTCGACTTGATGGCCGCCTCCATTGTCCAATAAGTAATAACTGTGTCTAAGTCGTCTGGCTAGCCCGTGCAATAGTTGATAAATATAGTGATTACATACTTAAGATGGCTGGAGAAAAAAAGGCAATTTTGTCTCAAATCTCAAATCAAATATGTTTATAAAGAACTTACATCTTCAAATAGATATTCTGATCTTGAGGCAGAATATTTTCGTTGGATGATACAATCACCATAAAAGGGGAATGGGAAGATTGTTCTAACCATGACACATTGTTTGTATTGATTTGATTTGGGGGGGGGGGAGGGGGGGGGGAAGTTAACGCCACTTTCAGCAATATTTCAGCTATATCCTGGCGACCAGTTTTAGTGGTGGAAGAAGCCGGAGTACCCGGAGAGAACCACCGTCCATGGGCAAGTAACTGGTAAACTTTATCACTTGCGGCTGTGACTTGAGTGCACCTTTTTTGTAATTTACAAAGCCGGACGCGAATCCTCGCCATATTGGTGATAGGCTTGTATGAATTGTTAGGTAATCCAACTACCTAACTCATTGAGTCATCCGGGCCCTCACACATTGCTTGTGCCTGTACCAAGCCAGAGCATTGATTTCCAACGTCATATGTTGAGGTCGCTTTTGTGTTCAATGGCTTGAGGTGCGAGTTGATTGTTTGTTTTGTTGATATTTGTGGAATTGCTGACCGTCACTTAGTCTAGATCTGTTTAAATTTTCAAAACAAATACTGTGAAAGTACTTTTATTCGTTGTCACCCATTTTCGTGGTTTCTATGAAATGCATTGATCCATGGCTTCTTGAATTCGTGGTTTCCAACACTACATGAAACAATCAATGCGACAATTGTATTTCTTTGGATTTTTATTTTCGTGGTTTAAGTGAACCACGAAATTCACGAAACTTGGAACTCCTCGATTCATAATAATTTCACATTAATCATATGTCTTCTGGTGGTTTCAGGTTATTCTAAAGTGATATAACGATGCTGTGAAGATATGAATGAACCTCATCGGATGTCCTGGTATGCAGAAATGATATGTATATGCTCGGTCTTGGAAGGTGTAACCGCAGTAGTCAGGAGATTCCACTAATTGTTTGGTTATACGAAATACACAACTCGCATCTAAAACTGGACGTTAAGTATCTTTCTCGTGATTGTAGAATTCCTCGCCCTTTGTTTGTGAGCTAAAACTATCAACAAAAAGCGAGACGTAGTCGAGGATGAAGTGTTGCAATACAAAATCAGCCAACCCAATTCATAGATTGTTTTTTCATTGTACTCGAGAAAAGATATACCGTCAATGAATATCCAAAATACGATTGGTCTGAGCAATATCGACTATCAATTTTAATGATTCTACTAACTCTCAATTACTATGAGCTCGTTCAAGATGCTTAGCAGAACGCAAAGGGGTTATGGATAGGGCATGGTGTTTAATGCCATTTTCAACAATATTTGCAGAAAGTAAATAAATGTTTAATGAGTTAATAATAATAAAAGGACGAAATGATACTTTTTAATCAAAAGAAATCCTGATCACATGACAATAGCAGGAAATGACATTTTTGTGATTCAGTGATGTATAGCCAATTACTAATACCTCAATATGTTCACATTTTTTCTCGTGAGACACGAGAAGATATAAATTACTGCCTTCAACTCGTCACATCCTGTATCTGACATGCAAATATTATGTAATGCGTTCTTCGTACACAGAGTACATTTTTTGTGATTCAATGATATATGACTAGATATTGATCACGTTTTCTCTCGTGACACACGAGAAGATATTAATTACCGCCTTCAACTCGACACATGATGTATGTAATACAAAAGTGCGCACACTTCAAATGTTTCATTTGGGAACAATGAAATATTCATTCGGAATATTAACATAGAAAAACAATGTTCCACCAAGGAAAACATGATGATTATGATATTTGTTATATATTTATTGCTTGAAAGCACTAAGTTGTGTCTAGGTTTCTCACAATAGTTGTACTTTTTCCTCAGGGTTAGACATAATTGATATGGCATTATCTAATATAGAGATTTTCAGTTTAAAGTGCGATCAAAGCCATACAAATAAAAGTAAAAAATAAACGTAAAAGAAATCTGAAATGGAAAATCAAGTAACGACAATCCAGAAACACAGACAACATCGGAAAGAAAACACAGAACGAAAACAAACAAACAAAGCAAAAAAAAAAAAGAAAAAAAAAACAGGCACAGCAAATGAAGGAGCGTAACACTGACCCCACCAACAAAAAGTCGGGAGCGAACCCAGGTACTCACGAAAGGTAAAGCAATGCCTGCTTCTTATAAGAGACCAGTCGTATATAAGTTATCAACAAGAAATTGATCGACATGTTGTTATCGAAGATTTGACGATTGTCAGCTAAAAAGTTAAATGTTTCCTTCTTCGATTTACAGTTTCTGATTGCTCCGTTGGTGTCTTGAAAGAAGAGTTTGAAGATACCAAAGGGGTAATCAGCATCCGTACATCGAAAAAGAATAGACAACACAACGGTCAAAAAAAAAAGTACAAAAGGAGAAACAACAATCTACAAAGCAAACACATAAAACTAAAGATCCATTATTAATACGAACCCCACTAAATAATGTAATTATTAGTAAAACTAGGGTTCTCCTCCCTCAGAAATAGGTGATCATAGCAGATTTAGGCTATCCTGTTTAAGTTCTTTAGGTTTCTTGCTCACAACCTTTGTAAATTATTTGGCCTTCCTATCTTTTGACTTTGAGCGTACCCGATGAAGGTTATTACAGAAAAGAGTCATGTGCGCTGAATTTGCTTGCACTAATCAACTCAGCGTGTTGGTTTAGTACAAGGCGGACCTCATCATCATCTCATTGACAATTAGCTTGTTCTCGCCATGATATAGCTGAAAAATTGCTGGATTGGCTTTACACAACAACCATTCACTCACTCACCCTCTCTCAAATAGCAGTATATAGATGCTAAATTATAGCCTTTACGAAAAAAAAAAATCAATGATGTCTAGATGTGTCAGATCTGAACTGTTTTGTTTTGTTTATTGCGTCGCCATAGATACATACATGGGAAATAACATGCTTTATCAGATTATGGTGTCAGCATATATTTTAACGTAGGTGACGTTTTGTGTTAATTAAAGAGGATCTTAGAAGGATTAACTCGCAGGAGAAGTAACAATGATTTTGGATATTTGAGATCTTATTTTTCAATAAAAAGTTTGAAAATAAAACAAATAATTTAATTTAGAGTCAATGTTTTTTTTTAATTCCTTTGTTTACTCATATTTTTTAATAAATATTAATATGCCTTTGATTTCGGAGATCCTTTAGAAATGTTAACTCTTATTCTTGATTACGATTATTTAAAATACAAATATGCAAATTTCATGATATTTTCCCCCATACAGTTAAACACAAATGATTTAATTTACAGTCAATATTTACAAATATTCAATTATGTCCATATATGTTTTAGACAAATATTATAAATGTGTCTTAATTTGGGGATCCTTTAGTAATGTTAGCTCTGCAGAGATGATTCTGGTTAGAAAATAAAACATCATCTACATTCCCTTTCAAATGGTCCATTTTTTGCCTATTCTAACTGTGTCCAGTAACTTTCGGCAATTTATCTCCAGAGGAAAATAGCTGAAATCAGTTACATAACTGGCCAAAATTATCCCCGACTATTAATAATTCTTTAAAATACAGTTGCCCGACATTTCATGATGCTTTTCCCCACTACAGTTAAAACAAATAATTTAATTTACAGTAAATGTCACGGATCCAATATACCTTTAATTTTGAGGATTCCTTAGTAATGTGAACTCTAACCACGATCTATTAAAATAAAATTACTCCACATTCCATGATATTGTTCACCTACTATAGTTTAAAACAAATGATTTAATTTACAGTCAATATTTACAAATATTCAATTATGTCCATATATGTTTTAGACAAATATTATAAATGTGTCTTAATTTGGGGATCCTTTAGTAATGTTAGCTCTGCAGAGATGATTCTGGTTAGAAAATAAAACATCATCTACATTCCCTTTCAAATGGTCCATTTTTTGCCTATTCTAACTGTGTCCAGTAACTTTCGGCAATTTATCTCCAGAGGAAAATAGCTGAAATCAGTTACATAACTGGCAAAAATTATCCCCGACTATTAATAATTCTTTAAAATACAGTTGCCCGACATTTCATGATGCTTTTTCCCACTACAGTTTAAACAAATAATTTAATTTACAGTCAATGTCACGGACCCAATATGCCTTTAATTTCGGGGATCCTTTATTATGTTAACTCTAATGCGATTGTGTCAAATAAAATTACCCCACATTTCATCATACTTTTCCCCACTACAACTTAAAACAAATAATTTAATCTACAGTCAATGTCACGGATACAATATTAACCGAGATCTGTTGACTTTCATGATTGAATTTATTTGCTTCAATAGTTTCTGACAACTACTCTTTGTCAAAGGCAAATAATGATTAATAGGCTATAAGACTGAGACCTGGGAGAGATTAAAATATAACTCTGTTCTGTGACACGATTCAAGATGAGAAATGTTACACGAAATATGCATCGCTTCGATTGCAATTGATGAGAAATGTGTGACATAGAGCTTGTTAGCTCTGCATCTAAATGCATTATTCATTATCAAATTGATTTTTTGGTGTTGATTTTTTTCTTCTTTTCTCTTTTCTGCTTTAAGCAGTATTGCTCCTATATTTGGGAGGAGAAAAAACATACACAAATATATAGAAGTGTGTGTCTGTGGGCTGTGGGGGTGGGGGGGGGGGGGTGAGGTGGGGGGGGGGGCGTTTAGGGTGGATGCAATTTATAGGGTAAAAGGTCACACTACGATAACATGACATATGCATCGCTTCGCTTACAATTGATGAGAGATGTGTGACATAGAGCTTGTTTACTCTGCAACAGAATGCATTATTTATTATTAAAATGGATTTGCTTAAATCGTATTTCAGCTGTATACGGGACGACGACAAGTTCAAAAATATATAACACTGTATAGAGATGTGGGTGGCTCAATGAGTTAGGTAGTTGGATTACCGAACAACTGATACAATGCTATCACCAATACGGCGTGGGTTCGTGTCCGGCTTTGTAGATTACAAAAAGGGTGCACTCTACTCGCAGTCGCAAGTGATAAAGTTTACCAGTTGCTTGCCCGTGGTCGGTGGGTCTCTCCAGGTACTCCGGCTTTTTCCACCACTAAAACTGGTCGCCATGATATAGCTTAAATATTGCTGAAAGTGGCGTTAAAACACCAAAAATAAAGTAAAATATATTAAAAAAAACAGACTATATTCAAATGAGGGAGAGATAGAGCGACGATTTTTGACTGCAACTGGACAAGTATGAATATTTTGATTGATTGATTGATTGATTTTTTGGTGTGGGAACCAAAAATAGTATACTATAGCGGTTGAAATGCGCTAACTCAAAATATGCATCACTTCGATTGCATTTGATGATATATTTGTGTTATTTCTTATGATTGGTTATTCCAACAACGAGCCGTGCTGTCTAAATAAGATATCTACGTTTTTTTTTATATTAATAGTGCTTGTTAACTCTTCATCAAATATATTATTCAGTATTAAAAATTGATTTTGTTTTATATTAGCATAGACAGAAATAGAATGAATTAATATAACGAACCCCTAACACGCTACATATATGGAATAGTATATTATTGCATATGTAATATTCATTTCTTTAGAAATGCCTGTACCAAGTCAGGGTCATTACGGTTTTCACAGTTTTCCGGTTGTTGACTGATTTTGTCTGTTTATATAATTATGAGTTTTGACTTTCCCTTTGTAAAATTGTTCGGAGTTCGGTAATATTGTTATTACCTTTATTTGTAAGATTGCTCGGAGTTCGGTAATTTTGTTATTAATACCACGGTTTTCCGAGTTAAACGGTGAAACTATCGAACGCGTATAAATAATTGGTAACATGAAGCCATGCAATATCAAAACTACGTCGTTTATTATTATACGGTTCCTTGAGAGTAATAAAACTACAGCCCAGATTTAAAGTGTACAATATCTCGTATCTGCGTGTATTATTTCATAGTTCTTAGCTGTTGCTTACATTCTGGTATATAAACCATAATAAGATGAAAGGAAAAGAATGTATTCATGTTACAATATTCTGATAACATCACAAAATTGTTTTAAATAAATGTTAACAGATATTATTTCAAAGATTATACGATTTATTTTAGGAATGTTCGACATATTTTATTAGCTATTTTTTTTAAATACAAAAAAATAATCTGAAATATTTATTGATATGAAATACAGAATTACGTTATCAAGGGATAATCTATAAGAGCTAATATCATGTTAATGTACACATCGTGTCCGTTGTATAATGGATAGCGTGTTAAGCTCCATTATAGAAGATCATCGTTGGATCTGTTTCTCTATGAACATCATAATCACGACAAGATATATAGAAAATATTAGTGCACAGTCTTAAAATATAAAGTGTATGTCTAGGAGCCTTAACAAACTGGGACAAAGGCGATGTTTTTCAAGTTTTTCACCGAATATACTGTCCCCCTATGAACATCATAATCACAGCAATATATATAGACAATATTAGTGCACTGCCTTAACCTATACAGTTTATGTGTACGAGACTAAGAACTGGGTTAAAGGCGGGATTCACCGAGGTTTTTCTTGCTTGTACCGAATACACAGTCCTTCTATAATCACCATAATCACGCCAAGATATATAGACAATGTCAGTGCAGTATCTTAAAATATAATGTTTATAATGTCTATGAGACTAAGACCTGGGTTAAAGGCGGGATTCATCGAGGGTTTCCCTGTTTTGCACCGAATACAAGTACACATCAAATGTCCAGTATATCAGCTATATTCATGTGTACATAAAGTAATGAGGATGAGCTTTTATTTTGTCATTGTAAATGTTAGTTGACACACATGTAATTTACTTTGATTGATAATTTTATAAACAAAAGGGTAATACTTTATATCAATCCAGTATTTAAATAAACATTAGAGAATATTGAAAGGTCAATAAAAAATGGATAATCCAGAGTAACTGGCAACATATGGTACACAAGACGAAAAAAAAACCAAAAAAAAAACAACACAATATGCTTTGGACACCACTATGCGTAAATAATCAAAAACACGTAAATAAGACATGAGCCCTCCTATAAACAACTGGAGCTAAAAACGAACCAAACATCGTTTTCATGCGAAAATCGTAATTGACATCACTACACGGAAGTTAATTAGTATTTTCGTGATAATTATCCAAGAATTGCATAATTCCCTGGACAATTGCTTCCATAACAAGGAATGACAATGTATTAAACAGGAAACTGTAATAATACCCACTTTATGAATGCTATGTTTATTACATGTGACATATGACAAATCTATATGAACAATATATCTCAATCAAATACAGAAATTGTTTTATAGTTGTATAACACCATGGTTCATCTTGTTCTAATTAATTTGGTATATTAGCTATGTACATAGATTGATATAGATATTTTCCCTTTTCCGGGGAAAGAATTTGAAGATACCAAAGAGGCAATCAGAATCCGTAGATCAAAGGACAGACAACATCATGGCCATAAGAAAAAGAAGAAAAAACAAAAAGGACAAACAACGATCTACAAAACAATTAAACATGAAACTAAAGATCGAGTAACACAAGCCGCAAGGGTAAGATGTTCCTGCTCAGTAGATGTTTTCATTTTTCTAACACCCTTTGCGTGCTTTTTTTCATCCCACTTTGTTTCTCTTTATGGGGTCTGTGTTGCACATATTGTTAGCTTTATTGCTGTGTTAGTTGAGCACCGGACAAAGATCGAATACACACATATACACACACAACACAGACAACTAAAAAGATGTGCAACACGGAACACACCGAAAATATGTAGTGGTTGAACCCATGTGCTCGTGAAGTGTAAGCAGTTCCTGTTTAAGAAATAAATTATGGAAGCCAGAATGTGTTTTGAGTTTTAACATGGGTTGTTGGATATTAGTATTTTATCCCGAGCCAAGTTTATGCTGCCAAATTCGAGCAGACGATAATTCATCAACATATACATTAACGATGGGAGAGTCGGTCACATGGAGCAGTGCGTGTGCTAGTGAGCTTATACCTAATCGATAAATTGCTCGTTTTTTTACAACGCTAAAGAAGGACGTCATATTAGAATCCTTAATATACACCCGCCGTGGTACTCATCTAGCTAAGTCAGTTAAAATTGTTATCGGTGAGAGATGAAAGACAAAATCCACGTAAAAGTCTAAAAATGCATTACCATTTGAGAAATGGATATGTATTAACTGTCAACCAATTCGTGATGGCGACCATATATTTTTTGTAGCGAGGAACAACGTAGCCTTGTTTGAATAGCATTTGCGTTAGGTAAATATTGCACTTGGATGGGAAGGCGAATATTTATTTTAATTGTCGTAACTAAGATAGGATATCATGCATAGGATCCGAAAATGTGTCTGTTAATTTACTACCAAATCCTATCAAACTGTACATTTTATGGAGTTGTTGCAATCTGTACTGACAGAAGAAGAAACGTAGTTACTTACGTCCATTACCCATGTTAAATTGTGCATCTGGCCCGCCCAGACGCAAAGAGGCAGGACCGCCCTTGGCAGGTGTGGGGTCCAATGTTGTTCTTTGTAAAACCTGCAGTGTGTTGTTGTGTGTACTTGGTGTGTACTTGAAAGTAGACAACGCCAGAGCTGGACCCAATTGGTCCAATGTTTTTGGCTTAAGGCAAACCCTGCGAAGAGGACCCACCTTTTTGATGGAATGAGTTCCACATAAATGGAAACTATTTATGTACCTCAATATTCGCTCCATGTTTTGTTAATTAATATACGTGTAAGTTGTAATTTGTAAAGCATAATCTATACAACAGACTTCTGTATTTGTTTCTTTTGCTACGTTTTTTCTATTGCTATATTATACTAAGACATCTCAACAATACATCCCGCTTAATTCTCTGAATTCAATGAACGCTATGCGATGGTTTATGTGTATTTGCTTTTAATAAATTTTTTTCTTATCAAATGAAAACATTGCGAGTTTACTGTTATTTGAATACATGTTTATTGACACGCTTTAATCATAGCGTACTATATAATGACACTGCTCGTCGTGCTTTATGACCAGTGCCGGATTTAGGACAAATGAGACCGTGTGCTATTTAAGTTATGAGGCCCCTTACTTGGGCAATGAAGCAGGAAGTCTTGGTACGCCTACACAGACAGTCAGGCATAAAGGCTCAGGGAATTTAGAAATAGTTGAAATATTACGTAAAAAACAATTGGCAGGAAGATCCCACCCTGGCCAACGGGGCCCTGTACTTAAGCAAACCTACGCACAATGGTAAACCCGACACTGTATATGACAGAAACTTCAATACCATGCTCTATATGTTGCAATGTCATAATACACACGATGCATATTTATATTACTTAGAAAAGAGGTTTATATTGATTAACGTCACTTTCAACAATATTTCATTTATATCGTCTGAGTGTGATTCGAACTAACAACTTTAGTGGTAATAGGAACTGATTTCACAGGTAGCTATGAATCCAATCACCATACCACCACTACCACGGCGGCCCCCTAGTAAGAAAGGGTGTAGATATTAAACATCAGAGACCACATCATCACACAAAACTTCTACGACTGGATTAAAGAAAGTGTGCACCACAAACACAGGGAAAAGTTCTAGATTATTGTGTGACGTCTTATCGTTTTTCCCATTGCATTTTCCCTCATGCTATTTACGGCTTCTGATTACTCCTTTGCTATTTTCTTACTTTTCAGGAAATACCATCTAACACAACTAAAATCAAGACGGAATAAATAAAGCATCATTGATGCAAGTTTTTAACAATATACAGTGTGACATTCAATGGGAATAGAAGCTCATTTATCACTGTGTTGTCTGGGCTACCTAGTGGCTCGTTTATATGTCAACCTACTAATCAATGTCATGTAAGCTAGACACACAAACAACAATGGTTTAATAGATATATTGATTACTGAAATTTACAATTCCCAAATAATGTAATTATTAATAAAACTAAGGTTATCCTCTTATGTGTTGCTTCTCCGCTACACAGGCAGCATTATGGAGAAAGAGCAAAGACTGGTTGGCTCGGAATCAGGATAATGTGTCCGAGTGGAGCGACGGTTCTACCCGCGGACTTGTTTCAGCTAGCACTATACAAATCCAACTCAGCGTGTTGATCTAGAACACAGCGGACCTCATGATCATCTCATTGAAAATTAAATTGTTCTCGCCATGACATAGCTGACCAATTGCTGAATTGGTGTTAAGCAACAATCACTCATTCATTCACTCAATTTATCTTTAGTTTGATTTTGATTTATTTATTTTATTTTACTATATTCATGACAATATCAAGTTTACAAATAAAAAATAAATAAACGAACAATCAATTATTTAGACATATGATCAACAAACTATCAATTGTCTTTGCTTACTGGATTAACACCAATAATAATGTTATGTATATATAAATTAATTTTAGAGTCACATGTCATTTTATACGTGTTTTGATTGCTTTAAAAAGTCGAGATTATTTGTCGATGAACGGTATCTTAAAATAGACGTAGTGTTCAAGGCGTCGCGTGCCGTTGTCATCAGGTGATTTTCTTTAAATGAGTCACCTTTGAGTTATTTAAATTTACTTCCGATTATTTGCCTTATTTTGAAAAAAATAAATATATTTTTCAATATCATAGCAAGAAAAGTTTGAATTAATTGATAAGGATTGGTCGAAATTATTTGTTCGGTTCATTCGAAATAACCTCAATCAGGTTGTACACACCCTTGCATAAACCCGGTGTGTACAACCTGATTAGGGTTATTTCTTCATGAACCGAACAAAAATTGCGATCAATCCTGAAATGCATCTTGACAATGAAGGTATGCATATGGGATTCACACCATTCTTATACCATGCAATAATACTAAATATAGCGTTGCTTTGTTAAAAGACACGGAAACACGTTGGTCTCTAGGGGCCTACTTTGTCAGCATTGTAATACTGTTTAGGCAGTTGTTTGGCGGTTTGTCGTCTATCCTACTGTCTCTAGACAATTGTACACTACATTTGAATGTCTTTATGGTACAGGATGATAGATTATATTTGATAGCATGACATATAAGATAATACATAGAACAATATATTCTTCTGTTAACAGGAATAAGAAAATCTTAACGATTGTAAAATATTGTAAAAGGGATTATCAGATATCGTAAATCGAAAGACAGACAATGCAATCGACAAATGAAAAAAAAGGATAAACAATTATCTAAGTTTAGGATCATAAAAGTACTTTAACCACGTGACTGTATTAAGCCAAATAAGTGAGCGGTTATGTATTTATGTGTTAAGTGTATCGATTTTATTTGATTTTTTTGTGTTTAACGCCACTTTCAGCAATATTTCAGCTATATCATGGCGACCAGTTTTAGTGGTGGAAGAAGCCAGAGTACCAGGAGATAACCACCGACCATGGGCAAGCAACTGGTAAGCTTTATCACTTGTGGCTGCGAGTCGATTGCACTCTTTTTGTAATATACAAAGCCGTACGCGAACTCACGCCGTACTGGTCAAGCACAAGGAAACATGCAATAAAAAACCTCAGATTTAACTAATCTGAAATGATCAGCCTCCTAATACAGATAAATACTGTTTTCTTTATTTTTTCTTTTTTTTGTGCTAAAAGTATATACATATTGTTGTTGTCCAACACGACCAGAGAAGTAATCGTTCAATGAAAATAACTTCTGACTAACCAGCCATAATCTTACGACTTTGAGTGTACCTGATGAAGGTTATTCCAGAAACACGTCGTGCGCACTAAATTTGATATCTATGTATTATTACTATCACTGGGTCTCATCTGGTGGACTATTAGTCCCCGAGTGTATCATCCGCCCAGTAGTCATTGTTTCTATCACTGGCTCTATACCTCATATGTAAACTATTAGTCCCCGAGTGTATCATTCGCCCAGTAGTCATTGTTTCTATCACTGGGTCTATACCTCTGCTGGTGGACTATTAGTCCCCGAGTGTATCATGCGCCCAGTAGTTATTGTTTCTATCACTGGGTCTATATCTCTGCTGGTGGACTATTAGTCCCCGAGTGTATCATCCGCCCAGTAGTCATTGTTTCTATCACTGGGTCTATGCCTTATCTGGTGGACTATTAGTCCCCGGGTGTATCATCCGCCCAGTAGTCATTGTTTCGACACTGACATGGTTTATTAGATATATTTGCTATTGAAATTTAGTTTCTAAATAATGTATTTATTATTAAGACAAATGTTCCCCTCCAGGCATAGGTGACCTCAGACGATTTTGACCATCTTGTTTAGTTCCATTGGTTTAACTGCTCCTAAAATATTTTAATTATTTGGTTTTCCTACCATAGCGTACCTAATACAAGTTATACCAGAAACGACTCATGCGCACTAAGCTCAATATCTACGTTTTAATTGAGCTTACACAGAAATATCCACCTTAAGGTTTCCCCTACACCTTACTTGAGAAGGCTTTTTCGCCGGTCAATTCGTTTTAACAGTTTTAATTCATGATGGTTGAATGTGAACCTGAGAAAAGTTATGCCAGAAACGACTCATGCGCACTAAACTCGATATTGACAATAAAGCATTTGTTTGTTTGTTTGTTATAAATAGAGTAAGAAGAGCAAATAATACAATGATCTAAAGAAGAGTATGAAGATACCTAATCAGAATCTGTAAATAAATGGACAGAAAGAACACTGACTAAAGGAAAGGGGAAAATACACACAATGGTGGACAAAACACCGCGATGAAAGGTGTTTATTGAAAAGAAAATGGTTCTATTGAAGTCATTATGTGATCCAATGAACGTAAATACTGGTTATATATAAAAGTCGGTTATAATGAAGTTTGGTTTTTATTGAAATAACAGTTATATTGAAGTCATTATGTGATACACGGAACGTATGTGCTGGTTATTTTAACGATTCGTCATACGGAGGTTCGGTTATAATGAAGGTCGGTTATTTAGAAGTTCGGTTTTCATGAAATCGTTTTTTTTTATTGAAATACCGGTTATATTGAAGCCATTGTTTGATCCACGCAACGTACGTGCTGGTTATTTTAACGATCCGTAATATTAAAAATTCGGTTACACCGGAATGTGGTTATAATGAAAGTCGGTTATAATGACGAGATGTCATGTCCTCCTAACAATTATATTGGATTACCAGTAGACTATTTTACTATCACTAATATTGTTGACCGTTAATAGCAATATAATGACGTAATTTGACTAGCTGTCAATCATTGTATATTTTATGTTCGACTTGATTGCCGCCTCCATTGTCCAATAAGTAATAACTGTGTCTAAGTCGTCTGGCTAGCCCGTGCAATAGTTGATGAATATAGTGATTACATACTTAAGATGGCTGGAGAAAAAAAAAGCAATGTTGTCTCAAATCTCTGTGTTTGTTAATCATCAAATATGTTTATAAAGAACTTACATCTTCAAATAGATATTCTAATTTTGAGGCAGAATATTTTCGTTGGATGATACAATCACCATAACAGGGGTGTGGGAAGCTTGTTTTAACCATGACACATTGTTTGTATTGATTTGATTGGGGGGAGGGGAGGGGGTTAACGCCACTTTCAGCAATATTTCAGCTATATCATGGCGACCAGTTTTAGTGGTGGAAGAAGCCGGAGTACCCGGAGTGAACCACCGACCATGGGAAAGTAACTGGTAAACTTTATCACTTGCGGCTGTGAGTTGAGTGCACCTTTTTTGTAATTTACAACGCCTGGCGCGAATCCACACCATATTGGTGATAGGCTTGTATGAATTGTTAGGTAATCCAACTACCTAACTCATTGAGTCATCCAGGCCCTCACACATTGCTTGTGCCTGTACCAAGCCAGAGCATTGATTTCCAACGTCATATGTCGAGGTCGCTTTTGTGTTCAATGGCTTGAGGTGCGAGTTGATTGTTTGTTTTGTTGATATTTGTGGAATTGCTGACCATCACTTAGTCTAGATCTGTTTAAATTTTCATAGCAAATACTGTGAAAGTTCTCTTATTCGTTGTCACCCATTTTCGTTGTTTCTATGCAATGCATTGATCCATGGCTTCTTGAATTCGTGGTTTCCAACACTACACGAAGCAATCAATGCGACAATTGTATTTCGTTGGATTTTTATTTTCGTGGTTTAAGTGAACCACGAAATCCACGAAGCTTGGAACTCCACGATTCATAATTTCACATTAATCATATGTCTTCTGGTGGTTTCAGGTTATTCTAAAGTGATATAACGATGCTGTGAAGATATGAATGAATCTCATCGGATGTTCTGGTATGCATAAATGATATGTATATGCTCGGTCTTGGAGGGTGTAACCGCAATAGTCAGGAGTTTCCACTGATTGTTTGATTACACGAAATACACAACTCGCATTTAAAACTGGACGTTAAGTATCTGTCTCGTGATTGTAGAATTCCTCGCCCTTTATTTGTGAGCTAAAGCTATCAACAAAATGCGAGACGTAGTCGAGGATGAAGTGTTGCAATACAAAATCAGCCAACCCAATTCATTGATTTTTTTTTTATTGTACTCGAGAAAAGATATGCCGTCAATGAATATCCAAAATACGATTGGTCTTAGCAATATCGACTATCAATTTTAATGATTCTACTAACTCTCAACTACTATGAGCTCGTTCAAGATGCTTAGCAGAACGCAAAGGGGTTATGGATAGAGCATGGTGTTTAACGCCACTTTCAACAATATTTCAGTTATATCGTGCAGAAAGTAAATAAATGCTTAATGAGTTAATAATAATAAAAGGACGATATCATACTTTTTAATCAAAAGAAGTCCCGATCACCATTATATAGCAGGAAGTCATAATTCAAACCGAAGACAAAATCATGCAAATATTGAGTAATGTATTCTTCGTGGACTGAATGACATTTTTGTGATTCAGTGATGTATAGCCAATTACTAATACCTCAATATGTTCACATTTTTTCTCGTGAGACACGAGAAGATATAAATGACTGCCTTCAACTCGTCACATCCTGTATCTGACATGTAAATATTAAGTAATGCGTTCTTCGTACACAGAGTACATTTATTGTGATTCAATGATATATGACTAGATACTAATACCATAGCAACGATATATATATTGATCACGTTTTTTTCTCGTGAGACACGAGAAGATATAAATTACCGCCTTCAATTCGACACATGATGTATGTAATACAAAAGTGCGCACACTTCAAATGTTTCATTTGGGAACAATGCAATATTCATTCGGAATATTAACATAGAAAAACAATGTTCCATCAAGGAAAACATGATGATTATGATATTTGTTATATATTTATTGCTTGAAAGCACTAAGTTGTGTCTAGGTTTCTCACAATAGTGGCACTTTTTCCTCAGGGTTAGACATAATTGATATGGCATTATCTAATATAGAGATTTTCAGTTTAAAGAGCGATCAAAGCCATACAAATAAAAGTAAAAATAAACGTAAGAGAAATCTGAAATGGATAATTAAGAAACGACAATCCAGAAACACAGACAACATCGGAAAGAAAACACAGAACGAAAACAAACAAACAAAGCAAAAAAAAAAAGAAAAAAAAAACAGGCACAGCAAATGAAGGAGCGTAACACTGACCCCACCAACAAAAAGTCGGGAGCGAACCCAGGTACTCACGAAAGGTAAAGCAATGCCTGCTTCTTATAAGAGACCAGTCGTATATAAGTTATCAACAAGAAATTGATCGACATGTTGTTATCGAAGATTTGACGATTGTCAGCTAAAAAGTTAAATGTTTCCTTCTTCGATTTACGGTTTCTGATTGCTCCGTTGGTGTCTTGAAAGAAGAGTTTGAAGATACCAAAGGGGCAATCAGCATCCGTACATCGAAAAAGAATAGACAACACAACGGTCAAAAGAAAAAGTACAAAAGGAGAAACAGCAATCTACAAAACAAACACATAAAACTAAAGATCCATTATTAATACGAACCCCACTAAATAATGTAATTATTAGTAAAACTAAGGTTCTCCTTCCTCAGAAATAGGTGATCATAGCAGATTGTGGCTATCCTGTTTAAGTTCTTTAGGTTTCTTGCTCACAGCTTTTGTAAATTATTTGGCCTTCCTATCTTTTGACTTTGAGCGTACCCGATGAAGGTTATTACAGAAAAGAGTCATGTGCGCTGAATTTGCTTGCACTAATCAACTCAGCGTGTTGGTTTAGTACAAGGCGGACCTCATCATCATCTCATTGACAATTAGCTTGTTCTCGCCATGATATAGCTGAACAATTGCTGGATTGGCTTTACACAACAGCCATTCACTCACTCACCCTCTCTCAAATAGCAGTATATAGATGCTAAATTATAGCCTTTACGAAAAAAAAATCAATGATGTCTAGATGTGTCAGATCTGAACTGTTTTGTTTTGTTTATTACGTCGTCATAGATACATACATGGGAAATAACATGCTTTATCAGATTATGGTGTCGGCATATATTTTAAAGTAGGTGACGTTTTGTGTTAATTAAAGAGGATCTTAGAAGGATTAACTCGCATGAGAAGTAACAATGATTTTGGATATTTGAGATCTCATTTTTCAATAAAAAGTTTGAAAATAAAACAAATAATTTAATTTCCAGTCAATGTTTTTTTTTTATTCCTTTGTTTATTCATATTTTCCTAATAAATATTAATATGCCTTTGATTTCGGAGAACCTTTAGAAATGTTAACTTTTATGCTTGATTACGATTATTTAAAATACAAATATGCAAATTTCATGATATTTTCCCCCATACAGCTAAACACAAATAATTTAATTTATAGTCAATGTCTATAAATATTCCATTGTGTCCATATATACTTTAGACAAATATTAATATGTCTTAATTTCGGGGATCCTTTAGTAATAGTTGGTTTTTGGTGTTTAACGCCGCTTTCAACGATATTTCAGTTATATCGTGGAGGTCAGTTTTATTGGTGGATGAAACCGGAGTGCTCGGAGAAAACCACTGACCTGTCGCAAGTCACATCTCTTAAGTAATGCTAATAGGTAAACGTTAGAGTAACCCTTTTGGCAATGATTCTCTTAAATAAAATTACCCCACATTTCATGATGCTTTTTCCCACTACAGTTTAAAACAAATAATTTAATTTACAGTCAATATTTATAAATATTCAATTATTTCCATATATGTCTTAGACAAGTATTATAAAAGTGTCTTAATTTGGGGATCCTTTGGTAATGTTAGCTATGCAGAGATGATTCTGGTTAGAAAATAAGATAACTGAAAAGCAATTCAAAATGGCGGAAACAATCTATATCCCCTTTCAAATGGTCCATTTTTTACCCTATTCTTACTGTGTCCAGCAATTTTCGGCAATTTCTCTCCAGAGGAAAATAGCTGAAATCAGTTACATAGCTGGCAAAAATAATCTCCGACTATTAATAATTCTTTAAGATACAATTGCCCGACATTTCATGATGCTTTTCCCCACTACAGTTAAAACAAATAATTTAATTTACAGTAAATGTCACGGATCCAATATACCTTTAATTTTGAGGATTCCTTAGTAATGTGAACTCTAACCACGATCTATTAAAATAAAATTACTCCACATTCCATGATATTGTTCACCTACTATAGTTTAAAACAAATGATTTAATTTACAGTCAATATTTACAAATATTCAATTATGTCCATATATGTTTTAGACAAATATTATAAATGTGTCTTAATTTGGGGATCCTTTAATAATGTTAGCTCTGCAGAGATGATTCTGGTTAGAAAATAAAACATCATCTACATCCCCTTTCAAATGGTCCATTTTTTGCCTATTCTAACTGTGTCCAGTAACTTTCGGCAATTTATCTCCAGAGGAAAATAGCTGAAATCAGCTACATAACTGGCAAAAATTATCCCTGACTATTAATAATTCTTTAAGATACAGTTGCCCGACATTTCATGATGCTTTTCCCCACTACAGTTTAAACAAATAATTAAATTTACAGTCAATGTCACGGACCCAATATGCCTTTAATTTTGAGGATCCTTTATTATGTTAACTCTAATGCGATTGTGTCAAATAAAAATACCCCACATTTCATCATACTTTTCCCCACTACAACTTAAAACAAATAATTTAATCTACAGTCAATGTCACGGATACAATGTTAACCGAGATCTGTTGACTTTCATGATTGAATGTATTTGCTTCAATAGTTTCTGCATGACAACTACTCTTTTTCAAAGACAAATAATGATTAATAGGCTATAAGACTGAGATCTGGGAGAGATTAAAATATAACTCTGTTCTGTGACACGATTCAAGATGAGAAATGTTACACGAAATATGCATCGCTTCGATTGCAATTGATGAGAATTGTGTGACATAGAGCTTGTTAGCTCTGCATCTAAATGCATTATTCATTATTAAATTGATTTTTTGGGGGATTGTTTTCTTCTTTTCTCTTTTCTGCTTTAAGCAGTACTTCACCTATATTCGGAAGGAGAACAGGTATGCAAAAATATGTAGAAGTGTGTGTGGGGGGGTGGGGAGGGGGTTTAAGTGGGATGCAGTTTATAGGGTAAGCGGGCTCACTGCGCTAACAAGACATATGCATCGCTTCGATTACAATTGATGAGAGATGTGTGACATAGAACTTGCTTTCTCTGCAACAGAATGCATTATTTATTATTAAAATGGATTTTTAAAATCGTATTTCAACTGTATAAGGGACGACGACAAGTTCAAAAATATATAACACTGTATAGAGATGAGGGTGGCTCAATGAATTATGTAGTTGGATTACCTAACAACTGATACAATGCTATCACCAATACGGCGTGGGTTCGTGTCCGGCTTTGTAAATAGCAAAAAAGGGTGCACTCGACTCGCAGTCGCAAGTGATAAGGTTGACCAGTTGTTTGTCCATGGTCGTTGGTTCTCTCCGGGTACTCCGGTTTCTTCCACCACTAAAACTGGTCACCATTGATATAGCTTAAATATTGCTGAAAATGGCGTTAAAACACCAAATATAAAATAAAATATATTAAAAAAGACAGACTATATTCAAATGAGGGAGAGATAGAGCGACGACTTTTGACTACCACTGGAAAAGTATGAATATTTTGATTGATTAATATTTTGTGTTTTAGCGCCATGCAAATCAAAACTACGTCATTTATTATTACACGGTTCCCTGCAATATCACATCTATAATGTAGGTCGTTGAGTATTGCACGGCTCCCTGAGAATAATAAAGCTACAGCCCAGATTTAAAGTGTGCAATATCTCGTATCTGCGTGTATTATTTCATAGTTCTTAGCTGTTGCTTACATTCTGGTATATAAACCATAATAAGATGAAAGGAAAAGAATGTATTCATGTTACAATATTCTGATAACATCACAAAATTGTTTTAAATAAATGTTAACAGATATTATTTCAAAGATTATACGATTTATTTTAGGAATGTTCGACATATTTTATTAGCTATTTTTTTTAGATACAAAAAAATAATCTGAAATATTTATTGATATGAAATACAGAATTACGGTATCAAGGGATACTCTATAAGAGCTAATATCATTTTAATGTACACATCGTGTCCGTTGTGTAATGGTTAGCGTGTTAAGCTCCATTATAGAAGATCATCGTTGGGTCTGTTTCTCTATGAACATCATAATCACGACAAGATATATAGAAAATATTAGTGCACTGTCTTAAAATATAACATTTATATCAATGAGCCTTAAAAACTGGGAAAAAGGCGATGTTTTCCAAGTTTTGCACCGAATACACTGTCCCTCTATAAACATCATAATCACAGCAAGATATATAAACAATATTAGTGCACAGTCTTAAAATATAAAGTTTATAATGTCTATGAGGCAAAAAACTGGGATAAAGGCGGGATTTTCGGAGGTTTTCCAATTTTTGCACCGACTACACTCTCCCTTTATAACCACCATAATCACGACAAAATATAGAGACAATGCAGCGTCTTAAGATATAATGTGTATGTGTACGAGACTAAAAACTAGGAACGGATTAATATAAGTTTTATAACTTGTTTCCGAATCCTATTAATGATTCATCCGAATAGTTTGTACATATTCATGCTTGTATTGTCTTAATGAATTACTTAATAAAATATGCTTACACTAAAAACTGGGTTAAATGCGGGATTCACCTTGGTTTTTCTTGCTTTGCACCGAATACATTGTCCCTCTATAACCACCATAATCACGCCAAGATATATAGACAATGGCAGTGCAGTATCTTAATAGATAATGTTTATAATGGCTATGAGACTAAAACCTGGGTTAAAGGGGGGATTCATCGAGGGTTTCCCTGTTTTGCATCGAATACAAATACACATCAAGTTTCCATTATATCAGCTATATTCATGTTTACATGAAGTAATGAGGATGAGCTTTTTTCTGTCATTGTAAATGCTAGTTGACACACATGTAATTTATTTTGATTCATAATTTTACAAACAAAAGGGTTATACTTTATATCAATCCAGTATTGAAATAAACGTTAGAGAATATTGAAAGGTCAATCAAAAATGGAACCACAACACAATATGCTTTGGACACCACTATGCGCAAATAATCAAAAACACGTAAATAAGACATGAACTCTCCTATAAACAACTGGAGGTAAAGACGAACCAAACATCGTTTTTATGCGAAAATCGTAATTGACATCACAACACGGAAGACAGAACGTAAAGACACATAATATGACAACATAAAAAACTATACTTTAGTTAGAAATTATGACAGCAGATATCTTAATATTATTGGAGGAAAAGTTAATTAGTATTATCGTCATAATTTTCCAAGAATTGCATAATTCACTGGACAATTGCTCCCATAACAACGGATGACAATGTATTAAACAGGAAACTGTAATAACACTCACTTTACTAATGCTATATTTATTACATGTGACATAAGACAAATTTATATGAACAGTATATCTCAATCAAATACAGAAAGTGTTTTATAGTGTATAACACCATGGTTCATGTTGTTCTAATTAATTTGGTATGTAAGCTATGTACATAGATTGATATGGATATTTTCCCTTTTTCGGAGGAAGAATTTGAAGATACCAAAAGGGCAATCAGAATCCACCGATCGAAGAAGGACAGACAACATCATGGCCATAAGAAAAAGAAGAAAAAAACAAAAAGGACAAACAACGATCTACAAAACAATTAAACATCAAAACTAAAGATCGAGTAACACGAACCGCAAGGGTAAGATGTTCCTGCTCAGTTGATGTTTTCATTTTTCTAACATCCTTAGCGTACTCTTTTTTTTTCATCCCAATTTGTTTCTCTTTATGTGGTCCGTGTTGCACATCTTGTTAGTTTTATTGTTGTGTTACATGAGCATCAGACAAAGATCGAATACAAAAACATACACACACAACACTAAACAGATGTGCAACACGGAACACACCGAAAATATATAGTGGTTGAACCCATGTGCTCGTGAAGTGTAAGCAGTTCCTGTTTAAGAAATAAATTATGGAAGCCAGAATGTGTTTTGAGTTTTAACATGGGTTGGTGGATATTAGTATTTTATACCGAGCCAAGTTCATGCTGCCAAATGGGAGCAGACGATAATTCATCAACATGTACATTTATGACGGGAAAGTCGGTCACATGCAGCGGCGCATGTGCTAGTGAGATTATACCCGATCGATAAATCGCTCGTTTTTTACAACGCGAAAGAAGGGCGTCATATTAGAATCCTTATTCTAATATGACGTCCTTCAAACGCTTTGAGTCCAAACCCGTGGTAAAAATAATATTAATATATGATCGATTAAATTTATGCCATCATCGACAATTTATAACGATATTTTCCCAGTTTTTTCATATTAGAATCGAAATAATTCATGGAATCCATATGTATATATTGTTTTTACCACGGGTAGGCCTTTATGTCAGCTTTTTACCCCCCGCTTACGCTCGGGGTAAGACTTCGTGACATAAAGGCCTAGCCGTGGTAAAACAATATATACATATGGCTTCCATGAATTATTTCTTAAATAATACACCAGCATGAGCTAGTAAGATTATACCCGATCGATAAATCGCTCGTTTCTACAACGCGAAAGAAGGACGTCATATTAGAATCCTTAATATACACCCGCCGTCTTACTCATATAGTTAAGTCAGTTAAAATTGCTATCGGTGAGATATGAAAGACAAAATCCACGTAAAAGGCTAAAAATGCATTACCATTTGAGAAATGGATATTTAGTAACTGTCAACCAACTCGTGATGACGACCATATATATTGTGTAGCGAGGAACAACCTAGCCTTGTTTGAGTAGCATTCCCGTTAGGCAAATATTGCATTTGGAAGGGAAGACGAATATTTATTTTAATTGTCGTAACTAAGACGAGTTTGAAGATACCAAAGGGGCAATCAGAATTCGTATATCGAAGAAGAACAGACAACACATTGGCCAATAGAAAAAGTACAAAAGGACAAATAACGATCTACAAAACATACATATAAAGCTAAAGATCAAGCAACACGAACCCCACTAAAAGCCGGGGGTGAACTCAGGATATCATTCATAGGATCGAAAAATGTGTCTGTTAATTTACTACGAATTCCTATCAAACTGTACATTTTATGGAGTTGTTGCAATCTGTACTGAACGAAGAAGAAACGTAGTCCATTACGCATGTTAAATTGTGCACCTGGCTCGCCCCAGAGGCGAAGAAGCAGGGCCGCCCTTGGCAGGTGCGGGGTCCAATGTTGTTTTTTGCTAAACCTGCAGTGTGTTGTTGTGTGTACTTGGTGTGTACTTGAAAGTAGATAACGCCAGAGCTGGGTCCAATTGATCCAATGTTGTTGGCTTAAAGCAGACCCTGCGAAGAGGACCCACCTTTTTGATGGAATGAGTTCCACATAAATGGAAACTATTTATGTACCTCAATATTCGCTCCATGTTTTGTTAATGATCTACATGTAAGTTGTAATTTGTAAAACATAATCTATACAACAAACTTCTGTATTTGTTTGTTTTGTTACGTTTTTTCTATTGCTAAATTGTACTAAGACATCTCCACAATACATCCCGCTTAATTCTCTGTATTTGTTTTTAATTATTTTTTTTTCTTATCAAATGAAAACATTGCGAGTTTACTGTTATTTGATTACATGCTTATTGACACGTTTTAATCATAGCGTACTATATAATGACACTGCTCGCTATGATATATGACCAGTGTCGGATTTAGGACAAATGAGACCCTGTGCTAGTTAAGTTATGAGGCCCCTTACTTGGGCCATGAAGGAGGTAGACCCGGTACGTCTACATAGACAGTCAGGCATACATGCTCAGGAAATTTAGGAATATTGCGTAAACAAATTTGGCAGGAAGATACCCCCCACCCCCTCCCGCCCTGTGCTTAATCAAACCTAAGCACAATGGTAAATTTGGCACTGCATATGACAGAAACCTCAATGCAATGCTCAATATGCTACAATTTCATAATACACACGATACATTCCTACATTAGTTAGAAGAGAGGTTTATGGTGTTTAACGTCACTTTCAACAATATTTCAGTTATATCGTTGCGGTGAGTTTTATTGATGGAAGAAACCGGAGTACCTGGAGAAATCCACCGACCTGCTGCAAGTCACTGAGAAACTTCATCACATAATGTGGTATCAAGTACACCTTGCCTGAGTGTGATTCGAAATAACAACCTTAGTGGTAATAGGAACTGATTCCACATGTAGTTGTGAATCCAGCCACCATACGATCACTACTACGACGACCCCCTAGTAAGAAAGGGTGTAGATATTAAACATCAGAGACCAAATCACGCACAAAACTTATATGACTAGATATAAGAAAGTGTGCACCACAAACAGAGGGAAAAGTTCTAGATTATTGTTTGACCTCTTATCGTTTTTCCCATTGTATTTTCCCTCATACGATTTATGGCCTCTGATTACTCCTTTGGTATTTTCTAGCTTTTCAGGATATACCATCTAACACAACTAAAATCAAGACGGAATAAATAGAGCATCATTGATGCAAGCTTTTAACAATGTACAGTATGACCTTCAATGGGAATAGAAGCTCATTTATCACCGTGTTGTCTGGGCTACCTAGTGGCTCGTTTATATGTCAACCTACTAATCAATGTCATGTAAGCTAGACACACAAACAACAATGGTTTAATAGATATATTGATTACTGAAATTTACAATTCCCAAATAATGTAATTATTAATAAAACTAAGGTTATCCTCCTATGTGTTGCTTCTCCGCTACACACACAGCATTATGGAGAAAGAGCAAAGACTGGTTGGTTCGGAATCAGGATAATGTGTCCGAGTGGAGCGACGTGTCTACCCGCTGACTTGTTTCAGTTAGCACTATGCAAATCCAACTCAACGTGTTGGCTTAGAACACAGCGGACCTCATTATCATCTAATTGACAATTAAATTGTTCTCGCCATGACCAAGCTGACAAATTGCTGAATTGGTGTTAAACAACAATCACTCATTCATTCACTCAATTTATCTTTGGTTTGATTTTGATTTATTTATTTTATTTTACTATATTCATGACAATATCAAGCTTACAAATAAAAAATAAATAAACGAACAATCAATTATTTAAACATATGATAAACAAACTGTCAATTGTCTTTGTTTACTGAATTAGCACCAATAATAATGTTATGTATATATAAATTAATTTTAGAGTCACATGTTATTTTATACGTGTTTTGATTGCCTTAAAAAGTCGAGGTTATTTGTTAATGAACGGTATCTTAAAATAGACGTAGTTCTCAAGGCGTCGCGTGCCGTTGTCATCAGGTGATTTTCTGTAAATGAGTCACATTTGAGTTATTTAAATTTACTTCCGATTATTTGCCTTATTTTGAAAAAATAAATATATTTTTCAGTATCATAGCAAGAAAAGCTTGAATTAATTGATAAGGATTGGTCGAAATTATTTGTTCGGTTCATTCGAAATAACCTCAATCAGGATGTACACACCCTAGCATAAACCCGGTGTGTACACCCTGATTAGGGTTATTTCTTCATGAACCGAACAAAAATTGCGATAAATCCTGAAATGCATCTTGACAATGAAGGTATGCATATGAGATTCACACCATTCTTATACCATGCAATAATACTGAAAACAGCGTTGCTTTGTGAAAAGACACGGAAACACGTTTGTCTCTAGGGGCCTACTTTGTCAGCATTATAATGCTGTTTAGGCAGTTGTTAGGCGGTTTGTCGTCTATCCTACTGTCTCTAGACAATTGTACTCTACATTTGAATGTCCTTATGGTACAGAATGATAAATTATATTTGATAGCATGACATATAAGATAATACATAGAACAATATATTCGTCTGTTAACAGGAATAAGAAAATCTTAACGATTGTAAAATATTGTTAAGGGGATTATCAGATATCGTAAATCGAAAGACAGACAATGCAATCGCCAAAAGAAAAAAAAAGGATAAACAATTATCTAAGTTTAGGATCTTAAAACTACTTTATCCACGTGACTGTATTAAGCCAAATAAGTGAGCGGTTATGTATTTATGTGTTAAGTGTATCGATTTTATTTTGATTTTCTGGTGTTTAACGCCACTTTCAGCAATATTTCAGCTATATCATGGCGACCAGTTTTAGTGGTGAAAGAAGCCAGAGTACCAGGAGATAACCACCGACCATGGACAAGCAACTGGTAAGCTTTATCACTTGTGGCTGCGAGTCGAGTGCACCCTTTTTGTAATTTACAAAGTCGGGCGCGAACCGACGCCGTATTGTTCAAGCACAAGGAAACATGCAATAAAAACCTCAGATTTTGATCATCTTGTTTAGTTCCATTGGTTTAACTGCTCCTAAAATATTTTAATTATTTGGTTTTCCTACCTTAGCGTACCTAATACAAGCTATACCAGAAACGACGCATGCGCACTAAGCTCGATATCTACGTTTTAATTGAGCTTACACTGAAATATCCACCATAAGGTTTCCCCGACACCTTACTTGGAAAGCCTATTTCGCCGGTCAAATCGTTTTAACAGCTTTAATTCTTGATCGTTGAATGTGAACACCCAAGAAGGAAGCAAAAATTATATTTTGAAAAAAGAAAAAAAAAAACACAAATCGGACTATAGCAAATTCTAGGTAGAATGATAAATACGAAATACCTGAGATACATCCTTGAAAACCATCCTTCCAATCTCATGCGTAATCAACTTAATGTGTTGCTATATTTGTTCTATTTAAACAGAATACATAATGTACTTAGGGAATATCGGAGCGGTAGTAGTACTTGGTTTTTCATAATTTAACCAAATGTAAAATTAAAAAAAATCCTTTCAACTAGGATTGCAAATAAATGAACTGGAGAGGAGATAGCTACAGTATATCAACTAAATCTATCTGTTGGATCAATCCCGCACAATTCTTAGCAGAATCGAAGAAGCTATCGAGTAATAGTTACTTGATATCAACCAATACTGTTGAGGCTTACAGCCTATGTGTTGCATTTAAAGTTATTTTCTTTCTATTATTTTATTATGCATGCACATTTTGTCTGAGCTTTCCAGCTTCTGGTAAATAACATTCAAGTTTATTGTGTTAGGGTTAGGGGTATGTTGTATATATATTTCAATAATATCGTGATGGTAGGTATTACTGTTATTGTTGGAGGATACAGGAGTACCCGGAGACAACCACCGACCTGCTGCAAGTCACTGACAACTTTGTTGGGCATGCAAGATAAACATTAGAGAATACCAATGGATGGTCTATAATGGACAATCCAGAGTGCATAGGAAACAGAACGATAAGAAACAAAACAAAAACCACAACACTGAAAAATCAAGATACCAGCATTACGGACCAACCAAAGCAAAAATAATAAAACAATGTTATATGTACCAGTTAGCTGAAGGTAATATTAAAAATCTAAATAAACATGTGTTTCACTCTAAAAGGAAACAAAAACATGTCACTCGATAAACAGGGCATGTCGCGGTCGTGATCGCATAGTAGTTGGATTTGCAACTACCCATGCAATCAGTGCTTATCACCACTAATGGTGTGAGTTCGAAACCAGCTCATGGCTAGGTGTACTCGATACAAGATTATGAGATACATTTTGTCAGTGACTTGCAGCAGGTCGGTGGTTTTCTCTGGTGTACTCCAGTTTCCTCCACCGACTAAACAGACCACCACGATATAACTGAAATATTGTTGAAAGTGGCGTTAAGCACCAAAACCCTAACTCTAATCAATTCGACTAAGCATTCTACTAGTGCTTCCATTGTCTGCAAAAAGGGTAAGTGTAGACGATATATAGTATTTATTGCAAGAAGAGTTTGAAGGCACCAAAGGGATAATCATCATTCGTAAATCGAAGGACAGACAACACAATGCCCAAAAGAAAAAGGATACAATGGCAAACAACGATCTACGAAACATCACACAGAAAACTAAAGATCGAGCAACACGAACCACGCTAGAACGACAGATAATATATTAGACAAATAGACAAAAGAACAAACAATGATCTACAAAGCACTATATAGAAATAAAGGTAATAACAAAATTACCGAACTCCGAACAATCTTACAAAGGGAAAGTCAAAACTCATAATTATATAAACAGACAAAATCAGTCAACAACCGGAAAACTGTGAAAACCGTAATGACCCTGACTTGGTACAGGCATTTCTAAAGAAATGGTGGGATGAATCAGATTTTAAGACGCCAAACCTCACGCTCTCATTACGGTTCAAAGGTTCCGGCTGTCACTGTAACAGTATTTAAATACAGGAACAAAATACAGGAACAAAATAAATACAGGAACGAAATATCGAACAATACGAATCCCATTTAAAAACAATACTATTTTATTGTAAATTCACTGATAACGTCTTATCATCGTGTTTGTTTGCATGTTTAATGTCATATATTATTAATGAAAACGATTCCATGATAAATTGTTTTCAGAAGAAATTGTGATAATCATAGATAAGACTTAAAACAATATAATCAGTCATGTTTTTAGTTTTTTTTTCTATGCTTCTGGGAATAAATATCTAAGTTAGTGAACCGCATCAGTGGTATAATGGTTAGCTTGCTGGCCTCGAGTGCGGTAGATCTTGGGTTTCTCGTTTTTTATGCTTCTGAGAATAGACTTAGATGTCTTAGTTAGTGTGCACGACGTAGATTGTTTTGATGGCTTAGTAAATTATTTCCCAAACGATATCAAAAGAGAACGATTTATTTTTAATAACAGAAATAGTTAGCCTCTCCCGACGTCCCTTATAAAATCACAGGTCAAAGGTCATATTTCAAACGACTAATCAGTAGCGAGACCATCAAATGGTGATGTATGACAACATACATATTGAAATGTCTTGCATAGCAACGATATTAGGATCGTTTTTACCTCCAGTTGTTTGTAGGAGGACTTATGTCTTATTAACGTTATTTGTGTTTGCTTGCGCATAGTGGTGTCCAACATATATTGTGTGGTGGTTTTGTTTTTGTTGGTCTTCATCTTATGTCTTGTGTACCCAATGTTGTCAGTTTCACTTGGTTGTCCTTTCTTAATTGCCCCTTCGGTTTTCTCTAACGTTTATTGCATATGATTCAATGGTCAAAGATGAATAAAAATAATTGCCTGAGATAACCTCATACGAGATGTTCGTAAATGTTTGTGTATTGCCTGACATAACCTCATACGAGATGTTAGTAAATGTTTGTGTATTGCCTGACATAACCTCATACGAGATGTTGGTAAATGTTTGTGTAATGCCTGACATAATCTCATACGGGATGTTGGTAGATGTTTGTGTATCGCCAAAAAGTCAAGTCATGATATAATTTTATCGTGTATGCACTGTTTATCTTCATAGTCCGACTACAGATGTAAATGCAGTTGTGATAGGAACTGTTTGCACAGGTAGTTGTAAATCCAAGTACCATATCATCACGACGACGACGACCCCGGTTTGTTGATAAATGATAATGTATCCTCAAAAGGTCAAATAATTATATTATTTTAATTATATTGTGTTGAATAGACAATATACATTGTCTATCTTCATAATCCGACTACAAATGTATATTCAGTTGACAGTTCCAGAGGCATCAATATTATGTTAAGACCTTATATATGTAATGCCTTTAACAGTCTCTGACAACATCACATTACCAGAAAATAAAAACATATTAACAGTGATAAAAAATAGAATAATAATAATAAATAATGAATGAATACTAATTTTATTGGTTGCATAATTGTTTATATATATATAATATAAATTATTTATCCTGTGTCTCTGTGTGTGATGATTTATAAATATGTGATGATTTGTATTGTATAAGTTACATGTCTGACCCTGTGCATGTACTATTTTATTGTAAAACAGGGATCTTTGGTTGAACCTGGACAACCAAAGTACATTGTTAACAGGTAATGGTGAATAAAAGGATGTAATTGTAAAAAAACCAGTGATAAAAACGTAGATAACTAATTTAATGCACACGAAACGTTTCTCCCTTTACCATTTCTGCACCTACCATAATCCTGTGACATTCTCATTCTCATTCCCTGCCCTCTCTCGTATCCCTTCTCCGAACTCCATCGCCTCTTTTCTGCCTCAAACTCCTTATCGGCCTATTTTTTGCACTCACATCACCCACTTTTCCATTTTTATTTCTTTCATCTGCTATCAACTGCATTCAAGATTATTATTATTTAATTTTTTTTTGCTGTGTTTTAACGCCACTTTCAGCAATATTTCACCTATATCATGGCGTCCAGTTTTAGTGGTGGAAGAATCCGGATTACCCGGAGAGAACCACCGACCATTGGCAAGCAACTGGTAAACTTTATCACTATGCACCCTTTTTGTAATTTACAAAGCAGGGCGCGAACCCACGCCGCATTGATGATAGGCTTGTATGAGTTGTTAGATAATCCAACTACCTAACTCATTGGGCCACCCGGGCCCTAACTAATATTGAGGAATATTGTCCCAAGCAGTATATCATATTGCATGAGCTTGCGAGTGCACAATGATATACTGCAAGGGACAATATTTCTCAATATTAGTGCAATAACCCGTTTATAATATAGTACCAAATATTTCAATCTGTGACAATTTCATTTCACCATATTTTTTTGCAACATGTATTCAATATAATTCCGCCATCTTGTTTTTCTCTCGTCTGCTTGCGTGCAAATATAGTTTTACTAGGAACCGCTCTAGTGCGTACCAAACGTTAAGGAGATAGTATGGAATGCAATATCGGTCAATATGCAATATTTTAACTCATTCGGAAATGCTCTACTTTTTTTGGTATATTTATAAAGGAACGCTAGTTTAAATATCGGTAAATATTGCATTTTTATTTTACAAAGAAATATACATGAAATATTTGATACTATATTTTAATATTGCATATGCAATATATATACCACGGTTTTCTGAGTTAAACGTTAAACTATCGAACCCGTATACATGATTTGTAACATGAAGCCATGCAATATCAAAACTACGTCGTTTATTATTACACGGCTCTCTGCGAGTTATAAAACTACAGCCCAGATTTAAAGTGTGCAAGATCTCGTATCTGCTTGTATTATTTCATAGTTCTTAGCTGTTGCTTACATTCTGGTATCTAAATTAAACCATGACAAGATATAAGGAAAAGAACGCTTTCATGTTACAATATTCTGATAACATCACGAAATTGTTTTAAATAAATGTTAACAGATATTATTTCAAAGATTATACGATCTATTTTAGGAATGTTCGACATATTCTCTTCGCTATTCTTTTCTTAAATAAAAAAGATAATCTAAAATATCTATTGATATGAAATACAGAATTACGTTATCAAGGGATACTCTATAAGAGCTAATATCATTTTAATGTACACACCGTGTCCGTTGTGTAATGGATAGCGTGTTAAGCTCCATTATAGAAGATCATCGTTGGGTCTGTTTCTCTATGAACATCATAATCACGACAAGATATATAGAAAATATTAGTGCACTGTCTTAAAATATAACATTAATGTCTATGAGCCTTAAAAACTGGGAAAAAGGCGATGTTTTCTAAGTTTTGCACCGAATACACTGTCCCCCTATGAACATCATAATCACAGCAAGATATATAGACAATATTAGTGCACAGTCTTTAAATATAAAGTTTATAATGTCTATCAGGCAAAAAACTGGGATAAAGGCGGGATTTTCGGAGGTTTTCCAATTTTTGCACCGACTACACTCTCCCTGTATAGCCGTCATAATCACGACAAAATATAGAGACAATGCAGCGTCTTAAGATATAAAGTGTATGTGTACGAGACTAAAAACTGGGAACGGATTAATATAAGTTTTATAACTTGTTTCCGAATCCTATTAATGATTCATCCGAATAGTTTGTACATATTCATGCTTGTATTGTCTTAATGAATTACTTAATAAAATATGTTTACACTAAAAACTGGGTTAAATGCGGGATTCACCAAAGTTTTTCTTGCTTTGCACCGAATACATTGTCCCTCTATAACCACCATAATCACGCCAAGATATATAGACAATGGCAGTGCAGTATCTTAATAGATAATGTTTATAATGGCTATGAGACTAAAAACTGGGTTAAATGCGGGATTCACTTAGGGTTTCCCTGTTTTGCATCGAATACAAGTACACATCAAGTTTCCAGTATATCAGCTATGTTCATGTTTACATAAAGTAATGAGGACGAGCTTTTATTTTGTCATTGTAAATGCTAGTTGGCACACATGTAATTTATTTTGATTCATAATTTTACAAACAAAAAGGTTATACTTTATATCAATCCAGTATTGAAATAAACGTTAGAGAATATTGAAAGGTTAATCAAAAATGGACAATCTAGAGTAACTGGCAACATAGGGTACACAAGACGAAAACAAAAACCCAAAGAAAACCACAACACAATATGCTTTGGACACCACTTTGCGCAAATAATCAAAAACACGTAAATAAGACACGAACCCTCCTACAAACAACTGGAGGTAAAGACGAACCAAGCATCGTTTTAATGCGAAAATCGTAATTGACATCACAACACGGAAGACAGAACGTAAAGACACATAATATGACAACATACAAAACTATACTTTAGTTAGAAATTATGACAACAGATATTTCAATATTATTGGAGGAAAAGTTAATTAGTATTATCATGATAATTTTCCAAGAATTGCATAATTCACTGGACAATTGTTTCCATAACAACGGATGACAATGTATTAAACAGGAAACTGTAATAACACTCACTTTCCTAATGTTATGTTTATTAAATCTGACATATGACAAATTTATATGAACAATATTTCTCAATCAAATACAGAAATTGTTTTGTAGTTGCATAACACGATGGTTCATCTTGTTCTTTTTAATTTGGTATGTTAGCTATGTACATAGATTGATATGGATATTTTCCCTTTTCCGGGGAAAGAATTTGAAGATACCAAAGAGGCAATCAGAATCCGTAGATCAAAGGACAGACAACATCATGGCCATAAGAAAAAGAAGAAAATACAAAAAGGACAAACAACGATCTACAAAACAATTAAACATAAAACTAAAGATCAAGTAACACGAACCGCAAGGGTAAGATGTTCCAGCTCCGTAGATGTTTTCATTTTTCTAACACCCTTAGCGTGCTCTTATTATCATCCCACTTTGTTTCTCTTTATGGGGTCCGTGTTGCACATCTTGATAGTTTTATCGTTGTGTTATTTAAGCACCAGAAAAGATCGAATACAAAAACATACACACACAACACAGACAACTAAACAGATGTGCAATACGTTACACACCGTAAATATATGAAGTGGTTGAACCCATGTGCCCGTGAAGAGTATGCAGTTCCTGTTTAAGAAATAAATTATGGAAGCCAGAATGTGTTTTGAGTTTTAACATGGGTTGGTGGATATTAGTATTTTATCCCGAGCCAAGTTTATGCTGCCAAATTCGAGCAGACGATAATTCATCAACATGTACATTTACGATGGTAAAGTCGGTCCCATGCAGCGGCGCATGTGCTAGGGAGATTATACCAAATCGATAAATCGCACGTTTTTTACAACGCGAAAGAAGGACGTTATATTAGAATCCTTAATATACACTTTGCTATCGGTGAAAGATGAAACACAAAATCCACGTGAAAGGTTAAATATGCATTACCATTGAGAAGTGGATATTTAGTAACTGTCGACCAACTCGTGATGACGACCATATATTTTTTGTAGTGAGGAACAACGTAGCCTTATTTGAGTACAATTCGCGTTAGGTAAATATTGCATTTGGATGGGAAGGCGAATATTTATTTCAATTGTCGTAACTAAGATAGGATATCATGCATAGGATCCGAAAATGTGTCTGTTAATTTACTACCAAATCCTATCAAACTGTACATTTTATGGAGTTGTTGCACTCTGTACTGACAGAAGAAGAAACGTAGTTACTTACGTCCATTACCCATGTTAAATTGTGCATCTGACTTGCCCCAGACGCGAAGAGGCAGGGCCGCCCTTGCCAGGTGTGGGGACCAATGCTGTTCTTTGTAAAACCTGCAGTGTGTTGTTGTGTATACTTGGTGTGTACTTGAAAGTAGATAACGCCAGAGCTGGGCCCAATTGGTCCAATGCTTTTGGCTTAAGGCAGACCCTGTGAAGAGGACCCAATTTTTTGATGGAATGAGTTCCACATAAATGGAAACTATTGATGTACCTCAATATTCGCTCCATGTTTTGTTAATGATCTACATGTAAGTTGTAATTTGTAAAACATAATCTATAAAACATACTTCTGTATTTGTTTGTTTTGTTACGTTTTTTCTAATGCTATATTGTACTAAGACATCTCAACAATACATCCCGCTTAATTCTCTGAATTCAATGAACGCTATGCGATGGCTTATGTGTATTTGTTTTTAATTATTTTTTTCTTATCAAATGAAAACATTGCGAGTTTACTGTTATTTGAATACATGTTTATTGACACGTTTTAATCATAGCGTACTATATGATGACACTGCTCGTCATGCTATTTGAACAGTGCCGGGTTTAGGACAAATGAGACCGTGTGCTAGGTAACTTATGAGGCTCCTTACTTGGGCAATGAAGCAGGAAGATCCGGTACGCCTACACAGACAGTCAGGCATACAGGCTCAGGGAGTTTAGAAATAGTTGAAATATTACGTAAAAAACAATTGGCAGGAAGATCCCACCCTGGCCAACGAGACCATGTACTTAAGCAAACCTAAGCACAATGGTAAACCCGACACTGTATATGACAGAAATCTGGCACTGCATATGACAGAAACTTCAATACCATGCTCTATATGTTGCAATGTCATAATACACACGATACATATTTACATTACTTAGAAAAGAGGTTTATATTGTTTAATGTCACTTTCAACAATATTTCAGTTATATCGTCTGAGTGTGATTCGAACAAACAACTTTAGTGGTAATAGGAACTGATTTCACAGGTAGTTATGAATCCAATCACCATACCACCACTACCACGGCGGCCCCCTAGTAAGAAAGGGTGTAGATATTAAACATCAGAGACCAAATCATCACACAAAACTTCTACGACTGGATTTAAGAAAGTGTGCACCACAAGCACAGGGAAACGTTCTAGATTATTGTGTGACGTCTTATCTTTTGCCCCATTGCATTTTCCCTCATGCGATTTACGGCTTCTGATTACTCCTTTGGTATTTTCTTACTTTTCAGGAAATACCATCTAACACAACTAAAATCAAGACGGAATAAATGAAGCATCATTGATGCAAGTTTTTAACAATATACAGTGTGACCTTCAATGGGAATAGAAGCTCATTTATCACTGTGTTGTCTGGGCTACCTAGTGGCTCGTTTATATGTCAACCTACTAATCAATGTCATGTAAGCTAGACACACAAACAACAATGGTTTAATAGATATATTGATTACTGAAATTTACAATTCCCAAATAATGTAATTATTAATAAAACTAAGGTTATCCTCCTATGTGTTGCTTCTCCGCTACACAGGCAGCATTATGGAGAAAGAGCAAAGACTGGTTGGCTCGGAATCAGGATAATGTGTCCGAGTGGAGCGACGGTTCTACCCGCGGACTTGTTTCAGCTAGCACTATACAAATCCAACTCAGTGTGTTGATCTAGAACACAGCGGACCTCATCATCATCTCATTGAAAATTAAATTGTTCTCGCCATGACATAGCTGACCAATTGCTGAATTGGTGTTAAGCAACAATCACTCATTCATTCACTCAATTTATCTTTAGTTTGATTTTGATTTATTTATTTTATTTTACTATATTCATGACAATATCAAGTTTACAAATAAAAAATAAATAAACGAACAATCAATTATTTAGACATATGATAAACAAACTATCAATTGTCTTTGCTTACTGGATTAACACCAATAATAATGTTATGTATATATAAATTAATTTTAGAGTCACATGTCATTTTATACGTGTTTTGATTGCTTTAAAAAGTCGAGATTATTTGTCAATGAAAGGTATCTTAAAATAGACGTAGTGCTCAAGGCGTCGCGTGCCGTTGTCATCAGGTGATTTTCTTTAAATGAGTCACCTTTGAGTTATTTAAATTTACTTCCGATTATTTGCCTTATTTTGAAAAAAAAAAAATATATATTTTTCAATATCATAGCAAGAAAAGTTTGAATTAATTGATAAGGATTGGTCGAAATTATTTGTTCGGTTCATTCGAAATAACCTCAATCAGGTTGTACACACCTTTGCATAAACCCGGTGTGTACAACCTGATTAGGGTTATTTCTTCATGAACCGAACAAAAATTGCGATCAATCCTGAAATGCATCTTGACAATGAAGGTATGCATATGGGATTCACACCATTCTTATACCATGCAATAATACTGAATATAGTGTTGCTTTGTGAAAAGACACGGAAACACGTTTGTCTCTAGGGGCCTACTTTGTCAGCATTACAAAGTTGCTTAGGCAGTTGTTAGGCGGTTTGTCGTCTATCCTACTGTCTCTAGACAATTGTACCCTACATTTTAATGTCTTTATGGTACGGGATGATAAAATTATATTTGATAGCATGACATATAAGATAATACATAGAACAATATATTCTTCTGTTAACAGGAATAAGAAAATCTTAACGATTGTAAAATCTTGTAAAAGGGATTATCAGACATCGTAAATCGAAAGACAGACAATGCAATCGCCAAAAGAAAAAAAAAGGATAAACAATTATCTAAGTTTAGGATCATAAAAGTACTTTAACCACGTGACTGTATTAAGCCAGATAAGTGAGTGGTTATGTATTTATGTGTTAAGTGTATCGATTTTATTTGATTTTCTGGTGTTTAACGCCACTTTCAGCAATATTTCAGCTATATCATGGCGACCAGTTTTAGTGGTGGAAGAAGCCAGAGTACCATGAGATAACCACCGACCATGGGCAAGCAACTGGTAAGCTTTATCACTTGTGGCTGCGATTCGAGTGCACCCTTTTTGTAATTTACAAAGTCGGGTGCGAACCGACGCCGTATTGGTCAAGCACAAGGAAACATGCAATAAAAAAACCTCAGATTTACCTAATCTGAAATGACCAGCCTCCTAATACAGATAAATACAGTTTTCTTTTCTTTTTTATTTTGTTGTGTGTTAAAAGTATTTACATATTGTTTGTTGTCCAACACGACCAGAGAAGTAATCGCTCAATGAAAATAACTTCTGACTAACCAGCCATAATCTTACGACTTTGAGTGTATCTAATGAAAGTTATTCCAGAAGCACGTCGTGCGCACTAAATTTGATATCTATGTATTATTACTATCACTGTGTCTATACCTCATCTGGTGGACTATTAGTCCTCGAGTGTATCATCCGCCCAGTAGTCATTGTTTCGACACTGACATTGTTTATTAGATATATTTGCTATTGAAATTTATAGTTTCTAAATAATGTATTTATTATTAAGACAAATGTTCCCCTCCAAGCATAGGTGACCTCAGCCGATTTTGACCATCTGGTGTAGTTCGATTGGTTTAACTGCTCCTAAAATATTTTAATTATTTGGTTTTCCTACCTTAGCGTACCTAATACAAGTTATACCAGAAACGACTCATGCGCACTAAGCTCAATATCTACGTTTTAATTGAGCTTATACAGAAATATCCACCTTAAGGTTTCCCGACACCTTACTTGGGAAGGCTATTTCGCCGGTCAATTCGTTTTAACAGCTTTAATTCATGATGGTTGAATGTGAACACCCAAGAAGCAAGCAAAAAATATATTTTGAAAAAAACACATATGGGAATATAGCAAATTCTAGGTAGAATGATAAATACGAAATGCCCTGAGATACATCCTTGAAAACCATCCTTCCAATCTCATAAGTAATCAGCTTAATGTGTTGCTACATTTGTTCTATTTGAACAGAATACATAATGTACTTAGGGAATATCGGAGCCCTAGTAGTACTTGGTTTTTTTCATAATTTAACCAAATGTATAATTAAAAAAAATCCTTTCAACTAGGATTGCGAATAAATGAAGTAGAGAGATGACCATCCCTACAGCATATCAACTAAATTTATTTGTTGAATCAATCCCGCACAATTCTTAGCAGAATCGAAGAAGCTATCGAGTAATAGTTGCTTGATATCGACCAATTCTGTTGCGGCTTACAACAAATGTCTTGATATCGACCAATACTGTTGCGGCTTACAGCATATGTCTTGATATCGACAAATACTGCTGCGACTTACAGCATATGTCTTGATATCGACCAATACTGTTGCGGCTTACAGCATATGTGTTGCATTTATTGAAATTTTCGTTCTATTATTTTATTTTGCATGCACCTTTTGTCTGAGCTTTCCAGTTTCTGGTAAATGACATTTAAGTTTATTGGGTTAGGGTTAGGGGTATGGTGTATATATATTTCAGCTATATCGTGGTGGTAGGTATCAGTATTATTGTTTGAGGATACCAGAGTACCCGGAGAAAGCCATCGACCTGCCGCAAGTCACTGACAACTTTGTTGGGCATACAAGATAAACATTAGAGAATACCAAACGATGGTCTAGAATGGACAATCCAGAGTGCACAGGTAACAGAACGAAAACAAGGAAAGCAAAAAACACAACACTAAAAGGTAAAGATACCAGCATTAGGGACCGACCAAAAAAATAATAATAATAGAACAATGTTATATGTACCAATTAGCTGAAGGCAATATTAAAAATCTAAATAAACATGTGTTTCACTCTAAAAGGAAAAAAAAACATGTCACTCGATAAACAGGGCCCGTCGCAGTCGTGATCGTATGGTAGTTGGATTTGCAACTACACATGCAATCAGTGCTTATCACCACTAATGGTGTGAGTTCGAAACCAGCTCATGGCTAGGTTTACTTGATACAAGATTATGAGATAAAGCTTGTCAGTGACTTGCAACAGGTCGGTGATTTTCTCTGTTGTACTCCGATTTCCTCCACCGACAAAACAGACCACCACGATATAACTGAAATATTGTTGAAAGTGGCGTTAAACACCAAAACCCTAACTCTAATCAATTCGACTAAGCATTCTACTAGTGCCTCCATTGTGTGCATAAAGGATAAGTGTTGACGATATATAGTATTCATTGTAAGAAGAGCTTGAAGGTACCAAAGGGGTAATCATCATTCGTAATTCGAAGAAGAGACAACACAATGCCCAAAAGAAAAAGGATAAAATGGCAAACAACGATCTACAAAACATTACACAGAAAACTAAAGATCGAGCAACACGAACCACGCTAGAACGACAGATAATATATTAGACAAATAGACAAAAGGACAAACAATGATCTACAAAGCACTATATAGAAAACGAAAGATCGAACAATACGAATCCCACTTAAAAACAATACTATTTTATTGTAAATTCACTGATAACGTCTTATCATCGTGTTTGTTTGCATGTTTAATGTCATATATCATTAATGAAAACGATTCCATGATAAATTGTTTTCAGAAGAAATTGTGATAATCATAGATAAGACTTAAAACAATATAATCAGTCATGTTTTTAGGTTTTTTTTCTATGCTTCTGGGAATAAATATCTAAGTTAGTGAACCGCATCAGTGGTATAATGGTTAGCTTGCTGGCCTCGAGTGCGGTAGATCTTTGGTTTCTAGTTGTTTATGCTTCTGAGAATAGACTTAGATATCTTAGTTTGTGTGCACGACGTTGACTGTTTTGATGGCTTAGTAATTTATTTCCCAAACGATATCGAAAGAGAACGATTTATTTTTAATTGCAGAAATAGATCACCTCTCCCGACGTCCCTTATAAAATCACGGGTCAAAGGTCATATTTCAGCCGACTAATCAGTAGCGAGACTATCAAATTTTGATGTATGACAGCATACATATTAAAATGTCTTGTATAACAACGATATTAGGATCGTTTTTACCTCCAGTTGTTTGTAGGAGGGCTTATGTTTTATTTACGTTATTTGTCTTTGTTTGCGCATAGTGGTGTCCAACATATATTGTGTTGTGGATTTGCTTTGTTTGTCTTCATCTTATGTCTTGTGTACCCAATGTTGCCAGTTTCAAATATTTAAAGGGGGGCTCAATGAGTTAGGTAGTTCGATTACATAACAACTCATACAAGTCTATCACCAATACTGCTTGGGTTCGCGTCCGGCTTTGTAAATTACAAAAAAGGGTGCACTCGACTCGCAGCCGCAAGTGATAAAGTTTACCAGTTGCTTGCCTATGGTCGGTGGTTCTTTCCGGGTACTCCGGCTTCTTCCACCACTAAGACTGGTCGCCATGATATAGCTGAAATATTGCTAAAAGTGGCGTTAAGCACCAAAAATCAATCAATCAATCAAATCATATTACCAAACAAAAAACAAAAAACAGATTAGCGGTGACTAATGAAATGATTACCAGTTAAAATGAAATGTCAATGTTTAGAAACTAACATAGCATAACGAGTATTTAATTACATTACTTCCGTTTTTCATTGAAATGTTACAATATGATTGGTTATGAAGTGGTCACATGATTATAAAAGAGATGTTTCACATCCCTATGAAACTCAAATCCGAACTTGCACGTGCCTCCATGACGACGTCAGATGTAAACAATCAATGGCGTAGTAATTTCCAACAGCAAATAATCTAACACAAATAAAATTCACAACGAAAAATTCAACTACCGCGCTTCATTGAAAATGTACTTCGGTCAACGCTTTCATACCCCAATGAAACTTCAAAAGAATGCATTCAATTCTTATAATTGTATCTAAATCACACCAAAATTTAATATAGTTGAATTTTTCGTTGTTAATTTTATTTGTGAAACTTCAAAAGAATGCATTCAATTCTTAATTAACATATTTGTTTTCATGAATAAAATGTCAACGGTTAAAATCAACATGGCCACAAACGAGGATAGAACATTGTGTTTTCACGGTTAATTTTAATTAGATGTGTCATGTTTATTCTAAAGCAATGAATTTGTATTGATTTTGAATTCTAGTCACTGTTTATTTAATATAATGGTGTTCAATTGCTGGTATAACATGATGTAATGTATAAGATTTTCAATTGTTTTCTATCATGCATGAAAACAACAAGAAAATGGTAATTTTTTTCCCTTATCCTTTCCTATAAAATAACGAAAAGTATTTATATACATGATTGATTGATTGATTGATTGATTGATTGATTGATTGATTGATTACTTGCTTGCTTGCTTGCTTGCTTGCTTGATTGATTGATTGATTGATTGATTGATTGATTGATTGATTGATTGATTGATTGATTGATTGAGTGATTGAGTGATTGATTGTTGGTTGCTAAGCAACCAACTACAAAAGTTTTATGCATATTCAGGACAAGAAAAGTTTAATGCAACCGTATATATCTAATTTAAGGTACACGACGCGTTTCTGGAAAAATCTTCACCAGGTACGCTCATAGTCAAACGATTGAAAAGCTAAATGATTTGAACGTCTTTGGGATGATTTAACCAATGGTTTAAGTAATGACAGTCAACGCCTAACAATATCGAAGAGATATGCAGAAATAACAGTGAGATAAGTGAGACCGGGACAATTACTTTTGACCTTCGCTCACTGAAATGGGTAGGGACAAAAAATATAGTCTTCTATAGCGGCTACCATGTGCCAACTAAGTTTCTAAGTCTACAAAAGAGGTATTTAACTGGTAGCAAGGATCGTGATATTCTCCAGAACAACTATGATTCACGGCCAAGCTTTACATATGGCAACCTAACTACACCCCACCACAAATCAAGAGACCACTCCTATCTGCAAGTGTATTGAAATATACAAAAGAGTTCTATTACTTGCAGCAGGGAGCGTGATATTCTCCAGAGCATCTATGGTCCACGGACATGCTTACCAGATTACAACCTAAAAACACCCCACCCCAAATCGGGAGAGCACTCATTTCCGCCACTGTTTCGAAATATACGACAGAAGTCTTTAACTTGAAGCAGGGAACCTGATATTCTCAGAACAACTATGATTCACGACAAAAATATCCATATTACAATCTGACAATAGTATACGAAATCACAGCAAAGCGTAAGTAGGCCCGAACACCCATTTCCTTAAAATATTGACCTTTTCCGTTGAACTTTTCAGAAATGTTACAGGCCCATCCAAAAAACAGCAGGTTTCGTTCCTCCTGACTTCCACAAATTTCAATCCCTGCCTGACAATACCCCAACAACAAATCGAGAGAGAATTCTCTCGTCCGCTACATTCAACCCCCTGTACAGCTCTGTGTGTTTCGTCTTCGGAGCCGTCACCAGAAGACATTGATTGATTGATTAATTTTGGTGCTTAACGCCACCTTCAACATTATTTCAGCTATATCATGGCGACCAGTTTTAGTGGTGGAAGAAGCCGGAGTACTCGGAGAGAACCACCGACCATGAGCAAGTAATTGGTAAAATTTTATGATTTGCGAGTGCGAGTCGAGTGCACCGTTTTTGTAATTTACAAAGCTGAGCGGGAACCCACGCCGTATTGGTGATAGACTTGTATGAGTTGTAAGGTAATCCAATTATCTAACTCATTGAGCCACCCGGGCCCTCATCAAGTATTTGTATTGTAATTATTCTCAAAACATCTCCAGAACACGGATTTATATACACGACAATGTATGTGTATCATTACTACTAATTGAATTAATTACATAATATTATTTATTAAGTCAGGGAACAAATACTGCTAATAGAAAAGAAATATCAATAAGAACAAAACCTTTTTTCCACAATAATTTATAGCTTTTTCCAATCGATGTTGCGGTATTTTCATTAATTTACTTTTTTTTTTTAATTAGAACAAAACTATTTTTCTCAATTATTTGTAGTTTTTTACAATCGAAGTTTTTTTTTCATTATGTTTTTTTTTTCGATTAGAACAAAGCTATTTTCCAAAGCAATTTATAACTTTTTCCAATCGATGTTCTTGTAATTTCATTATGTTTTTTTTTTCAGTCGTCATGGTTTCAATAATGAAAATCAGAAATTAAAATGAATACAATGATAGACACATATCAATCTCTATGTTCAAGTATCAAATAATAATATCACATCGTCCATCATATCAATATACAATTCAATCTAATATATATTACTCCATTGACCATGTTTTATTGATATTTAATGAAAAAAAATATTTCATATATTTTTTTTTATTATTTGATCAGGTCATATAATATAGGAATGAACATATTGTGGTCGTGATCGTATGGTAGTTGGATTTGCCGTCGTGATCGTATGGTAGTTGGATTTACCATCGTGATCGTGATCGTATGGTATTTGGATTTACCGTCGTGATCGTATGGTAGTTGGATTTATCATCGTTGTCGTGATCGTATAATAATTGGATTTACCATCGTGATCGTATGGTAGTTGGATTTACCGTCGTGATCGTATGGTAGTTGGATTTATCATCGTGATCGTGATCGTATGGTAGTTGGATCTACCGTCGTGATCGTATTGTAGTTGGATGTACCATTGTTGTCGTGATCATATGGTAGTTGGATCTACCGTCGTGATCGTAATGTAGTTAGATTTACCATCGTTGTCGTGATCGTATGGTAGTTGGATCTATCGTCGTAATCGTAAGGTAGTTAGATTTACCATCGTTGTCGTGATGGTGTTTCAAGCCAGAAAAGTGAGCAGTCATCTATTCATGTGTTAGGATATCGACTTTGTCTCTTTCTACGATTTTTCTAATCGATTTTTGAATTTTTCCGACAGAGTACCATTTTTCTTTGTTCATTTTATTTTAAATTACATTATTACTTGTTTTTGCATCAATATATAATTATACATATATATAAATATGTGGAGAGGGTCTTCATAAATTGGAATAGCAGGAGTCCAATCCAGTTGCTTAATATTGTTTACAATAGGTGTCATCTAAACGTCTTGGGAAACTATATTTTTTCACTAAACTGCATTTCCAAACAATATAACAGCGTTAAGCAAATTCGGCTGTGTTTGTTCACATTTCATTGGACAATTTTAAAGAGTGAGTGGATGATTGCTATAAAACGTCATTAGAACAATTGCCAATTATTATGAAGAGAGCAATTTAATTTAAGATGGTAGTTATGATGTGCTAGACAAACATGCTGAGATGATTGTTGATTGATTTTTGATTTTTGGTGTTTTAACGCCACTTTCAGCAATGTTTCAGCTATATCATGGCGACCAGTTTTAGTGGCGGAAGAAGCCGGAGTACCCGGAGAGAACCACCGACCATGGGCAAGCAATTGGTAAACTTTATCACTTGTGGTTGGGAGTCGAGTGCACCATTTTTGTAATATACAAAGCCGGGCGCGAACCCACGCCGTATTGGTGATAGGTTTGTATGGGTTGTTAGGTAATCCAACTACATAACCACAGCAATCGAGGCTTGCATGCAACCCAATATCCAATCAATGTACTGTACCACGGCGGCCACATCACTCAACAATCAATGTACTGTACCACGGCGGCCACATCACTCAACAATCAATGTACTGTACCACGGCGGCCACATCACTCAACAATCAATGTCCTGTACCACGGCGGCCACACCACTCAACAATCAATGTACTGTACCACGGCGGCCACATCACTCAACAATCAATGTCCTGTACCACGGCGGCCACATCACTCAACAATCAATGTACTGTACCACGGCGGCCACATCACTCAACAATCAATGTACTGTACCACGGCGGCCACACCACTCAACAATCAATGTCCTGTACCACGGCGGCCACACCACTCAACAATCAATGTACTGTACCACGGCGGCCACACCACTCAACAATCAATGTACTGTACCACGGCGGCCACATCACTCAACAATCAATGTCCTGTACCACGGCGGCCACATCACTCAACAATCAATGTACTGTACCACGGCGGCCACATCACTCAACAATCAATGTACTGTACCACGGCGGCCACACCACTCAACAATCATTTCCTGTACCACGGCGGCCACATCACTCAACAATCAATGTCCTGTACCACGGCGGCCACACCACTCAACAATCAATGTACTGTACCACGGCGGCCACATCACTCAACAATCAATGTACTGTACCACGGCGGCCACATCACTCAACAATCAATGTACTGTACCACGGCGGCCACATCACTCAACAATCAATGTACTGTACCACGGCGGCCACACCACTCAACAATCAATGTCCTGTACCACGGCGGCCACATCACTCAACAATCAATGTCCTGTACCACGGCGGCCACATCACTCAACAATCAATGTCCTGTACCACGGCGGCCACATCACTCAACAATCAATGTTATATACAGTACTCTAATAAAAACCACATATTACAATGAACAAATCAGTAATTGGAAAAAAACAAATGAAAAACAAAAAATCAAAAGAACAGCTAAACAAATATAATCAATCGTTGTAACAGAGACAAAATAGCCTTATCAAGGTTACATATCGATGATATAGTAATGTCCACTTAGTACTATACCAACATGCTTAGTCGGACTTTTATGATTGTTGCTCGGGCAAATTATCTTGATTCCGAGACAACCAGCATTTGCTTTTTATTCTTGCACTTTTTTTTATTTTATTATTTTTTTATTTACAAAATACAAGTATACAACATAATTTCATATAACTAACTACTTTAACCAACTGTATTTTCCTGTTTATGCTTTTTTTACGTCTCGTTTTGACTCATATTTGTCATATTTTCTAACAACAATTTTATAAAGTATGAGGAAACTAAGTTTACCACTTAGTTCCATTTTTTTAGATTTTATATCTTTAAACAAATATCATATATTTTTTTAAAACTTTATTATTTATAACAAATATTACTGTAGCAAATAGAAAAAATTAATTAACGATTTGAGAACGGAATCACTAAATCAAATAAACTACAATTACCTAATAAATCGAACACACCCTATTGTATTGAGGGTAGTTTTACGACAGCAGCGTGGTTATCTATTCTTACATAAATTTTCCTATTTTCATTCATGGGACCTACAATTATCATCAGATTGTGTTATTCATTCAAATGGAATAATAGGGAAAATGCAGTTGGATTAATAAATAACGTATACACTATACGAATCTACATATTTTTCTTTCACCTTAATATGATGTATGCTTAGCGAAGATGCAACAGATGCCAGTTTTATAGTTTTTAGTTTTATCTGGTCGAACCTGGAACCTGCTAGCGATTACACCAGCGACCATTCACAGGTGCGGATCCAGGGGGAGGGGGGCGCACGCGGCGCGCCCCCTCTAAAATTGGAAAAAATATGCTTTTTTGGCGTAAAATCGTGATTTTTCACAGGAAATACCCCAAAAATGTTCGCGTCTCCCTCCGCAATTGGAAAAAATTTGATTTTTGGGTGTCAAATCGTGATTTTTCACACGAAATACCCCAAAAATGTTCGCGCCTCCCTCCGCTCGGCACAATTTTTTTAAGTTCGACCCCCCTAGCTTGAAATCCTGGATCCGCCCTTGATTCATAGCACATACAACTCCAACAAACTATCAGACAACTCACAAAAGCTCGTAAGTCACAAAGAGTATACAAATTATATCTCCTTTCTTTTAGGTACTACTCAGTTTATTATAATACCAAAATACAAAATGTACTCTTGTACGTGGGTTGCGCAGCGGCCAATGATTAATAGTTCATCAATATTCAACAATTTCTAAAGCAAAAAACAGAAATGTAGGTAAGATGGAGATGCTAGGACCGGCAAAGACTTTTGGCTTACACAGAAAATGCATGGATAAGGAGTTAGGTAGGAATGAACGATTTTATCCTTTGTAGAGGTTACTCTTGTTTGAAATCCACAAAAGATATTAAAGGCATACAGGCCGTTATTTTAATAAAATAATGTTTCCCAATATAAGACCTAAACTTTGATTTAAAAAACCATGAATATATATTGCAGTTGAAATGTTCCATAATATCATACATAAATAGCCTAGAACAAAGGAAATACGTCGCTGTTTGATTTTCTTCCATCCAGGAAAGAATTCAATGTTGACCCGCCCAATGCTAAATATTCGATTTTTTTTCACTAATTACGACATTATAACAGATTTTTTTAACCCTGGTTTTTTGTTCAAAACATTTTATTAGTATAACACATCGAATATTAGCAACTTTTAATATAAACAAAGAAATCAATTATGACAGCCTGTCTGCCTTTAACGTATGTATACAACTTTACAAACACGTTATTTATTATGAACAACGCTCATTCTTTCCGTAATAAAAAGCCGATAACCGCCATGTACAGGACACCCCCTGTTCATCATCCGCTTTGCATCACGCTGGTTTGATGCCTGGTAAATGGTTGGCTGGTTGGTTCGATTTATGGTGATTAATGCCACTTTCAACAATATTTCAGTTATATCGTGGAGGTTCCTGGGAAAAGTAACCGATATTCAGTACCAATATAAAAGTTTCAAATATATGGTATATATGGATTATACCCAGAGTCATTCGACACAGACGACTCTACTCTAGAGCACCGCTACCCAAAGCACGACACAGACAAAGACCTTGACAACCGACCACTAACGCCGAATCAACAACATCAGGTGCATTTCATGCGCAAATATAGAAGAAAACAGATTGAGCAATTTTCTCCAAGAATGTAAGGTAGATTGATTTGATTTTTGATTTGATTTGATTTTTGGTGCTTAACGCCACTTTCAGCAATATTTCAGCTATATCATGGCGACCAGTTTCAGTGATGGAAGAAGCCGGAGTATCTGGAGAGAACCACCGTCCATGGGCAAGCAACTGGTAAACTTTATCACTTGCGTCTGCGAGTCGATTGCACCTTCTTTGTAAATTACAAAGCCGGGTGCGAACCCACGCCGTATTGGTGATAGGCTTGCATGAGTTGTTAGGTAATCCAACTACCTAACTCATTGAGCCATCTGGGCCGCCATGATATAGCTGAAATATTGCTGAAAGTGGCGTTAAACACAATAAATCAAATCAAATCCAATTTTAGATATAACAATAAATAAGTACGTAATATTACCAAAAATGCAACAAAAAATAAACGTCAGAAACTACAGATGGGGCAATCAAAAATGGACAATCCAGAAAAACTGGCAACATAGGGTATACAAGACACAAGACAAAAACAAACAAAGCAAAAACACAGGACAAAATGTGTTGGACACACAATATGATTTAAAAATAATTTCAATTTTCAAAAGGAGGCGATATTTAATATTATTATATGACTTCAGATAATGTCTTTTCTGATTGACTGACGTCCCTAGTAACGTTCTTTAATAAAACGTTATAATCACCTCACGCGACGTAACGCGCGGTGAATATAACATTCCAACGTCTTGCACCATACGAAGCCAAAGAAAACGTCGTGATAAAGGATTATTTTAAGGGTAAAAGCAACATATGAAATGTGTCGTATAATAAAATAATTATTGACTTTCAATTCGATGGATACCAGGATTTATTTACCCAAGAATAATATATTTACCTCGACCATCTGGCCTCGGTAACTATAATGTTCCTGGGTAATAATTATAGTATTTATTATATAGATAAAGCAAAATGCTTCGAATAGAATTTAATATAGGATGAGCTTAATTGCACTATATTACGTGTGTAGCGTAGGGATATACTATAATGTGTATCGCTTCAAAAAATATGGCGCCACCCACCCACGACAATAAAATAATTAAAATGCTTACCTTGAAATATTATTTTAGTTAAATTTGATCCAAATTGAAGCGTACACGAAGCCAAATAACGTCTAATTTTTACGTTTCAAACTGGCAGTTTTCATATGACGTCGACAACGAAATGGCGCGAAATATAGCGAGAGTGAAAATAAAAATGGTAATTTCACTAGTGAAATTACCATTTTTATTTTTATTTTTATTCTCGGAAATCACGGTATTTCATCGATATCTATATAATAAATCCTTGTATCCATCTCATTAAAAGTCATTAATTGTATAATAATCGTTTTAAAGGCCTTTAAACTTACGGATTTTAAATCAATTTGCAAAATTTAAGAAAATAATATGTTTTTTAATCTGACAAATTTGTCTTCCATTTAAAATTTGCAACAAACAATAAATTGCATAGTTGTTTGTAATGTATATTCTCTTATAAATGATTTTGGAATTATTTATGGAAAAATTATCTGAACAAAGCATATCCTCAAAAGCAAATTATATAAGTAATTAATTAATAGACTTACCTCTGTTTTGAATATTTATACATAGTTCTTAATTTAACTGTGAAAGTAAAATTCTACTGGAATGTTGGAAATATGGAAATATTGATAGAAAAATTACCTGGGAATTGCATTATCAGCAAAAGAAATGATATAATTAATTAATTAACAAGTCTTACCTGTGTTTGGAATATTCATATATAGTTCTAAATTCAACTGCAAAAGTCAAATCTACATGATTTTTTGTTAAATATCCATAAAAGCAATTACTTAATTAATTAATTAATTTAAAAACGTCTTACCTGTATTTGAATATATGTATATATATATATATATATCTAGTTCTTAATTCAACTGCAAAAGTTAAAATCTACTGGAATGTTTTAAAATATCTAGTTAATAAGCCCATTCAATTTAACTGTTAAGTTCGTACTGAGCAATGGCACAAACAGCCGATCACTCTGGTTTCTGTAGTTCAGTATTGATTTTTATGAATTTAGCTATTTAAGCCTAAATATGCATGTAATGAATATATATATATATATATACAAACATATCTATCGATAGTCAATTCTCAGAAATACTATATAAAAATATATTTTATTTTTTAAAGATTATTTTGTTAAAATAATATATTGGTAATTTTATACAACACTAGACGCACGTGACACAGTATTAATTAAAAAAAAAATATATACATCGTCAGTCAATTCTCAAAAATACTACATAAAACATTTTGAAAGATTATTTTGTAAATAATATACCGTTATTTAGGTCAGGTATCGATAATTGTATATAACATTAGATGCACGTGACATGGTATTAATTTAAAAAAAAATATTTATATATATATATCGACAGTCAATTCTCAAAAATACTATAAAAACATTTTTAAAGATTATTTTGTAAATAATATAACGTTATTTAAGTAATTAAGGCATCGATAATTTTATAAAACATTCGCTGCACGTGACACGGTATTAATTTTGAAAAACAATTCATATATTTATTGACTGAGGCGCAGAATAATAGTATAATATACATATTTTACTCAATAGATTGAATATAAAGCGGATTTTTGTTATTTGAACAGATATTTTTTCATTATTCGTATTTGTTTAGCTTGTAAGGATCGATTAGCGTGTAATTTCCTTCTGGTGGAATTATTGACTGTTTCTTTCATAATCGGCAAACGCAATTGGTGTAGAATTAAAATGGAAGTGTTATAGAAATTAAAAACTTGATTAAAAACGCAAAAAAACCCGCAAAATATCCACATGTGAATCTTCTGATCAAATCACGTAATTTTTTTTTTTGATCAGCGAAAATAATTCTCACTCCAAGTTTTGTTTTCTGTGGATCAATGTTTGTCTTTTGGTATTTTTTCTTTTGGTCATTGTATTGATTTTTTTTTTTTTTTTGGCGTTTTACTTCACTTTCAGCAATATTTCAGCTATATCATGGCGACCAGTTTTAGTGGTGGAAAAAGCCGGAGTACCCGGAGAGAACCACCGACCATGGGCAAGTAACTGGTAAACTTTATCACTTGCGGCTGCGAGTAGAGTGCACCCTTTTTGTAATTTACAAAGCCGGGCGCGAATCCACTCTGTATTGGCGATAGATTTGTATGAATTGTTAGATAATCCGACTACTAAGCTCATTGAGCCCCCCGGGCCGTGGTCATTGTATTGTCTGTCCGTCCTCATTAAGCTTAGTTTCACTAGTTGTGTTTTATTGCACGGTAATTTCCGAGTTTTACTCACATGTATTAAACACTTGCATGGCCGTGTTGTTTTTCTGTGTTATCTAGAATTCTTCGACTTACGGCTTCCGATTACTCCTTTGGTATCTTCAAATTTTCCTGGAGGGCCTTTGTGGTTTAGTGTTGAAAGTATCTGACTTTTTGCCCCAATCCTTCCTCACACCACTGACGTGTGTTAGCTTATCGAATAATCACATCAAGTGTTCAGAATGTAAGGCATCTATCAGCTCGTGAAATTTGTACGTGTTTTCCGCCGTGACAACATAGTTTAAGATTTGCTGAAATAAAACGTTAGAGAAAATCGAAGGGGCAAGCAAAAATGAACCATCCAGAGAAACTGGCAACATAGGCACAAAAGACGAAGAAAAACAAAACAAAAACACAACACAATATATGTTGGACACCACTTTAGGCAAACAAACACAAATAACGTATATAAGACATGAACCCTCTTACAAACAACTGAGAGTAATGTACCAAAAAAACAAACAAACAAACAAACAAGCAAAAAAACAAAAAACAAACAAACAAAAAAACAAAAAAACAAAAAACAAAAGCAAAAAACAAAAAAACTAACAAACAAACAAACAAAACATCTCGCTTTTTGGAATAGATGTACTTGGTTGAGACATTTGTCCTTTCAATAAGTGTATCAAATTGTTGCATGATATTAAGCTCAGTTCAAATAGAAGTTAAACGGATAATATGAAGCAGCCGGCCGCGATACTGGTATTACCAGTATTGTAATATTTACAATACTGGTATTACCAGTATTATAATATTCACAATACTGGAAATACCAGTATTGTAAATATTACAATACTGGTAATACCAGTATTGTAACACTGTACAATACTAGAAATTCCAGTATTGTAATGTTACAATACTGGTAATACCAGTATCGTACATATACAATACTGGATGTACCAGTATCGTGCATTTTCAATACTGAAATACCAGAATCGTTGATCTATACACAATACCGGAAGCTCCAGTATTCTTCATCCAACAATACTGGTAATACTAGTGTTGTAAAACACACGATACTGGAAGCTCCAGTATTCTTCTTCCAACAATACGGGTAATACTAGTATTGTAAAGCACACAATACTGGAAACTCTAGTATTCTTCATCCAGCAATACTGGTAATACTAGTATTGTAAAACACACAATACTGGAAACTCTAGTATCTGACAATTTGACACGAGTGGGCAGAGCCTAATTCTAACTGTAAATCACAGCTCATTGTATTTACCGTTAGTATTAGGCTCCGCCCAGTCATGTCAAATTACGTTACCAATATATATCAAACTCTAACGGACCATACACAATATTTTGACATTACAGGACTTTTGCCTCTTATGCTATGTACAGCAGAAATGACGTATGAGTATGAATTATATTCAATTCTTTTAGTATAATGTAGACATAAAAACTCTGGTCAACCGGAATTCTACCTAATCTTCCAACATCTGCAATACTGGTATAATCAGTATTTTCCAGAATCTTCCAGTATCTGCAATACTGGTATTACCAGTATTTTCCAGAATCTTCCAGTATCTGCAATACTGGTATTACCAGTATTTTCCAGAATCTTCCAGTATCTGCAATACTGGTATTACCAGTATTTCCCAGAATCTTCCGGTATCTACAATACTCATATTTTGGCAATGACCAGTATCTTCTAGTATTGCAGATACTGGAAAATTCTGGAAGATACTGGGATACTAGTATTTACCAGTATCTGTACCAGTATTGCAGATACTGGAAGATACTGGTAAAATACTGGTATTACAAGTATTGTGTACCAGTATTGTAGTACCAGTATCGCGGCCGGCTGCTTCATATTATCCAGTTAAACTTTTAAAATACTAAAAGCTTATTCATCACGCACACATTAATTGCGCTTTAATTTTTTAAGCAAATCTTCTATCGAAAGATATGAAAAACATGTAAATTTGAAAGTACAGTCCAAATAGGTCAACCAATTACGTTAAAGAAAAGACAAATCTGAATTAAATAATGACATTTACTACATGAAGCAATATATTTCAGAGAAAACTAAACGAGAAAATGGTCTTAAAGCAACAGATTCTACATTCCTAACTAGTACTCAGTTAACTACAGTCACACATGTCTTATGTGAATGTCAAAAAAGGAACATTGAAACATGGTCACATACAACAGGTGGTTGCTAAATACAGGTTTATTTCATATGAAATGTACTGTGAAAGTAAAATACAATTGAGGTCACACAATACAACTTTTTGCTTAATAGAGGTGGTCACTAAAGCAGTCTTGACTAACTTAATAGAGGTGGTCACTAAAGCAGTCTTGACTGTACTAGCATTCATTGAGTCTGCTATATTACTGTCCACGTTTATGTTGCCATTCATCTGTGTAATAGTGTGTGAGTATTTATTTTTTGTTTGTTTTTTTTTTGAGTGGAAGCGAATCTGAACAGGTATTTTTTCATTTGTTTATGTGTGTATTGCCGTTGGAGATCAAGTAATCAAGAGGGGAGTGTTGTGATCCCATTTACCGATTTAACCCCGGGATTTATTTGTGCCTGTCGCATGTCAGGAACTGGATTTCAAAGGATAACAAATCACTGTCCAGCTTAGCCTTACATTTTAGTTTGCTTATATATTTGATTTTGCATGTAAACCTAATACGACAGTATTAGATGAATTATTCTGTCGCCGACTTTAGCACCATTTATTGATTAGTGTACATTATACGGTTAGAATGATTACATTTTTTGTGCTTAACGCCACTTTCAGCAATATTTCAGCTATATCATGGCGACCAGTTTTAGTGGTGGAAGAAGCCGGAGTACCCGGAGAGAACTACCGACCATCTGCAAGCAACTGTTAGGTAATCAAACTACCTAACTCATTGAGCCACCCGGGCCCCGTGGAGATTTTGATACATATTGTTTTTTCTCAGGACCTTTTGGTTGCCACACTATATATAAACTCTTGAAAGATAGATAAATAATCATAATCCTCGTTTATCTATTATATCAATAGTTCGGTTATTGCTTCTCCGCTAATCACACAGCATCAATGAGAAAGAGGAAATGTTGGTTGGCTCGTTATCAGTATAATGTGTCCGAGTGGGACGACATATCTACCTGCAGATTGTTGTTTCAGTGAGCTAGCACTATAAAAATCCAACAAAGCATGCTGGTCTAGTACAAAGCGGACCTCATCACCATATCATTGAAAATAAACTTATTCTCGCCATGATATAGCAACAAATTGGCGAGTTGACGTTAAATAGCAATCACTCACTCATACGTAGTCAAGATATATAAATACAAACTGACTGTTATGGTTCTTTCAGGCATATCTTAATTTAAGGAAACATGAACACTCTTCTGTTAAAAAAAATACTGTCTACCCTTCCGGAACCCTGAGTTCGGTTCCGGAGTTTAGTTTTTATGTAGTGTTTTGTATATCATTGTTTGTCCTTTTGTTTATTTTGATCATTGTTTTGTTTTTCCTTCTTCAATTTGTTTTCTGTCACTGTTGAGGTCTTATCTACATTTCCAATGTAAAATCGGCATTGTATTACACACTCTATCCTTAGAGTATAGTCCTGTATTGAGAAGAAGAAGAAGAAGCAGTTTATATCAATGATGAATATATTGGAAGGTGTCTAGTGCATTCTGTATTTTGAATCATTTACATTGGACCAATCATTAGTGCTGACAGGATATAATATAAGTGATGTTTTCATTGGCTGAAGTGTGTTATTTTTCTACTATTTTAAAGTGCATCGTTGATTGGTTGCAAATTACGATTGACGTCAATGTAAGTGATGTTTTCATTGGCTGAAGTGTGTTATTTTTGCACTATTGTAAAGTGCATCGTTGATTGGTTACAATTTACGATTGACGTCAATGTAAGTGACGTTTTCATTGGTGAAGTGTGTTATTTTTGTACTTTTTTAAAGTGCATCGTTGATTGGTTAGAGTTTACGATTGACTTTAATTGTGATACATGCGTAAATATCTAATTTAGCGCAAATTTGTAAATTGTAAGCTTCTCATTTGGATTTTTCATTAAGCGAGGGAGCGACAGTATGGAAGTTAGATTTAGAAAAATGTCTACTTCCACGAATGATTTCGGTGGTGAAATGGTTAGTGTGGTCGCCATGGCAACATTAAGGAGTAAAAACAAATACTGGTTCGCTCGGGACATGTCTACCTGCGTGCTATTGCTTTAATGAACTAGCACAATAAAGATTTAAATAAGCGTTTTTGTCAGAGACTTGTGGCAGGTTACTGGAATTCTTTCTTAATACGAAATAGGCTTTCGGTCAAAGGTCGAAATCTGGTCCTTTAATAGTCAATGACTCGAAATCCCGATTATGCTGTTTATATTTCAAGCAGTTCATCCCCGTTTTTAAGTGCTATTCATATTACTCGATCCGTAGTTTTCTATGTAGTGTTTGGGAGATCATTGTTTGTCCTCTTGTACTTTTTGTTTTGAGCATTCTATTGTCTGTCATTCGAATTACGCTTTCAGAACTTTTCTTGCAGTGTTATCACAAACAATTTAAAAAAGAAATGTGTCTAACATGCATGTCGTACTGGTGAGGTATCTTACAAAGTAGGTCAATGTTTCTTCCTGCCATTATCACTTAGTATATGTCTCTAGACTAGGGTTATTAAGCTCCATAGTTGCTTTGTCAGTATCCTAACATATCTGTTCTCATTTATATGATTGATTTTTTGGTGTTTAACACCACTTTCATCAATATTTTAGCTATATCATGGCGACCAGTTTTAGTGGTGGAAGAAGCCGGAGTACCTGGAGAGAACCACCGACCATGGGCAATCAACTGGTAAGCTTTATCACTTGCGGCTGCGAGTCGAGTGCATCCTTTTTTTGTAATTTACAAAGCCGCGCCGTATTGGTGATAGGCTTGTATGAGTTGTTAGTTAATCCTACCACCTAAGTCATTGAGCCACCCGAGCCCTGTTCTCATTTACAATGTTATTATGCATTCTAATCTATTCTTTATAGAAAATAAACCGTGATATATCCAATAACGTTTTTATTATTTAAAAAAAATGAACATCATACGTTCTTGTAAGAAAAATCCGGACTATAGTATACCATCTTTATGTTTGTTTCTTTTTTTAATTACGGATTCTTTTATTGGTCTTTAATGCCAGGTGAGCTCTATTTCAGCTATAACTCGTGTAGGAAAACTGTGACAATGTACTATTAGACAGATATGTATATCATGTAGGTAAGCCTATATATTGCCATAGGAAAAAAATATTATAAATTCAAAATTGTATTGCCATTAACGTGACAAAGCAGTAAAGATCATTTCAAGACAGAAAATATCAACATACATTAATATTGTATATGATATGAAATGGAGAAGATTAGAGCATTTTGCCTTGAACCGGGGTATCAACGACCACTTTGAATGTTTGTTCATCGAGAAGCAATATATCTTTACCGTGCAAGGAGATTGAGATATACATTTTCCTTGACGTACAAGGAGAGTGACATACAAATCTTCCTTGACGTACAAGGAGAGTGATATGCAAGTCTTCCTTGACGCACAAGGAGAGTGACATACAAGTCTTCCTTGACGCACAAGGAGAGTGACATAAAAGTCTTCCTTGACGTACAAGGAGAGTGACATAAAGGTTTTCAGTGACGTACAAAGAGAGTGACATACAAATCTTCCTTGACGTACAAGGAGAGTGATATGCAAGTCTTCCTTGACGCACAAGGAGAGTGACATACAAGTCTTCCTTGACGCACAAGGAGAGTGACATAAAAGTCTTCCTTGACGTACAAGGAGAGTGACATAAAGGTTTTCAGTGACGTACAAAGAGAGTGACATACAAGACTTCCTTGACGCACAAGGAAAGTGACATACATGTCTTCCTTGACACACAAGGAGAGTGACATACAAGTTTTCCTTCACGTACAAGGAGAGTGCAATAGAAGTGTTCCATAACGTATAAGGACAGTGACATACAATTTTCTTTTACGTACAAGGAGAGTGACATACAAGTTTTCTTGACACACAAGTAGAGTGACACACAAGTTTTCGAGTGTGAGTTCGAATCCCACCCAGGAGAGGTGTACTCGATATAACATTATGTGATACAGCTTGTCAGTGACTTGTAGCAGGTCAGTGGTCTTCCTTTGGTACTCCGGCTTCCTCCGCCAATACAACTGACCTCCACGATATAGCTGAAGTATTGTTAAAATGGCGTTGAATACCATAACCGCCACCCCTTCATAGGAGATTACCTTATTTTACTTCAATTATGCAAGCTTCTTCATAATAACAGTTTTATTGTAACATTAATGTTAAGGTATTGATTTTTCGTTGCAAGGTTTCATGCAATAACAAACAATTTAAACGCTTAGTAGAAATGAAGAAGGTTGTGTACTGGAATTTGAAGCTTAATATAGCAATATAGATATTTATGGAAATTAATTTGTTCAAATGACTTTCAAGAGATTGTATTAGCTATATATATTATAGCCTGTACTCTTATTTGACAATCTGTGTTAATTTGCTTCGTTATTACCTATTATGTTGTTTGTAATACTGTGTGTCTCCTATATATGGAGTCACACGCTCCTTTCAAGAATACGACGAGTTCTATTGGTAAGAATCGATAATGATGTACATGAACATGAAGTGTTATTCAACTTGACACTTAGACACAAATAAAGACATGAACACAGTACTAATGCTGTTCTACATTTCACAGTCAAAGTAGAATTTTCACTGACAAGAACTTTACCAAACGTACTGTATATATGAGTAGTACGTCGGGTGTCTTAAAAGAAGCAGGAACTGCCTACCCTTCGCGAGCACATGAGTTCACACCTGGCTTTGTGGTGGGGTCGGTGTTGTTCATCTTTTATTTTTTCTATTCTTTGGTGTTTTCCTATTATGTGTCTTTACGTTCTGAGTTCCGTGTTCTGATATCTGTTACGATTTCTGCATAACAATAATTTATGATTCGTCTTTACCTCCAGTTGTTTGTAGAAGGGCTCATGTCTTACTTATGTTATTTGTGTTTTTGTGTGCATAGTGATGTCCAATGCTTACTGTGTTGTGTTTTTATTTTGTTTGTCTGTCGTCGTCGTCTGATTTACCCTATGTGTCAATTTCTCTGGATTGTCTATTTTTGATAGCCCTTCGGTATTATCTAACGTTCATTTTCAATAATCACCATCAAATGAGTGTGATGCGGCCCCTTACCTGCAGCAGAGTGGATATTATCCTTCTGGAGCACCTGAGTTCACCTCCGGGTTTTAGTGGGGGTTCATCTTACTCGATCTATAGTTTTATGTGTATGTTTTGTTGGTCGTTGTTTGTCCTTCTGTACTTTTTCTTTTGGCCATTGTGTTGTCCATTCTTCTTCGATATACGGATTCTGATTGCCCCTTTGGTATCGTCAAGCTCTATCGATAAATGCAACAACTGTTCATCTTTGTCGTCTTAGATCTAATATGTTAACTCCCTTTATTCTATATATAGGAGGGGAGTTATGGTATTTAACGCCACTTTCAACAATTTTTCAGTTATATCGTGGCGATATATAGTTTTAATTGAATTTACATCAACATATGCAATCTTTGATAAAACGTGATAAAGAATAAATAACATATCTGAAATACATATCAATCTAAGTGCTATGTGTATCCCAAGGGGACATAACTTGTAAAAAATCCATTTCCATGAAAGAAATTCAAGCAATACATTAGAAAAACATGCATAAGTTATAAATGACAACTTCATCCAAGCAGTATTAGAAGCATCATATATTATGCCATTTATACATACATTGTGTTTGTAATCAAGTCATCCCAGGTGTATAAGAGCACTAAGCATAGATTGTTTGTTTTTTTTTACATAGATTTACTATCCACAAAATCTACATTAGGTATTACTATAGAACATAATCCAATATTTTGAAGTGGTATGCATTATTGCTGAGCAATATTGTAGCTTAAAATGTGTCCATTTTTATTGTTGTTGGAGAGAAGTGTCAATAGATCCATTAAAAAACTCAAATCAAGGGATCCCAGGTGGAAAATAACACTGTAAGCATATACAGTCAAACCTGTATTGAAAGGTCACCTGTGGAACAGGGAAAAGGTGGCTTTAATAGACAGGTGATCTCTTAAAAGAGGTTCAAATCATATGAAATTTTCTATGAGAGGACAAGATAAAGGTGACTTTTTGATACAGGTGACTGCTTAATAAAGGTGACTTTTTAATACAGGTGACCACATGGGCAGGTTTGACTGTTTTGTTTTTGGTTGTCAGATAGATTTAATGTCTACAAATTCTACAAAATCTACAATAGGCCATATTATAGAACATAAGGCATTTACTTGAAGTGGTATGAATTATTGCTGAGGCATATTGTATTTAAAATGTCTTTTTTTAATGTTTCTGGAGAGAAGTGTCTATATGTCCATTACAAACTCAAATTTAGTGCGCATTCTGAAATAATAATTGTCTGGGTACAGATGATTAATATAATTTGATCTTCTATATTTAGGGTTATGGACATGGTGTTTCAACATTATTACATCTATATCGTAGCAGTCAGTTTTATTACTGGATGAAACTGGATTATCAGAAGAAACCCATCAATATGTCGCAAGTCACTGACAGACTTTTTTCTTATTGGTGGGGGAAACATGGAGTATCACATTATGCTTGAATTGAGTACACATCGCCGTGAGCGGTATTCGAACTCACAACGTTGCAGAGGAAGTTGTAAATCCAATAATGAGACGATCACGATTATGATAGTAAATCCAACTACTATGCGATCACGACCAGGACCACCCCTTCAATCTTTATCTTTATTGTTATGTGTGATCGTTGACACCGCGTTGCATGGTAAACTTTTTCGATTTTGTTGGCAAGAATTATTCTGTCTACAAATGGCCGCAATAAATATTTCATTATTGCTGCAAATTGTAATATATAATAATAAACTCTGAATAAACTGAAAAGTCATCTAAAATGTCTAACGAAAGTTGCATTCATATACAAATAACTCTCAAAGATTTGTTTACTTACCAGCACTTCCGGTACAACTCCCCAGCAGATATTATATGCGCACGCGCACTCAGTTCTCTAGAAAAAATTGTCTTGAGACAATTTAACGGTTGTAGCTAGATTAACAAGACGGGTGCCGGTGCACTTGAGTTAATCCACGCAATTTAGAGAAGTTCGTGCTACTCGATCATTAGCTTTATGTATAGTGTTTTGTAGATCGTTGTTTGACTTTTTGACCTCTTTTTTCGGCCATTGTGTTGTCTGTCCTTCGATATACGGATTCTGATTACCCCTTTAATATCTTCAAACTCTTCTTCTAGATCGTTGTTTGTACCTTTTGTTCTTTTTCTTTTGACCATTATTGTGTTGTCTGTTCTTTATTGAGCTACGGATTCTGATTACCCCTTTAGTTTCTTCAAACTCTTCTTGCTGGATATTTTCAGGAAGTCAGTTAATATATTTTGGTCAATGACGATCCGGTAGTGTGGTTATTTCAAAGATACTGAGACAGCATGTGTGCTTGACTGGTCAAATTGTTGACATGTTCTCGGGAAATAGTAATTTGAACTTTTTCTACTAATAAAACCGTAGATATCAAATTTGATGCGCACGATTTGTTTCTGGAATAACGGTCATCAGGTACACTCATAAAAGAATAGTTGGAAAGCCAAATAAGTTAAAGTTTTGGTAGCAATAAAGCCAAAGGTCCTAACCAGGACAGCCAAACTTGACTAAGGTCAGCCATGTCTGAAGGGGAAGAACCGTAGTTTTATTAACAGTTACATTATTTAAGTTCAGTAATAAAAATCTCTAATAAACCATTGTGTTTTGTGTGTCTAGCTTACATGAAATTGATTAGTAAGTTGACATATAAACAAGTCATTAGGTCGCCCAGACAACACAGTGATAAATGAGCTTCTATTCCCATTGAAGGTCATACTGTATATTGTTAAAAGCTTGCATCAATGATGCTCTATTTATTCCGTCTTGATTTTAGTTGTGTTAGATAGTATTTCCTGAAAAGTTAGAAAATACCAAAGGAGTAATCAGAAGCCGTAAATCAAACGACGTAAAATAGAATGGAAAGAAACGATAAGACGTCAAACAATAATCTAGAACTTTTCCCTGTGTTTGTGGTGCACACTTTCTTAAATCCAGTCGCAGAAGTTGTGTGTGTGATTTGGTCTCTGATGTTTAATATATACACCCTTTCTTACTAGGGGACCGTCGTGGTAGTGGTGGTATGGTGGTTGGATTCACAATTACCTGTGATATCAGTTCCTATTACCAATTAAGTTATTAGTTCGAATCACACTCAGGCGAGGTGTACTTGATACCACATTATGTGATGAAGTTTCTCAGTGACTTGCAGCAGGTCGGTGGATTTCTCCAGGTACTCCGGTTTCCTCCACCAATAAAACTGACCGCAACGATATAACTGGAATATTGTTGAAAGTGACGTTAAACATCATATACCTGGTAGTGGTCGTAGAGTGGTTGGATTCACAACTACCTGTGGAATCAGTTCCTATTACCACTAAGATTGTTTTGGTAGCAATTAAACCTAAAGGTTCTAATCAGGAGAGCAAAACTTGGCAAAGGTCAGCCATATCTGAAGGAGGAGAACCGCAGTTTTATTAACAATTACATTATTTAAGAGCTGTAAAGTTCAGTAATGAATACATCTATTATACCATGTCAGTGCAGAAGCAGTGACAAATAGGCGAATGATACCCTCGATGACTAATAGTTCACCAACAGAACTACTAAATGTACTAAATGGCGTTTATTTTTGTATATATCACGATTGAGTAAAGCTGTTTTTCGAACAGACAAAAATAAATGCTAAATAGATATCAAATGTAGTGCGCACGACGCGCATGTGTAAAAACCTTCACCAATCATAATCACAAAATGAGAAAGCCAAACAATGAAAATGTCTCATGGAGCAAACAAACAAACATGATAACCAAAACCGACTATGGTAACCAATGCTTGAGAGTGGTTATCAAAACCATGGTGTGAAAAAGGCAATTCCGAGGCCAATAAAAGTGTTACTAAACTGCTTTGCATGCTACAAGTAATTCGTTTTATTAACAGAATAGAATGTGTCATATAAGTATTTATTATATTCATGACATAATGTGATATGATCACTCACATGTGACGTGTAATGTGGTTTCTTTAGATCTCACACGCTGTGAAATATCAACGAAATCTGATTTTGGTTTTATTGTTTCCAAAACTTTAAATTCGTTGGCTTTCCAATCTTTAGACTTTGAGGTCATCTGTCTTTCATGGCCACTTTTTCTTTGTCCCAAAGGTGACCTCTCAATACAGTTTTGACTGTATATGATTACGGTGTTATTATACACCTGGGATGCCTTGATTTGAGTTGTTAATGGACCTATTGACACTTTTCTCCAACAACACATTCTAAGCTACAATATTGCTCAGCAATAATTCATACAACTTCCAAATAAGACCTTATGTTCTATAATAACAGCTAATGTAGATTTTGTAGATCTAAATTTATGTAAAAATCCCAAAACAATATATGTTTATAGTGTTATTATGCACCTGGGATGCCTTGATTAAAACACAATCTATATATAAATGGCATAATAAAGGTTGTTTTTATTACGGCTCAGATGATGTGGTGATTTATAATTTGTGCATGTTTTTTTATGCATTGTCTACATGAAGAGTTTGAAAATACCAAAAAGGGTAATCAGAATAAAAAAATCTATGTATAAATGGCATAGAAAAGGATGTTTCTATTAAGGCTCAGATGATGTGGTGATTTATAATTTGTGCATGCTTTTGTAATGTATTGCTTGCATGTCTTCGATGGAAATGGATTTTAGCAAATTGTTCCCCCTGGGGATGCATATAGCGCTTAGATTGATATGTATTTCAGATATGTTATTTATTTTTTAATCACATTTGTCTAGTTTTATCAACAATTGCAGATGTTGATGTAAATTCAATTAAAACTATATATAGCTACGATATAACTGAACTATTGTTGAAAGTGGCGTTAAATACCGTAGCTCCCCCTCCTATATATAGAATAAAGGGAAATAACATACTAGATCTAACACAACAAAGACGAGCAGTTGCAGCATTTATCGACAGAGTTAAGATGGGTTTGAAGATACCAAAGGGGCAATCAGAATCCGTATATCGAAGAACAGACAACACAATGGTCAAAAGAAAAAGTACAAAAGGACAAACAACGATCAACAAAACATACATATAAAACTAAAGATCGAGTAACACGAACACCACTAAAAATCGTGGGTAAACTCGGCTGCTCCGGAAGGTAATCTCCACTCTACTCAGGTTAGTGGCCGCTTCACACTCATTTGATGGTGATTATTGAAAATGAACGTTAGATAATACCGAATGGCTATCAAAAATGGACAATCCAGAGAAATTGGCACATAGGGTACATAAGACGACGACAAACAAAACAAAAACACAACACGGTATGCATTTGACATCACTATGCACACACAGACACAAATAATATAAATAAGACATGAGCCCTTCTACAAACAACTAGAGGTAAAGACGAACCAAACATCATTGCTATGCGGAAATCGTAACAGATATCAGAACACGGAACTCAGAACGTAAAGAAACATAATAGGAAAACACCAAAAAATAAAAAAATAAAAAGATGAGCAACACCGACCCCACCACAAAACCAGGTGTGAACTCATGTGCTTGCGAAGGATAGGCAGTTCCTGCTTCTTATAATGCACCCGCCGTACTACTCATATATACAGTACCTTTGGTAAAATTCTTGTCAGTGAAAATTATACTTTGACTGTGAAATGTAGAACAGTATTAGTACTCTCTCCCTATCTTTATTTGTGTCTAAGTGTCGAGTTGAATAGCACTTCATGTTCATTTACATCATTATCGGTTCTTACCAATAGAACTCGTCGTATTCTTGAAAGCAGCGTGTGACTCCATATATAGGAGACACAGTATTTCAAACAACATAATATGTAATAACAAAGCAAATTAACACAGATTGTCAAATAAGAGTACAGGCTATAATATATATAGCTAATACAATCTCTTGAAAGTCATTTGAACAAATTAATTTCCATAAATATCTATATTGCTATATCAAGCTTCACTTTTCAGTACAAAATCATCCTTATTTCCACTAGACGTTTAAATTTTCTCTTCTTGCATGAAACTTTGCAACGAAAAATCAATACCTTAACATTAATGTTACAATAGAACTGTTATTATAAAGAAGTTTGCATAATTGAAGTAAACTAAGGTAGTCTCCTTTGAAGGGTGGGCGTATAATGTTATATAGAGTACACCTCTCCTGAATGAGATTTGAACTCGCATTCTAAAGCTTGTGTGTCACTCTATTTGTGTGTCAAAAAAACTTGTTTTCACTCTCCTTGTACGTAAAAGAAATGTGTATGTCATTCTCCTTATCTATGTATAAATGTCCATAATATAGTTTGCTTCTTTTACGGTGTATGATGTGGTGATGTATAGTTGTTGCTTATCTTTTTAATGTATTGTCTGCATGAAGAGTTTGAAGATACCAAAAGGTGTAATCAGAATCAAAACACAATATATGTAGAAATGTCATAATATAGGTTGTATTTCTGACATATTATTTATTTCTTATCATATTTATCTAGTTCTATTAAAAATGGCATATTTTGATGTTAATTAAATTATGTACTATGTGTTCGTGACAGTGTAAATAAACGTTAGAGAACACCGAAGAGGCAATAAAAACAATGAAAAATCCAGAGAAACTGGCAACACACACAGGGTGCACAATACGAAGAAAACCAAAACAAAAACAAAATATAATATGTTTTTTGCACCACTATGCGATAGTAAACACAAATAGCGTAAATAAGGCATGGACCCTTCTACAAAACAAACTAGAGTTAAAGACGAACCAATCAATACCTTCACATTAATGTTACAGTAGGACTGTTATTATAAAGAAGCTTCTATAATTGAAGTAAAATAAGGTAATCTCCTATGAAGGAGTGACGGTTATGGTATTAAACGCCATTTAAACAATATTTCAGCTATATCATGGAGGTCAGTTTTATTGGCGAAGAAAACCACCGACCTGCTACAAGTCACTGACAAGCTGTATCGCATATTGTTATATCGAGCACACCTCTCCTGAATGAGATTCGAACTCACACTCTAAAACTTGTGAGTCACTCTATTTGTGTGTCAAGAAAACTTGTTTTCACTCTCCTTGTACGTAAAATAATATTGTATGTCATTCTCCTTATCTATGTATAAATGTCATGATATAGTTTGCTTCTTTTACGGCTCGTATGGTGTAGTGATTTATAATTGTTGCTTATCTTTTTAATGTATTGTCTGCATGAAGAGTTTGAAGATACCAAAAGGTGTAATCAGAATCAAAACACAATATATGTAGAAATGTCATAATATAGGTTGTTTCTATTACGGCTCAGATGATGTGATTATTTATAATTTATACATGTTTTTCTACTGTATTGTCAGCATGTCTTGTCTAGAAATGAATTTCCACAAGCTATGCCCCCTGGGGATGCACCTAGTGCTTCGATTGATATGCATTTCTGACATATTATTTATTTATTGTCACATTTATCTAGTTCTATTCAAAATGGCATATTTTGATGTTAATTCAATTTTGTACTATATGCTCGCGATAGTGTAAATAAACGTTAGAGAACACCGAACAGGCAATAAAAACAATAAAAAATCCAGAGAAACTGGTAGCACAGGGTACACAATACGAAGAGAGCCAAAACAAAAACAAAATATAATATGTTTTTTGCACCACTATGCGATAACAAACACAGATAGCGTAAATAAGACATGGACCCTTCTACAAAACAAACTAGAGTTAAAGACGAACCAATCAATACCTTCACATTAATGCTACAGTAGAACTGTTATTATGAAGAAGCTTGCATAATTGAAGTAAAATAAAGTAATCTCCTTTGAAGGAGTGCCGGTTATGGTATTCAACGCCATTTTAGCAATATTTCAGCTATATCGTGGAGGTCAGTTTTATTGGCGGAGAAAACAACCGACCAGCTACATGTTGTCACTGACAAGCTGTATCGCATATTGTTATATCGAGTACACCTCTCCTGAATGAGATTCAAACTCACACTCTAAAACTTGTGTGTCACTCTATTTTGTGTGTCAAGAAAACTTGTTTTCACTCTCCTTGTACGTAAAAGAATATTGTATGTCACTGTCCTTATCTATGTATACATGTCATGCTATAGGTTGTTTCTATTACTGCTCGGATGATGTGGTGATTTATAATTGTTGCATATCTTTTTAATGTATTGTCTGCATGAAGAGTTTGAAGATACCAAAAGGTGTAATCAGAATCAAAACACAATATACATTGTATGTAGAAATGTCATAATATAGGTTGTTTCTATTACGGCTCAGATGATGTGATTATTTATAATTTATGCATGTTTTTCTACTGTATTGTCAGCATGTCTTATCTAGAAATGAATTTTCACAAGCTATGCCCCCTGGGGATGCACCTAGTGCTTCGATTGATATGCATTTCTGACATATTATTTATTTCTTGTCACATTTATCTAGTTCTATTAAAAATGGCATATTTTGATGTGAATTCAATTATGTACTATATGTTCGCGACAGTGTAAATAAATGTTAGAGAACACCGAACAGGCAATAAAAACAATGAAAGATCCAGAGAAACTGGTAACACAGGGTACACAATACTAAGAAAACCAAAACAAAAACAAAATATAATATGTTTGTTGCACCACTATGCGATAGCAAACACAGATAGAGTAAATAAGACATGGACCCTTCTACAAAACAAACTAGAGTTAAAGACGAACCAATCAATACCTTAACATTAATGTTACAGTAGAACTGTTATTATGAAGAAGCTTCTATAATTGAAGTAAAATAAGGTAATCTCCTATGAAGGAGTGACGGTTATGGTATTCAACGCCATTTAAGCAATATTTCAGCTATATCGTGGAGGTCAGTTTTATTGGCGGAGAAAACAACCGACCAGCTACATGTTGTCACTGACAAGCTGTATCGCATATTGTTATATCGAGTACACCTCTCCTGAATGAGATTCAAACTCACACTCTAAAACTTGTGTGTCACTCTATTTTGTGTGTCAAGAAAACTTGTTTTCACTCTCCTTGTACGTAAAAGAATATTGTATGTCACTGTCCTTATCTATGTATACATGTCATGCTATAGGTTGTTTCTATTACTGCTCGGATGATGTGGTGATTTATAATTGTTGCATATCTTTTTAATGTATTGTCTGCATGAAGAGTTTGAAGATACCAAAAGGTGTAATCAGAATCAAAACACAATATACATTGTATGTAGAAATGTCATAATATAGGTTGTTTCTATTACGGCTCAGATGATGTGATTATTTATAATTTATGCATGTTTTTCTACTGTATTGTCAGCATGTCTTGTCTAGAAATGAATTTTCACAAGCTATGCCCCCTGGGGATGCACCTAGTGCTTCGATTGATATGCATTTCTGACATATTATTTATTTCTTGTCACATTTATCTAGTTCTATTAAAAATGGCATATTTTGATGTTAATTCAATTATGTACTATATGTTCGCGACAGTGTAAATAAATGTTAGAGAACACCGAACAGGCAATAAAAACAATGAAAGATCCAGAGAAACTGGTAACACAGGGTACACAATACGAAGAAAACCAAAACAAAAACAAAATATAATATGTTTTTTGCACCACTATGCGATAACAAACACAGATAGCGTAAATAAGACATGGACCCTTCTACAAAACAAACTAGAGTTAAAGACGAACCAATCAATACCTCCACATTAATGTTACAGTAGGACTGTTATTATAAAGAAGCTTCTATAATTGAAGTAAAATAAAGTAATCTCCTATGAAGGAGTGACGGTTATGGTATTAAACGCCATTTTAACAATATTTCAGCTATATCATGGAGGTCAGTTTTATTGGCGGAGAAAACCACCGACCTGCTACAAGTCACTGACAAGCTTTATGGCATAATGTTATATCGAGTACACCTCTCCTGAATGAGATTCGAACTCACACTCTAAGACTTGTGAGTCACTCTATTTGTGTGTCAAGAAAACTTGTTTTCACTCTCCTTGTACGTAAAAGAATATTGTATGTCATTCTCCTTATCTATGTATAAATGTCATGATATAGTTTGCTTCTTTTACGGCTCGTATGATGTAGTGATTTATAATTGCTGCTTATCTTTTTAATGTATTGTCTGCATGAAGAGTTTGAAGATACCAAAAGGTGTAATCAGAATCAAAACACAATATATGTAGAAATGTCATAATATAGGTTGTTTCTATTACGGCTCAGATCATGTGGTTATTTATAATTTGTGCATGTTTTTCTAATGTATTGCTTGCATGTCTTATCTAGAAATGGATTTTCACAAGCTATGCCCCCTGGGGATGCACCTAGTGCTTCGATTGATATGCATTTCAAACATATTATTTATTTCTTGTCATATGTATCTAGTTCTATTAAAAATGGAATATTTTGATGTGAGTTCAATTATGTACTTTATTATGCTCGCGATAGTGTAAATAAACGTTAGAGAACACCGAACAGGCAATAAAAACAATAAAAAATCCAGAGAAACTGGTAGCACAGGGTACACAATACGAAGAGAGCCAAAACAAAAACAAAATATAATAAGTTTTTTGCATCACTATGCGATAACAAACACAGATAGCGTAAATAAGACATGGACCCTTCTACAAAACAAACTAGAGTTAAAGACGAACCAATCAATACCTTCACATTAATGCTACAGTAGAACTGTTATTATAAAGAAACTTCTATAATTGAAGTAAAATAAGGTAATCTTCTATGAAGGAGTGACGGTTATGGTATTCAACGCCATTTTAACAATATTTCAGCTATATCGTGGAGGTCAGTTTTATTGGCGGAGAAAACAACCGACCAGCTACATGTTGTCACTGACAAGCTGTATCGCATATTGTTATATCGAGTACACCTCTCCTGAATGAGATTCAAACTCACACTCTAAAACTTGTGTGTCACTCTATTTTGTGTGTCAAGAAAACTTGTTTTCACTCTCCTTGTACGTAAAAGAATATTGTATGTCACTCTCCTTATCTATGTATAAATGTCATGCTATAGGTTGTTTCTATTACTGCTCGGATGATGTGGTGATTTATAATTGTTGCATATCTTTTTAATGTATTGTCTGCATGAAGAGTTTGAAGATACCAAAAGGTGTAATCAGAATCAAAACACAATATACATTGTATGTAGAAATGTCATAATATAGGTTGTTTCTATTACGGCTCAGATGATGTGATTATTTATAATTTATGCATGTTTTTCTACTGTATTGTCAGCATGTCTTATCTAGAAATGAATTTTCACAAGCTATGCCCCCTGGGGATGCACCTAGTGCTTCGATTGATATGCATTTCTGACATATTATTTATTTCTTGTCACATTTATCTAGTTCTATTAAAAATGGCATATTTTGATGTGAATTCAATTATGTACTATATGTTCGCGACAGTGTAAATAAATGTTAGAGAACACCGAACAGGCAATAAAAACAATGAAAGATCCAGAGAAACTGGTAACACAGGGTACACAATACTAAGAAAACCAAAACAAAAACTAAATATAATATGTTTTTTGCATCACTATGCGATAACAAACACTAATAGCGTAAATAAGACATGGACCCTTCTACAAAACAAACTAGAGTTAAAGACGAACCAATCAATACTTCACATTAATGCTACAGTAGGACTGTTATTATAAAGAAGCTTCTATAATTGAAGTAAAATAAAGTAATCTCCTTTGAAGGAGTGACGGTTATGGTATTCAACGCCATTTTAACAATATTTCAGCTATATCGTGGAGGTCAGTTTTATTGCCGGAGAAAACAACCGACCAGCTACATGTTGTCACTGACAAGCTGTATCGCATATTGTTATATCGAGTACACCTCTCCTGAATGAGATTCAAACTCACACTCTAAAACTTGTGTGTCACTCTATTTTGTGTGTCAAGAAAACTTGTTTTCACTCTCCTTGTACGTAAAATAATATTGTATGTCATTCTCCTTATCTATGTATAAATGTCATGATATAGTTTGCTTCTTTTACGGCTCGTATGATGTGGTGATTTATAATTGTTGCTTATCTTTTTAATGTATTGTCTGCATGAAGAGTTTGAAGATACCAAAAGGTGTAATCAGAATCAAAACACAATATACATTGTATGTAGAAATGTCATAATATAGGTTGTTTCTATTACGGCTCAGATGATGTGATTATTTATAATTTATGCATGTTTTTCTACTGTATTGTCAGCATGTCTTGTCTAGAAATGAATTTTCACAAGCTATGCCCCCTGGGGATGCACCTAGTGCTTCGATTGATATGCATTTCTGACATATTATTTATTTCTTGTCACATTTATCTAGTTCTATTAAAAATGGCATATTTTGATGTTAATTCAATTATGTACTATATGTTCGCGACAGTGTAAATAAATGTTAGAGAACACCGAACAGGCAATAAAAACAATGAAAGATCCAGAGAAACTGGTAACACAGGGTACACAATACTAAGAAAACCAACACAAAAACAAAATATAATATGTTTTTTGCACCACTATGCGATAGCAAACACAGATAGCGTAAATAAGATATGGACCCTTCTACAAAACAAACTAGAGTTAAAGACGAACCAATCAATACCTTAACATTAATGTTACAGTAGAACTGTTATTATAAAGAAACTTCTATAATTGAAGTAAAATAAGGTAATCTACTATGAAGGAGTGACGGTTATGGTATTCAACGCCATTTTAACAATATTTCAGCTATATCATGGAGGTCAGTTTTATTGGCAGAGAAAACCACCGACCTGCTACAAGTCACTGACAAGCTGTATCGCATATTGTTATATCGAGTACACCTCTCCTGAATGAGATTCAAACTCACACTCTAAAACTTGTGTGTCACTCTATTTTGTGTGTCAAGAAAACTTGTTTTCACTCTCCTTGTACGTAAAAGAATATTGTATGTCACTGTCCTTATCTATGTATAAATGTCATGCTATAGGTTGTTTCTATTACTGCTCGGATGATGTGGTGATTTATAATTGTTGCATATCTTTTTAATGTATTGTCTGCATGAAGAGTTTGAAGATACCAAAAGGTGTAATCAGAATCAAAACACAATATACATTGTATGTAGAAATGTCATAATATAGGTTGTTTCTATTACGGCTCAGATGATGTGATTATTTATAATATATGCATGTTTTTCTACTGTATTGTCAGCATGTCTTGTCTAGAAATGAATTTTCACAAGCTATGCCCCCTGGGGATGCACCTAGTGCTTCGATTGATATGTATTTCTGACATATTATTTATTTCTTGTCACATTTATCTAGTTCTATTAAAAATGGCATATTTTGATGTTAATTAAATTATGTACTATGTGTTCGCGACAGTGTAAATAAATGTTAGAGAACACCGAACAGGCAATAAAAACAATGAAAGATCCAGAGAAACTGGTAACACAGGGTACACAATACTAAGAAAACCAACACAAAAACAAAATATAATATGTTTTTTGCACCACTATGCGATAGCAAACACTAATAGCGTAAATAAGACATGGACCCTTCTACAAAACAAACTAGACTTAAAGACGAACCAATCAATATCTTAACATTAATGTTACAGTAGAACTGTTATTATGAAGAAGCTTGCATAATTGAAGTAAAATAAAGTAATCTCCTTTGAAGGAGTGCCGGTTATGGTATTCAACGCCATTTTAACAATATTTCAGCTATATCGTGGAGGTCAGTTTTATTGGCGGAGAAAACAATCGACCAGCTACATGTTGTCACTGACAAGCTGTATCGCATATTGTTATATCGAGTACACCTCTCCTGAATGAGATTCAAACTCACACTCTAAAACTTGTGTGTCACTCTATTTTGTGTGTCAAGAAAACTTGTTTTCACTCTCCTTGTACGTAAAAGAATATTGTATGTCACTGTCCTTATCTATGTATAAATGTCATGCTATAGGTTGTTTCTATTACTGCTCGGATGATGTGGTGATTTATAATTGTTGCATATCTTTTTAATGTATTGTCTGCATGAAGAGTTTGAAGATACCAAAAGGTGTAATCAGAATCAAAACACAATATACATTGTATGTAGAAATGTCATAATATAGGTTGTTTCTATTACGGCTCAGATGATGTGATTATTTATAATATATGCATGTTTTTCTACTGTATTGTCAGCATGTCTTGTCTAGAAATGAATTTTCACAAGCTATGCCCCCTGGGGATGCACCTAGTGCTTCGATTGATATGTATTTCTGACATATTATTTATTTCTTGTCACATTTATCTAGTTCTATTAAAAATGGCATATTTTGATGTTAATTAAATTATGTACTATGTGTTCGCGACAGTGTAAATAAATGTTAGAGAACACCGAACAGGCAATAAAAACAATGAAAGATCCAGAGAAACTGGTAACACAGGGTACACAATACTAAGAAAACCAACACAAAAACAAAATATAATATGTTTTTTGCACCACTATGCGATAGCAAACACTAATAGCGTAAATAAGACATGGACCCTTCTACAAAACAAACTAGACTTAAAGACGAACCAATCAATATCTTAACATTAATGTTACAGTAGAACTGTTATTATGAAGAAGCTTGCATAATTGAAGTAAAATAAAGTAATCTCCTTTGAAGGAGTGCCGGTTATGGTATTCAACGCCATTTTAACAATATTTCAGCTATATCGTGGAGGTCAGTTTTATTGGCGGAGAAAACAATCGACCAGCTACATGTTGTCACTGACAAGCTGTATCGCATATTGTTATATCGAGTACACCTCTCCTGAATGAGATTCAAACTCACACTCTAAAACTTGTGTGTCACTCTATTTTGTGTGTCAAGAAAACTTGTTTTCACTCTCCTTGTACGTAAAAGAATATTGTATGTCACTGTCCTTATCTATGTATAATGTCATGCTATAGGTTGTTTCTATTACTGCTCGGATGATGTGGTGATTTATAATTGTTGCATATCTTTTTAATGTATTGTCTGCATGAAGAGTTTGAAGATACCAAAAGGTGTAATCAGAATCAAAACACAATATACATTGTATGTTGAAATGTCATAATATAGGTTGTTTCTATTACGGCTCAGATCATGTGATTATTTATAATTTATGCATGTTTTTCTACTGTATTGTCAGCATGTCTTGTCTAGAAATGAATTTTCACAAGCTATGCCCCCTGGGGATGCACCTAATGCTTCGATTGATATGTATTTCTGACATATTATTTATTTATTGTCACATTTATCTAGTTCTATTAAAAATGGCATATTTTGATGTTAATTCAATTATGTACTATATGTTCGCGACAGTGTAAATAAATGTTAGAGAACACCGAACAGGCAATAAAAACAATGAAAGATCCAGAGAAACTGGTAACACAGAGTACACAATACGAAGAAAACCAACACAAAAACAAAATATAATATGTTTTTTTGCACCACTATGCGATAGCAAACACTAATAGCGTAAATAAGACATGGAGCCTTCTACAAAACAAACTAGAGTTAAAGACGAACTAATCAATACCTCCACATTAATGCAACAGTAGGACTGTTATTATGAAGAAGCTTCTATAATTGAAGTAAAATAAGGTAATCTACTATGAAAGAGTGACGGTTATGGTATTTAACGCCATTTTAACAATATTTCAGCTATATCATGGAGGTCAGTTTTATTGGCGGAGAAAACCACCGACCTGCTACAAGTCACTGACAAGCTTTATGGCATAATGTTATATCGAGTACACCTCTCCTGAATGAGATTCGAACTCACACTCTAAAACGTGTGTGTCACTCTATTTGTGTGTCAAGAAAACTTGTTTTCACTCTCCTTGTACGTAAAAGAAAATGGTGTGTCACTTTCCTTATCTATGTATAATGTCATGATATAGGTTGTTTCTATTACTGCTCCGATGATGTGGTGATTTATAATTGTTGCATATCTTTCTAACGTATTGTCTGCATGAAGAGATTGAAGATACCACAAGGTGTAATCAGAATCAAAACACAATATACATTGTATTTGGAAATGTCATAATATAGGTTGTTTCTATTACGGCTCAGATGATGTGATCATTTATAATTGATGCATGTTTTTCTACTGTATTATCTGCATGTCTTGTCTAGAATGAATTTTCACAAGCTATGCCCTCTGGGGATGTACCTAGTGCTTCGATTGATATGCATTTCTGACATATTATTTATTTCTTATCACATTTATCTAGTTCTATTAAAAATGGCATATTTTGATATTAATTCAATTATGTACTATGTGTTCGCGACAGTGTAAATAAATGTTAGAGAACACCGAACAGGCAATAAAAACAATGAAAGATCCAGAGAAACTGGTAACACAGGGTACACAATACGAAGAAAACCAACACAAAAACAAAATATAATATGTTTTTGCACCACTATGCGATAGCAAACACAGATAGCGTAAATAAGACATGGACCCTTCTACAAAACAAACTAGAGTTAAAGACGAACTAATCAATACCTTAACATTAATGCTACAGTAGAACTGTTATTATAAAGAAACTTCTATAATTGAAGTAAAATAAGGTAATCTACTTTGAAGGAGTGACGGTTATGGTATTTAACGCCATTTTAACAATATTTCAGCTATATCATGGAGGTCAGTTTTATTGGCGGAGAAAACCACCGATCTGCTACAAGTCACTGACAAGCTGTATCGCATATTGTTATATCGAGTACACCTCTCCTGAATGAGATTCAAACTCACATCTCTAAAACTTGTGTGTCACTCTATTTTGTGTGTCAAGGAAACTTGTTTTCACTCTCCTTGTACGTAAAAGAATATTGTATGTCATTCTCCTTATCTATGTATAAATGTCATGATATAGGTTGTTTCTATTAAGGCTAGGATGTACATATTTTCCTTTTAATGTCCTAATTACAGGAATTTATACATTTTAGAAACTATATGTCAAAACTAAATAAATTCTGTTCTGTTAATATTTGTTGAAATTTTTCATTTAAAATCTTATCATGATTCTTAATTTGCAACCTTTGTCTGTTAATTAATTAAAGACCTCGCTTATTTCCTGTCCTTTCAAACAATCAATATTTGACAAATTGAAATAGGAAGCTTCAAGCAGGAATAAGCTTCGCGTGTCTGCAAATAAAGCATTCGACAAGTCACAAAATGGCGGAAACCGGTTTGCTATAGCCATCAGGAAGTCTTCTTTCGGAAAAATAAAACAATTAATGACCAAGAAATGTAATTTGTTATATAACAGTATTTTGTCTAGACCCTACAAAATGCAATTAAATAATAACGCATCAATATTTAATGTTGTCCACATCAATTAGGCAATAGGGAAAAGTACATGTTGGATAACCCGAAAGGGATGAGAACAAACATCACATTAGGAGCTATTCGGGACTTTGAGTAAAACATGATGAATGTTATCAATTATATGATTACCACACGACGTAGATGTTAGACAGAAGACAAATGATAATATAATTGTAACTTCTATTACAAAGCGAGAATAGAAACGTTGGTATATATTTACTAGGTGTCTCTGGAATAACATTCAACATATTCAGATACAGTCAAATCTGTCTAAGCCGAACCCCTTTGGGACTAAATAATTTGTTTAGTTGAGACAGGTGCTTGGTTTACACAGGTTCAAATTACATAGACATAGATGGGACTGTAAAGTCTCTCCGGCTTAGGCAGGTTTTCGGTTTACTCAGGGTTCAGTAGATAGGACTGTAAAGTCTGTCTGGTTTAGGCAGGTTTTCTGTTTACCCAGGGTTCAGTAGATAAGAATGTAAAGTCTGTCTGGATTAGGCAGGTTTTCGGTTTACTCAGGGTTCAGTAAATGGGACTGTAAAGTCTGTCTGGTTTAAGCAGGTTTTCGGCTTACTCAGGGTTCAGTAGATAGGACTGTAAAGTCTGTCTGGTTTAAGCAGGTTTTCGGTTTACTCAGGGTACAGTAGATATGACTGTAAAGTCTGTCTGGTTTAGGCAGGCTTTCGGTTTACCCAGGGTTCAGTAGATAAGAATGTAAAGTCTGTCTGGATTAGGCAGGTTTTCGGTTTACTCAGGGTTCGCCTTAGACAGGTTTCACTGTAATTTGAAAGGTAAATACATGAAATGCCTTAGAGAGCAAATAATCAAAAGAACCGAAACTGGATAGACAAAGTCGGCTACTATTACCTATGCCTGAAAAGGGTTGAGTTTAGTTTTAATCAATTACTTTTTAGGGACTCTACATTTCTAGCATAGATACATCTACTAAGCAGTGTGAGTGCGGTTCTTATTACTCGATCTTTAGTTTTCTGTGTAATGTTTTGTATATCGTTTTTTGTCCCATTGTAGTCACTGTGCTGTCTGTCCTGCTTCGATTTGCGGCTCCTAATTACCCCTTTGGTATCGTCAAACTATTCCTATGGGCGGATGATGTACTCAGGGATTAATAGGGCACCAATATAGGCTTCAACCAAGTTATAGTAATATAAGTGTAGATATCTAAATTTAGATCGTAAATATAATACAAAAAGTGGTTACCGTAGTCGTGACTGTATGGTAGTTGGATTTACATCTATCTATGCAATCTACTAATTATGAGTATTCTATATAATCTGAGGTTAGTGACTCGCGGAAGATTTATCCGGATACTTTGATTTCCTCCGTAGATTAAAATTACCGCCACTATATGCATTAACTAAAATATTGTTGAAATTAGAGTTAAACACATATATACTCTATACGTGTATAATTAAGGGATATTTGAAATTTTTGAACAGATCATACGATATAACCTGGTTTTGGGCAGTTTACGCTTAGTAAGCCGCAAATATATGAAAAGTGTAAACTGTTCCAAACCAGGTTATGAAAGTATAAATTGTTAAATAATTTTACATTTTATTTTTTAATTTTTGCAGCAAAATTGAATGATTCCTCAATTTTAATTACGATTATTTCATGGGACTATTTTAATTTGTTGTTGACGAATGAATATGTTGGTGACGTCACAATACCAACCCAGGTTATCAAGTATGACAATTTGTTCTCCGGGTGGATCAACCAATCAGATTGCAATATTCCCATCAAATTAAATTATTGATATTTATTAAAAGACAGGTAAATTTTTCTCGGATTTAGCTGTCCTTAGCCGATATTGGCTATCATCTATTATCCCCTTTGGTTTATTGGCTCCCAAAGAATTTTTGCTGATTATCTGGCTTTCAAAAATATTGAATATGAGCTTACCTGATGCAGGTTTTTCTAGAAACACGCTATGTGCACTAAAATAGATATATGCGTTTTCATTATTTATAACAATCTGAACACTCTTCCTGGTGTAAAGTCCATTTTGAAAAAAAAAATCCAATAAATTTAAATAAAATGTGATTAGTTTTAACATTATATTCTAGCATACTGAAATATTAATATTAATATTCTGTCATTAACAACTTCTATTTGGATCTCGAAAGAAAAAAACTACATTTTCCGCCTTGTATGATGGTACATTATTGTATATGATATTAGCATATAATTTTCTCGCACATATCTGGGCAAATGATAGAGTAGCGAATATGTTAAATAACTGACTAGTTGCGATAAAGAGGGTTCTAGTTTGTATTTGACTTTTTCATTAAAGCAAATAGAGTTGTATTGTGGTCGGAAAGGTATTCATATCTGCTTTGCAAAGTTGTATAAAATATATTATACTCTACATTTATATTTTCCCTATTTGTCTTTGTTAGTGAGCCGGTCAATATAGCAGTATAATGTTTTCTTCCAGATGTTGTCCGAATTCGTTTTTGGCCTTAGATATACAATAACAAAAACATGTCGTTTGACAGATTTGCAAGTATTGAGTATAATATAACAAATAGTTCATGGCACTTCGGGCCAAATGGCAGTTTATGGACTGATCTGTCACCCACAAAATAGTATATGGACCTCAGCTTCCATTCGGTCAATATAATAGTTTGTGGGTGACAGAACGGTCCATAAACTGTCATATGGCCCTTAGTGCATGAACTATTTGTTAAGTATAGGCTAAAGCTTAGAAGAAAAAATGAATATATGAAAGAGTGAAATGTTTATAATTTCAATACGTTTTAGTACTTTGGCATTAGAATAATCTTAAATCTCAAGCAAATTTCGAAGAGATTTTTTTAATTGATAGGAAGAGTTTAGTTTTTTATCAAAAATAAATTTCTTTCCGAAAAGGGATATTTTTTTCTCTCAGGTATATAGTGAGTGAGTGATTGTTGTTTAACGCCAATTCAGCATTTTTTTCTAGCTATATCTTGGCAAGAATAAGTTAATTTTCAATGAGATGATGATGATGATGATGAGAACCGCTTTATTCTAGACCAACACGCTGAGTTGGATTTGTATAGTGCTAGCTCACTGAGACAACAGTCCGTTCCACTTGGACGCATTGTTCTGATTCTGGGCTGACCAGTCTTTGCTCTTTCTCCTTAATGCTGCGTGCTTAGCGGAGATGTGGTTTCTCTCAGGTAAGTAGTAAATAACTATAAATACAAGTATGTACTTATTAATGAGGTAGATTTCTAATAATTTCAAAATGCTACCCTATTTACTACATATGAACCTCGTTGTCGTTTCCATTGTTAACTCGTAAAGCAGACATGGTCCGTCTGTATTAAATACTCTGGATATACCTCGAAAAAAAGCATGGTCCGTTTGTATAAAATACCCCGAATAACTCGAAAAACAAACATTATCAGTTTGCATAGTGTACTCTGGATACCTCGAAAAATAAACATGATCCATTTGTATAGTGTACCCTGGATATCTCGAAGAACGCATATGATCCGTGTGCATAGTGTACCCTGGATAACTCGAAAAACAAATATATTCCGTTTGTATAATGTATCCTGGATATCTTATTATCCCCTTTTGGTATCTTCAAACTTTTCTAGAATCAAGGTTAAATCAACGTTGCTGCTGTGTCGGCCTGTTGGTCATTGTACTGGAACTAAATCAGTCGATAAAAAATTTCGAACAAAGTCAGTCGATAAAAAATATCGAACTAAATCAGTCGATAAAAAATATCGAACTAAATCAGTCGATACAAAATATCGAACATTCTTTAATTTACCATGAAAACCGTTGTTAATAACACACATTAAATATATTTTGTGTGTCATTGAAATGGATTCGTAACTTACAATTATATGGTCAAGCGTCTAGACGGTGGGAATAGTTCAGTTAATTATCATTGGCACTTAGAAGCATTATCTCTGATGGAAAATCAACTTTCCACTACTACTTCAGTATGTTATCAATTTGATTTGTAATCCGTTAAGAACTAGTTAGATTTTTAAAAAGTAAATAATTCCACACTGTCAGAACAATTCCATTATCAACTAGAAAGATAATAGAAATAGATTCATAGCACCTAAACCTAACAAGGGCCCGGGTGGTTCAATGAGTTAGGTAGTTGGATTACCTAACCACTCATGCAAGCCTATCACCAATACGGCTAGGGTTCGCGCCTGGCTTTGTAAATTACAAAAAGGTGCACTCGACTCGCAACCGCAAGTGATAAAGTTGATCAGTTGCGTGCCCATGGTCGGTGGTTCTCTCTGGGTACTTCGGCTTCTTCCACCACTAAGACTGGTCGCCATGATAGAGCTGAAATATTGCTGAAAGTGGCGTTAAGCACAATAAATCAAATCAAATCCTAAACCTAACATTTCATTTCATCCTACAATTATGTGATTTTGAGTATTAATAAAGAGTGTCATAAATAAACTTCAGGGATATTTAGTCACGGATCTAACAAAGCATGTCTGGTATCTGATTAAAGGAGATCAACAGAAAGAAACGGAAACAGTCAATCATGACAAGAATGAAAACAATTAGAACGACGATTGCTTCAGCTATTCTCATACAATTTGCCAGATATTTTTGACTTTTTGATATTGCAGGGTAAACACAATATACGTACATGGTAAAATATGTAATTAATTTGCACTCGCTACGAAACAAGTGAGAAAAGCTCACCACATGCTCGCTTTTCTAACTGTCTCGTATAAACAAATTGAATCTGTTCGGGATTCTTATCGAGACTCTCTTAATTGCTGCGAGTCGAATGGACCCTTTTTTGTAATTTACAAAGCCGGGCGCGAACCCACGCCGTATTGGTGATAGGCTTATATGAGTTGTTGAGTAATGCAGCTACCTATCTCATTGAGCCAACCTAACCCTCCCAAACAAGATGTTAAGCTAAAATGTTTGATCTTTGAATTGTTCCGACAATGTTTCTCATTTTATTACTGATAAAGCCACAAGTACCTATGACTGAGATATAATTTTGTTCAGAGTGATGAGATTTTAATTGATTTTTGATTGACGTTGATCATTTCAAAAATATTCGCTTGACAAATTTGACGTTAAAATTGGCTTGTTTTTTAATGATCAATCTAGACTATTGGTTGTAAATTTCAAATACTAAATAATTGATTTATTTTGTTAATTATATCAAACATGATGATTACATTATAATTTAAGAAAAAAGAAGAAATTTCTTACTCTAGATCTAAATTACCACTAATTGATTTTGTCACGCAGAGAGAGAGAGAGAGAGAGAGAGAGAGAGAGAGAGAATAAATCGGTAAAAACCAAGACACACGAGTTACTGCAAACAAAAATTAATACGACGGTTGTCATTTTACTCAAATATGGTAAATACTTATATGACCGCATCATTTCACTAAAAGGGCCCATAAAACCAGTTTAACCACGCCAGTTATTCTGTAGCAATGCAAGACAGTGAAATACATATATGTGTTAGGGCTATATATTTTTCAATTGGACTTTGGAAGTGATCAGACAGTGTGATATATTTTTTTCATTTTATGCCACACTGGTATACATTGAACACATGAAAGTTAAAGGAAAAAGCCATGGTCTTAACAAATTAGCGTGAAAATTTAAATGACAGTAAATAAAAGACATTTGTGCTAATGAATGTTAAAAATAGTATACCGTAAGGTAGAATTTGGTGATTGAAGTTGCCTGTAGCGACAAATAATGGGGATCGCCATTTTTCAAACCTGTTCATCGTGAAGGAGACAAAAGACACAATCCATTCTCGGATATATGCTGATATATATATATATCAGCATTGATCAGGTGCAATTTTATCATTAAAAATTATGTAAATCGTAAAATAACGTCGTATATTTATTTTTTGATATTAACAATATCATTATGGCTTCATGTCAAGCATTTTATTACACTAAAGCACGAAAAGGGAAAGTGTGAGAAGATTTATTTTTAGTGTAATTACCGGTCAGGACTATCCTTGTCAACACATCGACCAGTGACCACGAAAAACATGGGAAAGTACGATAGCATTGGCGACAAAAAGGAAAAAAACATGTACACGCATACAATATGTTAAAACTGACAGTTATTTAACCTACGGACATTCACGTAAAACATGAAATTATACGTAGATACCCCCAACTACACAAATAAACTCATTTGTTTTATGAAAATGTAACAGGGGATGGGAATATCAAGGAACAAATTAGGACAATATACAATTGTAAACATTGTATTGCAGTTGATCTGATATTAAAACAAAACCAAAAGGGCACGATGTTGGGAAGAGTAAACATTTATTTATGTATTCAACTAACAAATAATATGAACGGACTGTGTGACGTCACATGAAGAGGTGTCATGGCCGCTTACACTACGACAGGAAATTCCAAATATTCATATTTTTAATTGGGATATTAATGTTAATAAAGGTGTTTTTGTTTAATAATTAGTTATTTACAAATAAAAAGTTACAATGTATTGAATTATAACAATTGTTCAACTGACTGGCCTTTTCCTTTAAGAAAAATAATATTAAAGCAATGTTTTGCAATGTAGCACATACTACCAACTCATTCAAGTCATCAAAAATTCAGAAACACGAATACGAAACCAAACGCTTAAAGAGTTTCTTTTTTTTTTTGGAAGTAAATCAAAAACAATCTACATTATTATGGCAATTGTTCTCTTTGCTTGGAGAAGACATAGATTCATTGCTAAGAAAAGTTTGATGATACCAAAGGGGTAATCAGAATACGTATATCGAAGAAGTACAGAAACCACAATGGCCAAACGAAAAAGTACAAAAGGACAAACAACGATCTACAAAACATACATATAAAACTAAAGATCAAGTAACGCAAACTCCACTAAAAACCTGGGGTGAACTCAGGTGCTCTGGAAGGGTAGGCAGTTCCTGCTCCACTAGTGGCACCCATCGTGTTAAAATGTAGCATATCAATTCTTATAGCTACATATTAGAGAATGCTATTGTTCCGTGAAAAATATTACCAGTTCTAAAACAAGCTTTAGAGAAAACCGAACGGACAATCAAGAATAGACAATCCAAAGACACAAGCAGCATTGGGCATACAAGATACAGGACGAAGAAAAAACAAAACATAAACACACAACACAACACAGAAAACTAAAGAGGTGAGCAACACTGGCCCCACCACAAACCAGGGGGTGAACCCAAGTTCTCGCTAACGGCACACAGTTTCTACCTCTTAAAAGAAAAGTACATGAGAATTAAATAATATGTAAAAACTCTAGGGAGAAAAGGTGTATCGAGGATCTCGCCCAGAAAAGTTTTAAGATACCAAAGAGGTAATCAAATGCCGTAAGGTGAAAAATGACAGACAATGCAATGTCCAAACGGACAACAGGACAAAATGACAAACAACGATCTACAAAACTTTACACAGAAATCTAAAGTTCGAACAACACGTACCCCACTAAAATCTGGGGATGAACTCAAGTGCCCGGGAAGGGTTTGCAGTTCCTGCTACACATGTGTTACCCGTCGTGTTTCTGTTACACGTCACCAACATCATCTGATATGGACACCATATGTAAATAAACACAAACAACATCAAAAAGAGAGGAACTCCCGACAAAGCATATTTTCTCGAATTATAATCCCAAAATAACATTACAATTTTTTTATTTTTTTTTAACGGATTAAAATCAAATTGACCACCTACTGCACTAGTGTAATAATGTGATGTCCAAGACCATAAAGCTAGTTTATCTCCACCACTTTTTTTTATTGAAGTGACTATACCGAACCAGCAAAGAGAGCGATAATGTATATATGTGTTAGGGGTATCAATTTTGCCTCTTTCTACGATTTTTCTATTGGATATTGGAACCGTTCCAATAGTGTGGTATTTGTTTTTTCAACTTCTTCTGGTATCAAAAGACGTAAAAATCTCTCCTGATCAGAAGTGCGAGGAAAGAACAACACAAGGTTCAAATAAAATAGTCTGGATATGAATCCCGAACCGATTCAATTTGAGGGCCCGGGTGGCTCATTGAGTTAAGTAGTTGAATTACATACAACTCATATAAGCCTATCGCCAATACGGCGTGGGTTCGCGCCCAGGGTTGTAAATTGCAAAACAGGGTGGTTGTTGGTTCTCTCCAGGCTTCTTCCATCACTAAAATTGGTCGCCTTGATATTGATGAAATATTGCTGAAAGTGGAGTTAAGCACAAACAAATCAATACGTGTAACTACGAAAAGGGTCATATAATGTCGGCTATGCATCACTAATCTTGCGTAAAATCATTCTCTAGTGACACTATGAAAGAAAAAACTTTTCAATTTAATTTAATTCTTTATTTATTTCATGAGGATTACATACAGCCGGAGTCTACTAGTAGCTCTCCTCAACATCGATAAATACAATAACATCATGAATAATACAAAAGAATACAACTTAATAAAGAGAAGAGACAAGACAATAATATAATACAAGACAAGACAAATCTCTCTCTCTCTCTCTCTCTCTCTCTCTCTCTCTCAATGATTGACACACGATTAGTGGAGTATCAACTGCTTACCCTTTCGGAGTTCTTGATGTCACCCCGGCTTTTAGTGGGGTTCATTTTGCTTGATCTTAATTTTTTGTGTAGTGTTTTTTGTAAATCATTTTTGTCCTTTTTCATTTGGCAATTTTGTTGTCTGTTCTTCTTCGATTTGCAAATTCTGAGTACGCCTTTGATATCTTAAAACTCCTCTTAGCAAAATGGTTGCATAACAACATGTTGATCAATGCCAGCATATCAACCACAGAATCATCATCTAGGATAAATATGGAAGACAAATACTTTTCTATTCAAAACTACATCTTACTACGAAACGGGTCAAACATGGAGCTAAAATGATTTTTTTATCCAAAGCTATCGAATGTAACAAAAAGGTCATGCAAAATAAAATTGATAAATACCGGTTTTTCATCAATAACCATCCAAAAAATCATTCGCGGGAGAAAATATGGAAGTAAAATAATGTTCTATTCAAAACTACTAACAAAAGTATCACAAAATATACGATAAATACAGGCTGTATATTAGTAACATGCCTTAAACTCAATATCTAAGGAAAACATAGAAGACAAATATTTTTCTATTTAAAACTACCAAGAAAGTGTTCATATAAAAAAGGGGATATATACCGGATATTCATCAGTATTCTGTCGGAAGATCTTTCTTTGTTGAAAATATGGAAAAAAGACATCTTTCTATTTAAAACTACTTAGAAAAAGTTCATACATATATATGATAAATACCGGTTATACATCAACAGTCAATCGCAAAATCATTCTCTAGGGAAAATATGGATGATAAATACATTTCTATTCAACATTATTCACAAAAGTGTCGTACAACATAAAATTGATATATGTCATCTTGCATAGAGCCAATATGTTAAAATCATTATTCCAATAACAGTGGATAAAATCCCGTTGTGATCCATGATAATGTCAATTATGTCATGTTAAATATATATAAAAGGGAAACCAGCTATCAGACAGATAAACTATGACCGTCTATTATTTCTATCGTATTGCTTCGTCATAGAATAGCCGTTTACCAGTTGTTTGTTTATGGTCGGTGGTTCTCTCCGGGTACTCCGGCTTCTTCCACCACTAAATCTGGTCGCCATTATATAGCTGAAATATTACTTGAAAGTTGCGTTAAACACAATAAATTATAATCAATCATAATCATAGAATAGCCTGTAAAAGTGTAAATGTTGAATGTACACAATAATACATTTTTGTCTAAATCCTACAATTCTCCAGGTGATCAATATAGTTCATTAGTTTAGCGTTGTCATGACTGGAGAGCACATGTCTTATTTACTTTATTTGTGTTTGTTTGGGCATAGTAGTGTCCATCATATATTGATGTTGACCTGGTTTTGCTACGATTTTCTACTGGATATGGAACTGTTTAGATAGTTTTGTATTTTTTGCATGCTTATGTAGTCATGTTTGTTGTTCTGATATTAGAACTACATCAGTGGTGTAATGGTTAGTGGGCTCGCCTTGAATATAGTAGATCGTGGGTTCGGGTCCGGATCCTGTCAAACCAGACAATAAATTTGGTATTTGCTGCTTCTCTGCTAAGCACGTGACTTTTATTTCTTACAAGGATCCGGGTGGCTCAATGAGTTATGTAGTTGTAGGGCCCGGGTGGCTCAATGAGTTAGGTAGTTGGATTACCTAACAACTCATACAAGCCTATCACCAATACGGCGTGTGCTCGCGCCCGTCTTTGTAAATTGCAAAAAAGAGTGCACTCGACTCGCAGCCGCAAGTGATAAAGTATACCAGTTACTTGCCCATTGTCGGTGGTTCTCTCCGGGTACTCCGGCTTCTTCCAGCACTAAAACTGTTCGCCAAGATATAGCTGAGATATTGCTGAAAGTGGCGTTAAAACCCCAAAAATTCATTAAAAAATCATTTTATTTCTTACGCTGAATACGTTAAAGAAATTCAATACTTTTTTAACTACACAATACAAATATATAACTATCAATCATTATGACAACTTTTTTTATCAATGTGTGGCGTAAAAGTATCTTTGACATTTACTTCACTGAGTTTGATGTTGCTTTTGACAACTGATTTACCTGTTTTGTTCAAGTATTGTTATAAACACTGTTATAGTGACAGCCGGAAACTTTGAGCCGTAATGAAAGGGGGAGATTTGGCGCTTTAAAATCTGATTCAACCCACCATTTCTTTAGAAATGCCTGTACCAAGTCAGGGTCATTACGGTTTTCACAGTTTTCCGGTTGTTGACTGATTTTGTCTGTTTATATACTTATGCGTTTTGACTTTCCCTTTGTAAGGTTGCTCGGAGTTCGGTAATTTTGTTATTACCCTTTTTTACTTTCGATGTGTCTTTATTTCTAGCTTGATATCATTAAACTATCATTACCACCTAACACTATTGGCTATTAATCATTATTTTCCTCGACAAAGCGACATTGTCAAACTCCATTGATTCAAAGACAATGTAATAAATAGTTCCTATAAAGGTAACATGATATTATAACGTTAGGGCTATGAGTGTTTAATCCACTTTTCACAATATTTCAGTTATATCTTTGTGTAACTCAACTAAAATTAGATAATGGTTTGCATGTTTTATTATTATTTGTTTTTATTCATTTATTATTTTGGCGATACACTAACATCTAACAACATCCCATGTGAGGTCGCGTCAGGGATAATATTTTCAAGCAAACAATCAGCGAGCAATCCACTAAACCTTTAGACATAAAAGCCGAGTATACGCTAAATGATGTTGTCCGATTAATCAAAATATGTAGCTGTCTTCCATAGGCCTGGTTGATTGATTGATTGATTTATTGTGTTTAACGCCACTTTCAGCAATATTTCAGCTATATCATGGCGACCAGATTTAGTAGTGGAAGAAGCCGGAGTACCCGGAGAGAACCACCGACCATGGGCAAGCAACTGGTAAACTTTATCACTTGCAGCTGCGAGTCGAGTGCACCCTTTTTGTAATCTACAAAGCCGGGCGCGAACCCACGCCGTATTGGTGATAGGATTGTATGCCATAGGCTTGGACAGTTGCAGATGAATGCCAGAGTACATGACATGACTCTGACCAAGATGCTCTCTAAAGGAAGAAAGATACAACTCACACACCTATTTTAATCAGGTTGGTCGTGATGGTCAGTTGTACTAGTAGAGGAAAACTAGATAGAACCACCAAACTGTCGTAAGTAACTCCTAACTGTATTATGGTATCATGCTTTATTAGACATATTTATTATTCAAATTTCCAGTTACTATATAATGTAATTATTATCAAATTAAGGTAATTATTATACTTTACTATAGAAACTAGATGGAAAATAATAACAGTATTTTCTGTACGTGAAAAGAAATAACCGCCTTTTCCCGTTGCAATGTGCACGTAGGAAAAAATATCGGTTTGGGTATCTGCGCGTGGGACGAAATAACCCCTAAAAATTTGGCGCGCTTTTGCACGTCGATACAATATCTAATTATTTTGTTCAGTATAATAATACAATTATGTCTTTCATGATAATGTAATATCCAAAATAATTAATACGGACCTCGGGGAAATTACCCTTTTCTTGATTTAATAATTTTGGATATTACATTATCATGAAAGCCATAATTGTATAATATTCCACAAGTATATACATTTGTATACAGTCAAACCTGTATTAAGAGGTCACATTTGGGACAAAGAAAAGGTGGCCCTATAAATCAGTGAACCTTTTAAAACAGGTTTAATTCAAATGAAATTTTCCATGACAGGATAAGCAAAAGGTGACCTTTTAATACAGGTGACTGCTTAATAGAGGTGACCGCATGGGCAGGTTTGACTGTATAACCTTAGACGATTTAAGCTATCCTGATTAGACGTTTTGGTTTCCTTGCTCCGTACGACTTCTACACTATTTGGCTTTCCATTCTTTTTCATGCTTTTTATTCGAAATGTTTCTCTAAGAGAGACTGTATGCAAACATTACTGTGTAGTGGGACAGGAAGTCATTGGCGACACGGCAAAGGAGTAGATCGTTACTCCCACATTCTGGAAATTCCAAAGATCTTTTCTTTAACATTTCTGGATTTGAAAATGGAAGCAGTGAGTAGATCGTACCCCATATTTTTGGAAATCCCAAAGATTTATTTTAAAGCTTTCTGGATTTGAAAATGAAAGCAGTTCAATGTACTAAGGGACCGGTCATTATTTATCTCCGGGGGGAGGGGGGATGAGCAAACATAACTGACCCCCCCCCCTTTTTAAGTTGTGTTAAAAAATTTAACCCCCCTCTTTCAACTACTTCAAATCTTTTGACCCCCCCTTTCCTGATTATTACAAGTTTCATAATCTAGTCAGAACTATTTAATTTATGTAAATGCAGTTTTATACATATGAATTTATTACTACCTAGTCAGTTTTTGTATTACTCTGGATTGAAATTTGAATGTTATTAAAGTGTTTCAGATTTGTTTTTAGCAATTAAATAGCTACCTTTAAAACCATGTTTTTTTTTCATGTTTGAGATGTTGAAAGGAAGCCTATCTTGGTGTTTCCTTTGAAAAGAATATACTATCAAAAAAAATGTTTGTCAAGAATATCTAAAACATATCAGTGTTCTCCCAAGGATTTTCAAATAGTACCATGGAAATTAAGGTAGCACTGGTTTTCTGAAAATTAAAGCACCATTGCCCTAATACATTCTCTTACAAAATTACACAAAATAGCACCATTGTGCTTATTATATGGGCCTTGAGATAACACTGCATATCCTATGTTCATGCATTGATCTGTCTCTCTGGGTTGACTCTGGAACTGTAATGTAGTAAATCAGAAAGCCTCGTTCCTATGTACTCTATGCATATATATTTATTTATATATAGTGACAGTTTGATATTTGGCAAAATGTATGACAAGGAGACATTTATTTCGGCTGAATATCTTTTTTTTCATTTTACATGCAAATATATTTTATCTATAGTGGATGCTTAAAAAAATCATGACCCTCCTGCTTGATCAACCAAAAAGCAGTGACCCCCCCTCTATCAATTTCCAATTTTTGCGCCACCCCCTGGAGATAAATAATGACCGGTCCCTTAGCTGAAAAGTGGAATAGAAAATTGGTTGGCTTAATCAATACCTGGTATTACTAGTGATCATAATTACATCGTTATATGTACGATAGGGTTTTATTACGATTATCAGCAGCTGTAAGTCTTTGGTGAGGGCTAATATCAATGATATTGGCCTCCGTTAATATCAAATGATATTGTCCGCCTTATGAATTCTAACTAATGGTTTGAGGAAAACACTTTTTCCATAATATTTCTAGTTTTATCTTTCACAAACAGTAGAATAAACCTGACTGTTAATGTCTATAATTCTTTTTAATGTAATATGTTTATTTAATGTACCATATGCTATCGGTGTTCTTAAGCCAGAAACATTCGATCAGCCTGATGTCATTATGTATAGTAAAGTGGTCTGGGAGTTACTGATAAACAACAGCTGATAATGGTAAACATAAGCACAATGACATGGATGAGGACTCTTACGTGAATACATGTATATAAACACAACATCAAACACATAAAATTAGATTTCCAAATTTCCATTCTTAAAATGCTGCATCTTTAATACAGCGTAATACTTATTGGTTTTGCCACAGGTACTAGACGTTGTGTCAATATGAATATAACATAAGCAATGGGCAGAAAATAGTGTCCAATATATATAATAATAACAAGGCTTCCAATGCCAAAATCGGTCAAAATGTAAACAAAACGGTTTATTTTTTTTGCACGCTTTTTTCGTGTAAATCTCGTGGTATGCTTCGATTCCATACTACCTAAATATACTTCCGCTTTACTTTTTTCGGGAATTAATCCATCATCAGAGCGTCACAGAGAACTTTTTGTTGGATGCTGAAGTTTACTGACTTCCATGGCGGAAAAAGTCATTGCAACTGTCCCGGACTGAATAATTTGCATACGAAAATCAAATAAAATACTGATAAAAATATTATTAACGGTAAGTTGTGTTGTTGTTGTTTTCCTCAATGTAAAAATATATGTGTTTGTTTTGTACAAAATGGCATTCCATTTTTTAATATTTAATTTGGAAAGTTATCAGTATTTGATTTGATAATCAAAAACAAGTAATAGTGAAGTGACAACAGTATATACGTATTCTGTACGTGTATCACACTTTGCTAATATTTTAATACATTTAAAGTCACATTTCTTAATAAACATCGCATTAAGTTAAAATACGACATAAAGATCAAATACGCAACAATTGATGGATTATTGTGTATTGAATACACTAAATTTATTAAAGGCCAGACTAGTATGACATAAATAATAATAATAATAATAAATACATACATATAGATACGCGATAATATAATGCTATATATCATCATATTCAATGAGCTAGTGACGACTACAGTATTACGAAATCTCTCTACTCAGCGGGTGGCTTAGCTGACCGTGCGATTTAACTGGTAATATAGTATTATTACTTGATGTTTTTCATATTGGCCTACTTATAGGTCCGAGGCCTGCTGTATTGGCCTGAGGCGCAGCTGAACGCCAATACAGCAGACCGAGGACCTATAACTAGGCCAATATGAAAAACATCACGTAATGATACCTTTATTAATTAACCAGTCAAATATCTCTCGGGATTTTTCCTTGCAATTGTCGAAATGTTTAACGGATTCCGATCTATGTGTTATTGGACTGACTGGAATTGGGCCAGTACTGAAATTATCGTATTGGACTGGTTTTTGCCGTAGTGGCCCAATGAAAGTTTCTATATTGCATTGACAGATTTGATC